>JAWWEE010000001.1:108310320-108323113 GCA_035221455.1 Xenops minutus | reverse complement strand
ACTACTCTATATTAACTTATAAAACCAGGGATAACTCGTCAGATAATGAGGTAGTTCCTTAGTTTGGTGGTGAGCTTTCTTTAGAATGGTTCCTGTCTTTGTTCTTGCACTTGCTTTTATTCTTATTCTTTCTTCTCCAGTCCTGGTAGTCCTCTGACCGTATTCCCACAGATGTCCATTTCTCTTGGTCAGATCTGTGACACCAGAAGTCCAGACACCAGCTTCTCATCACAAAGGACCATGTGGCAGAGGTTACTGCTGCTTAATATCCTTTTCCCTGAGGAGATCTTAGAAGGGATAATTTAGAAACCAGCTTGCATTTTCAGTTATATGATTACGAGTGTTCTATTAGATAAGAAAAAGCATAGCATTTATTTATAATCTTACTTTTCTGAGTGTAATATATAACCTTTGTTCTGATAATATTTCTAATAGTTTGCTTTAAACTTTGCAGCATTTTGCTGTTGTGGGTAGGCAGTGAATGCTGTTAATGACTAATAAATAGTGACTTTGCTACCAAAGGTGTGATTGTGCAATTTAAATTTTCTTGTTTTGAATTTGCCTCAAATAATGGCTTTAATCTATGAAACTGTCAGTTATTTTCTTCTCTTTTCAAAGACAGAACTTATTCCTCTAGTGGAGCTTCTGGACATTACACTATATGGCCAAAATGAAAATAAAATAAAATACTAAAATGTCAGACAGCCAGTTGCTGGTCTGTTTCTCCATCACTGAAAAAATGTCCTAAACAGTGTAAGCAAATCAATGTCTTTTATCAAGATATTTTTAAATTTTGAGATCTGTGCATGCATATTGCCTTAGGACTTTTAATATTTATTTTAAATTATGGAAGCCTAGTATTTTAAATCTGGAATGTACACAAGTGAGATTCAATAGCTGAAAAAACTAGGGACTGGCAGAGGAATTTTGACAAAAATGTCCTTAAATCCACAAGCATCATGAGGTCACAGGGCTATAACTTATTAGGTCTATGCAAATCCACAATCATTCACATTGTTGATATAGATCATGTTATTGATATAAATCAGCAGTCATGCCATTGATCGTGTCAGTAATGAAATTGGCCCAGATTCCTTTACATATTTACAAGGTGCCAAGATGTAGGTAAGTAACCACAAAAGTGTTATACAAACATGCACTAGACAAAGACACATTTTGTTCTGTGTATACTTATGTTATTTACTTATTTTGTATCAGGGAAATTACACTAATTTTAGGCTCAGAAAAAAGTATCTGTTCTTTTGTTATATAAAATCACTCACTGTTTTTTCACACAGGATTAATTTCACCTTGCTTAAACTGAGCAGTCTGAAAATTCAACATCCAGTCTGGTGGGGATATCAAGGCTCTGGAGAGGATGGAGAGGCATAAAGACAAGATGCTGTTTGATCCTAAACCCCCTATTTTAGGGTGGCATCATTGATTTTGTATTTTACAGAATAAGTCTAGATTCAAATTAAACACTGAACTGTCAATCACTACAGTTTGGTAAAATCAGACTTTGGGGTCACTCTCACTTCTGGCAAAACATTACTTGTCTCTCAACTGAGACTGTATTGAAGCATCTCACATATATGCACGTCTGTCATACACACATACATACACATCCGTAGTAAAATATAGCAGGACAAATCATATCCTCTTCTTCTAGTGGCACTGTGTTAATAGAAATAACAAAAAGTAAAGCCTGCAAGAGTAGAAAAAGAGTTATTTAGAAAAGAAACTTTATACATGTATCTATGTTTATGCTAGGAGCAGGCCTGCTGCTCCAAATTTTATGTACACACCTAGTATCTGCCATCTTTAAATAAAAAAAAAGCTAATGAAAACAAATCCATTTCTCAAAGAAGGAGAGAATACAATTTATTTTGTCTCATTTGCCTCAGATCTTCTTTTCCTTTTTGATACTGAAATGAGCAGTTAGCATGGAGTGACCAAAAGACCAAAATAATCAGTACTGGAATGAGTTTTTGATGTTGTTGCTTATTTTTTTATTTGTTTTTCCTTTTCACGTGTTATCCTTACCAGATCAGGAAGACATTGGAATAGGTATAACTCTTGTCTTCAAAAGGTTGTGATTTATCAGGCAGTAATCATCCAGTGTGCCACTCATTGTCAAGGATTCTGGTGTCCTGATGAGCCAAAGCTGGAGAAGATCTTTAAGGAGAACTTCTGGGAAGCTGAGGAGCATTGTTACATTTCTAATGCCTATAATGATTAGGTGGAAATCCTACTTCTCAATCAACAGGCTCTCAAATAATGTAAAGAGAACAAAATCCTGTTACCGGTAGGATCTGAGCTGGGAACATCAGCTGTTCCCAAATGATGCAATGATTGAGAAAACACTATAGCCTGTAATATATCAGTTATTTCTATCTAATTTCCAGAGAAGCTAGACTGTGCAGAAATTGAGGGATTTAAGAATGATGCCTGAGTGGGCTCTGATAAGGAAGTCCCAGAACTCAAGAAGTTACCTCTTTTAAACTGATTTGCAACAGCTTCTTTTTATTGTTTGTGTGATTTTGAGTTGTGAACAGTAAACTTTCACCTACACTTGCTATGGACAAATTATCACAGCCCAGTTAACATGCAGTAACTTTAAATTAAGGTAGGTCCATCATACAGCTGAACTCTAAGACACTTAATTGGGAATCAGGTGGAACAAGTTATTCTGTCTAGAAATTCTGCTCAGAAGCAGCTTAGACATAAGGAGACCAGCTCAACTAGAAGCGTGTTCTCCTGTGACCAGATACATGCCCTGGCTACAGCCCAGCTCTGCTCTGGGGAGAAACCACAGCATGGGTGACAGCAGTTTGCTCTCTCAGTTCTCTTCCTCCCTGGCTCATAGCGCTTTGGTTTTTATAGGAGGTGCATCAGATATGTGGGCAGAAAGGAAGTTGCAACTCCTTCCAATCAGGCTACTGATCTGGACAACCACTTACTCTGCAGTCTGCCCTGCTCACTCAAGATGCATTGTGGAAGTTGCAGATGACTCCTTTTCTCAGCACTGGGAAATTCATGTTTCTGTTATCCATGTCTTTCACTTGTCCCTACCTTGCATGCTGAGACAGACATTTGAGAGCATTTTCTACCTTATTTATTGGATAAACCTAGAGCCCTTATAAGCATAAAGCAATAGCATGAAGTAGGCACTGTGTACTTAGTTTTGCCTGGGTCCCCAAGAGTCCTGTATGTTTCCTTAATATAAACCATAGAAGGGTGATTCAGCAAAGAACCGCTTTTTCCATCAGTTATTTTATGACAGAACAGTAAAGGTGACAAGAAAAAAAAAAATGAAGAAAAGCAGTAAAGCTGAAACAGGTTATAAATTATATTGGGTGTATATTCTGTTCTTCTAAACAGTCATATGGCTGGAAGGTATTTCATGTGATCATCTAATCCATCCTCCTGTCCTGGCAAGATGAATTATGTACTATGTCATACCTGACAAGAGCTTGCCCAACCTGTCTTTAAAAGTTTCAGTGATGAGGTCTCTAAGACCCCCATTCAGTTTGTTTTTGTGTCATTACCCTTAAAATTCTAAAGTTTTCAAGGCGTCTGAGCTGACCCTTCTGTGCTGTAATATAATCTCATTTTTTCTTAACTTATTCACCAACCACAATGATAAATTTGGTGGTATTTGCATATTTTAAGGTCATTAATCTTAAATTTTGTGGAAAACTACTTTCAAGGACTCTTTCAATCACCCATGCTTCCTTGGCCCCTTATCTCCTCTCCACACCCATTTGGCCAACATCTTTCCCGAACAGCAACTCCCAGAACTTCTACCATAATACAGAAAAGTACAACTTATGAGTTATAGCCCTCTATGATCCATTTACACTATCCTGCCATCCTTTTTTAAAATAGCACAGTGAATCCTTTATAGACATTTTTATTAATATTTCTTTTATATCACACTAGTGCTTCCCGATAGTCTATAATCACGTTAAAACATATTTTCCAGCTTCAGTTCTAAGCATTCTGTAGAGGCAAAAATTGTATTTTAAAAGATCATAACAATTTTCTAACCTCATGGTTGTAGTATTTGTGGTTAAATGCAGATATATTTGAAATATCTCAGATTTTCTTTTTTAAGGTGGTCTTGACACTTCTGAAATTTAAAAATAAGATCAGTCTAAACACTTAGAAATTTCCTAGAGACACTGTTTTTAAAATGTTGTTGTGGGTGGATGAATTTGGGGGTTGGGTAGTTTTCAGTGACTGATTACCTTGATTCTATGAAATGCAGTTCATTACATCAGCATATGCCATTGTCTCAATGACCATTATTATGTTTTCTCAAGAGGAACAGGTTCCACTTTACAATGGATTTTAATTTACTTATTTAAACTGTCTGAAACAATAGAAAGGAAAGAGAAGAGGAAAAGCAACCAAGTACTTGTGTAACACAGCAGTTCTGCTGAAATTAGTATGCAGAGAATATGGGAAAAGAGCTAATCTTGCTTGCAACATGCCCAAAGAACAGTGCTTTACATCAAAAGTTAAACACTATCATTACTGCAGATCTTTTACTTCTCAAATAACACAGGCTTTTATAAATCAGAAATTTTGCTAGAGAAGAGGAAAAATGAAATAAAATAAAATGGAAGCAGAAAGATTAAAGGAGCGTATGATGGCTGCTATAGAGCCTGGCAAAATCTGCAACACAGCAGGTCTCTCTATGTCTGCTGTGCCATACTCTGTCAAAAGCAGTTCCCAAATGTGGTGAAGGAAATGTTAACATTTCTAATCTGGGAAACATTCAGTGGTGCCATCTCAGTTTCATCAAAAACCTGTAATAAAATACATCCAGAACATTTTCTCTCATGAAAGCTTAGTGAAACACAGATGTTGCTGCTCCATATTTTCCCAGAGACCCTCATCGACTCCTTTCACAGAGAGTCTGGGCTTTCCATAACCCCATCATTGCCTCTAACAGCAGCCTGCCATTTCCATCAACATTTTGCTCTGCAGAATTGCTGTTATCGTGCAACACTGTGCTTTTCTGCACATTAAACTGGTTAGAACTGAGGCAGTAGAAATGTATCATTGCTATTGCTGGGGAAGAAAGCAGATGCTGTTCATATGCATACTAAGAAATGAGAAGAAAAAAACCCAACTGAAGCCTGTTTCAAAATGCCCTTACAGAAATGTGAAAAATGCACAGGCCAAAAGGCAAGGAAATTGCACTAATCAATATTCACCTTAAGCCTCTGAAAGAATGACTGGGATCCATGCTGACATTATCAAAAGCTTTTTTTCTTACTCATGCACTTTTCAATAAAGGCTTATTTTCTCTCTCCCTCTTGAGACTGGAATAGCCAATTAAGATTTTTAAATATCTACGGATTTTTTTTTCCAGTAATCTGCAGAGTGAATATAAATCATCTTCCGTATCTTACAGTGGTGCTTCATGAAAGTCAGCATTTTTTGCTATTTTGTTTTATGACATCCTTCAATTTCCTTAAAACATGATTTTTTAAACCTCTATTGAAGGATTATATTTTTTCTTAGTTCAAATAGTTTCCTCCCTCAAAATATTTTGCATATGAATATTGGTATGATTCCTGTTGAACACTTTCCAGTACTATCATAGGCACATGGATTCTCATAAGTTTTCCATAACTAAGCAAGTGTTCATTAATGTACCTAGGTATTAATTTAGAAGAGCAATCACTTCTTGCACATGGAGTTTTGAAAGTTAGACATATAGGCAGTCTTTATAACTTGAAACCCCTTCTTCCATTTGTAACTCAGCTGCCTTTTCATAATCTAACACTTAAATGGCAGGATGTATTAAGATATATTGTTATATTTGAGTAGTTTTAGTGGGGAATCTTAAATCTGCACATTATATTTGCCAGCACTGATTGAGAATCTCATGGCTATCATGGTGACCAGCAGACTCTCAGTGTAGACATTGCTTCTGACAAGTGAAATAAATCTGTCCTGTCAAAGGAAAGACCTGCATTCAGGAAGCTAAGCAACAGACCTGCTCAGACTTGTTAAAAACTGGTGTTCATTCTGTTGGAGGAATTTGGATAAAGTATATCACACCGGATCTGACAGCTTGGGAGAGGCAAGGCTGCTGCCACTCTCTATCCTCAGGTCCAATTTATAGTAAGGCTGAAAAATTATTCCCAGCAGGCACAGAGCAAATGCATGCATCCCAGTTTTACAGACAGATGGTTGGCAGTGCAGAGCATGGACAGACATTCAGGACATTCCCAAAGCAGCACCAGTATCCATGCCCTGCTCTGCTCTCTGGTGGGCAGGACAGCAGACAATCAGTGCTGGTACAGTTGTATTCACACAGAGGGTAGATCCATCCAGCAGCTAGGCTGGCTCAGTCTCCCCAGCTCAGGGCACCTGAACATATGAACTCTCAAGGCTGAAGCCCCCACTGCAGCTGCTGGCACTGCACATTGCCAGACAGGTAGACAGACAGAAACACACACAGAGGGTAAAGAACCCCTTCCTTGAAAGCAGTTGAAGGTGAATTTTAGTGAGTAGACAGGCAGATCTTGATGATCAAGAGCAAGACAGGGCCAGACAACTGCACTGACCAGACCTTGCTTATGTGTTAATGGACCCTTTTGCTCCCTTATCCCTCCATTTGTTCCTCCCTAAGTTCATCAAATCCCTTCCTCTTTCTCATCTTTGATTCCTCCCTTAAACATCCCATAGTAAATCCTGTGCAATCCTAAAATGTTCTTCCCCTGCATCCCATGATGCATCCCACCCCCAGACAACAACCACCTTTGATCCACAGGGTGATTCAGAGAGTTGTTCCCAATGACTTATGATGACAGGCTTCATATGTGAACACTGGGCTGAGGCTCTGCTGGGGCAGCCCTGGGAAAGGCCCAGACAGGATGCCTTTAATTTGAGTCTTCAACTGAGGTTCTCCCCTGCCAGATATTGTAGGCCTGTGCTCCCCTGGGCTGATGGCTCCAGAGGTGATCCTGGCATTGTTAGAGCAGGTTATTGTTTGAGGTCTCCCTGCTCTATTTTGTTTCTGAGCTCCTTCCTAGGTGTGCAGGTGAGCTTTTATCAGACAACCCACAACATCCATTTTGTCTTGTAACTTCAGGGACCAAAAACTCAGTAAGATTGAAAAAAAATCTCTCAGCTGTAAGACAATAAAAGAGATAGCCCATCTTAAGCCCTTGTTTTCTAAGACAAATTTGACATCACGCGTGTTTTTGTTTTAGTGATATAGGATAGCTGTGTCCATTCTATTACAGATATAATTTGCACGGTAGGCTGCTTTATCCCTCATCTTTAAAAATTCACTTCCACCACTTCAGGAAAGATTTTTTTCTGTATTTCTTTGAAGGAGTTCAGGATGATAACATCTCTTGACTAAATTTTGGTAGATCATAGATAATTTCATCACCAAAATTACATCAGTTATCATCCTGTCTACATTTGTTAGTTTTGGGGGTGGGTTACTGAGGAGGTGTGATGATGGTGTGTCAATGGGTGCCAAGGCAGCTCTTGATTCCTAAGCACTTCATTAAAATAATATTCCTCCATGCAACTTTACAGTGTCATTTTTAGTTCCTCCATTATACTCTGTCCAACACATTTGGACAAACAATCTGAAAGAAAAAAATCAACAATGCCCTGTGTAATCACAAATCAATGTCAATAGGTTATCAAATTCAGGCTAAGATGAGGCTCTTAGTATACATTCATGCAGCTCCACTGATTTTTCTACAAGCTGGAGAAGTAACTTGAGCAGAACTTGGCCCGTGGCATGACTGACAATTCACACAGCCATGGTGCCACTTCACCCACCCCCCCATCCCTAACAGTACTGATGCTAACTTCTGAGCATCAAACTCACTTTCCAGCTTCCTTGCACAGTTCTGGTATAAGAGAACTCAGTAAAAACCTCCTTAATGTTTGAAGAGCTTAACAGAGTTTTCCAAGTGGCAAATGTGTTAGAAGTGGATCTGGAAGACACCCACCCCAGATTGCAAAGTAGTGCTAAAACCAATGGGTAAGAAATGCTGTCAAGTACCTGAAAAAGAAGCCCTTTTCTCTTCTGCCTCAGAACATTCCATATTAGTTCTTGTTTGATGTTGGGTCCAGTGGGTGAACAACAGAGATATAAGTCATAATATATTTGCCTGCATAACATGCTGAAATTGTTCCCAGCTGCACTGCAGCTTGACCTTGTAACTGAAATCCTCCAGGACAACTGAAGCAACAGTTTGAAAAATAAAGTTTGACTTGAACTGCAAAATGAGGGATGATTTGAAGAGATTATAGAGATTATACTATAAAAGTAACAGTGCTAAAGTTACAGAGTTTCTCAACAAATATGTATAAAAGTGAGTTTTTTGCGCGTGGTTGTGACTACTACCCAGAACAAAATCCCCTTTCTGCTAATACAGATAGCCTCAACTAATTCTTTGCAAAATGCAGTCGTAGCTGTTTTATATTGACAACAGTTCTAACTTATTCCTTTTGAAAATGAAATGGGGAAAAGCAGACTATGTAATAGAATTGCTTGAGCTAGAAGCTAGACCTAAGTAGTGGAGAACATATAGGATTTTCAACTGATAAGGAACTTGATCTTAACTCTTGTCTTCAAAGGAAATACCTCTAGCAAGCTGGCATTTTCTACCATGGTGAAAGGCAGGGATGTAAGGAGCAGACCCGAGGGAAGCATACTGCCTAGTGAGTTACCAACACCTACACACTGCAGCATTTCGATTTTTTTGGAAGCTTCTCACCCAGATACTATCCAGCCCCATCTGTGCTCAGCTTGAGAGATCTGCTGTAGCCAGAGCTCAGAGCTGCAGGCCAAATTGGAGATGCATGAACTGATCAAAATTTCCTCTAATCCTACCTCAAGAGTAAGTGACTGAAATGAATTCTATCAACTCTATACATTTGCAGCACTGCCCCTGACTCATTCAAGCTGATTGGCTTATTGCCATAATGGTTTCCGAAATATACTGCACTATAAATGCATGAGTTCTTCACAGCAGCACATTGCAATCAAAATTCCTACACATCTACACCTGCTATTATTTAAATCGCTCACTGCAAGTCCATTGAACGTGGCACTTTATTACAATGGATGCTCAGCAAGAAAAATCAAATAGAAGAGGACAAAGGGATAAAATCGCAAGAAAATGAGAGCACATAATCAAAGGGAAAAAATACATAACACTTTGGGACTTTCACTTTTATCCTCATGATATTAAATCATTCTCTTCTAATCAGTAAGAGAGAATCTGAATGACTAAGAAGGCTAAATGAAAGTTTGCAATGCTGAAATAGACACTAGAAAAAAAATCATGACTGCTTAAAAAGCATGATCAAGCCTCCCAGCAAATTCAGCATAACTAAGATTTCATACCAAGTGACTAAAGGTGTCCAAAAGGAATTTCAAATAAGTTTAATACATTTTTTTTTAACTTATAACTTGGAGCACTATGCAAATCACATCCTGCCTCTAGAGAGGGAAATATATTCAGAAATATGATGTATATCAACTGTATTTTTCAGGGCTACATAGTCAAGTGTCTCTATGGGCCCATTCAGCAATCCAGCTGCATGAAATCTTCTGCTTCTATAGGTAGCATAGGCTTGCAGCTCAACTGATGTTTTTCAGTTCTTTCCTAATATTTGGGCCCTAGTGGCTTCCTTTCTTTAGATGGAGCTTCTCAGTCAGAAGAGCTATGTGCAGTTCTATTAATATTAAAACTACAGGAATTGTGTGCATTTGATAGAAATTTTGTTCAAAAGGACATCTATTAATTTTTTTGATAGTCAAACATCCTTCTCAAAGTCACTGAAACTTTTTTTCAGGTTGCTTGTCTAGCTTTGTCTTTTACTTTACATTTGAACTTTGATGAGCACCGATATGAAGTAGGAAGACACAGGACTAGTTGATGGACATAATTCTTCCCCTCCACCCTCAGTGATCTCCTTTGCAGATTGTGTAAAAAAATTCTGTGTTTGAATTCAATTCAAAACAAAGAAAAATTTGAAATTCTCTGTGGAACAGAATTTCCCTATTGTGTACAGCTTTATCATTAGACTTTTCTTTCATTAACTGTGGGTAAAATATTTGGACACATTTATAAAATATTTTCCACTGGATATTCTCTTTTGCTAATAACTCTTCAGTTAGGAAATATATTACCTTACCTTGGCCTCTCTCAGGCATTGTGATCTTGGAAGAGACTCCTCAAAGACCCACAGTAAAAAGAAATTATTTAGTTTAAAACCCAGAGTGGTAAGGTTTCTATTGGCACATTGGCACTTAGATGATAACAACCACCTTTATGCTGTCTGTTCAAAGTCCCTTTGACTGTGTTATTTTCTATTTAATTACCCAGTTGTTTTCTTAAAAAAATAAATTGTTAATGAAATCTAAATTCTCTAAATATCTAATTTCAGTGCTCTTACACTGGATGACTGTGTAATAATCTGCTCTATACCTTTTTCTTTTCTACTTTCACCCCCCCCCCCCCTTTTCTTTTATGAATCCATCTCTGTTCTCAGACATATAATAGGAACACATTCTTTCCGGATATCTTTGGCACTATTACATTGCTATGCTGTTTTTGTTGATGTTCTTGAAGACTAAAGGGTCAGAATCACTTGATTCCTGTGTTATAATTCTTAGGCTGAAAGGACTAAAGCTCAAGATTTTGTACATTAAGAAACCCAGTTTGTTTGTATCTGGATATCAAATGGAAACAACAGAATGTGTCAGACACTATCTCAGTTGCTAAATATAAACTATTTCTGTACCATATACAAACTGTTCTGTATCTCAGTCCTTTCCAACTCTTTCTCTGTAGGCAACCTTTATGGTCTTGTTATTCACAGATTGAATTGCAGGCATTTATGTCTCAATAATGTTCAAGTAATCAACTTGAAAACTGAAATACGTCTCAGTTTTAGTTTTAGCTTCTCTCCAGGAGCTGAAGTTATGGTGAAAAAAAAAAAAAAAAAAAAAAAAGAAAAAAGAGTGACAAGTTGTTCTGTTGTCTTTGCATTCGTTAAAATCTTTGCTATATTTATTCCCCCCCAGCCCTTCACTTTTGAGCGGATATCAAATACTTGACATCTGAATTGTTTAAACTTTGCCATGAAAAGAAGTGAAATTACTACTTGAACAAATATACTTTGTGACTTGGCAATAAAAAAGGGCTATAACTGAGATCTAAAAATTGCTAAACATCATTTGAATTATGCATGTAAACTTTATGGATCAACCTATCAACTGATCATCTCCTTTTTGTCATTTGATACATATTAATTTTATGCACTACTGCTTCAGCTGCTATTTCATTAGAATGTTTACTGCTGTTTAAGGTATATTACTTCACAACAAAAATAAAAGATATTACAAGCTCACATTCTTTCCCCCTTCAGCATTGTAACCTGTGTAAAATTTATTTCCTTCAAAATTAAATACAAGAAGATAATGACTACAGTGTTGTAACTTTTGTGATTGTGCAGTTCTGTTGTTTTCTTTTCATCAAAGTTTTTTAACATCACTTTAAAAATCAATCATGGAAAAAATCCAGGACATCCTTTTTAGGTTATGTTCTGAATATTCTTTTTTAAAGGTGTGTGGTAGTGATAAAGTTGTAACCAACAGAATTTTCTTTAGTAAGGGAACACATAAACATAAATATGTGTCTCAGAGCTTCTGGATTTTTTAGGCCTAAAGGAGATTTAAATTAGATATATGAAATTCATATATATAGACATACCCTACCCAAACCAAACTGACCCCCAATTTATCCTCAGACTAGTTTAAAATATCTGCAGTTTTTGAAGTGATATTTCAAGAAGTAAGCAATTTTGCTTTGCACCTAAAAAATATCTCATTCGCTCAGTATGTTACCGGATGTACAGTTCTATTTCCAAAAAAAGACCTTATCTAAGTGCCTCTATGCCTTCATGCAGCATAAGAGTGGTCATACTTAGCAACATCATTTGGACTGGGAGCTTAACATTTGAAAGGGTATTTCCCAGTCACTCCCATTTACTGTGCCTTGGCACATACTGTGGGAAGGTCCTGAAGAGCAGGAGCTGGATTCCCTTCAGATGAAATAAAGCTGGGAGGTGAGCTCAGGTGCTTGCATACAGCCAGTACATGGGACTACACTAGAGCTGGTTCAATGTAAAATAGGTCTTCAGTCCAGCATTTCACTGTACAGGTTCTCCTGTGCTGCTCTGCTTGCGTGTAGGGTTGGTCTTTGGCCCTGTGTCTTAGTTCCTGCCACAAGCAGCTTTTGCTGCAGTTCTGGAGCCCTGATTCTTTCCTGACACTGGTGGGGAAAACCAAACAGAACCAAACCTGCCGCTAATTGCTTAGCTTAATGCTTTACTAAATCTGCTAGAAAAAGCCAACATTTCACGTACTCATTGGTCATAGAGATTGTATGCCTCTCTCAGCTCTGATTTTTAGACTACACCAAGAAAAAGGAGAATGACAGTTCCTTTGATATTTGTTATGCCCGTTTTATGAGAAAGGGAAGACCCTCTTTGCCCCTTCTCCTTTCCTACTGCTTTCTCAGAGTGAGTGCACTGAACACTCCTTGCAGTTGATAACTTCAATAATCCACACAACGTTATGGTCCATCTGGCATTGTAAACATGCTGGGCCAAAGCACTTGCAGATTTTCTGCGACGGCTGGATTGGGTTCGCTCCCCACTTTCCCGGTCCCCTCCCCGGGCCACGTGTTCAGCCCCTCGTGGTCCCCAGAAGCAGAGACACACACAC
>JAWWEE010000001.1:108283056-108308741 GCA_035221455.1 Xenops minutus | reverse complement strand
TACAAACTGGTTTACAACACAGTAAAAAAAACCTGAGGTTTAAAAGGCATTCTGGTTCCACTTATGATATTGTGGTCTATTCCCACAATTTTCTCCTTTATTATGGGTATAATTTATTCTGTCCTTAGCATGATGGATGGAAGCTGACACTTCCAAGTGACAAACCTGCATGTCCACAGGGAAACACAATTACAGTCTACGTAATGAGATGACATCTATATTTGCATGATTTCCATAAGAAATTAAAGGAGAGAACTATCAGCTACATAAAATGCATAAATAAGGTCTGCAATCTGGAAATCTGAGATAACCTGAGGGAAGGAGAGAAGGGAATGAAGCTTTCTGTAATCGAGTGCCACCAGTTCTGGGAGTGGCAGGACAGGTGTGGATGTGGACCAGGTCACCTACAGGTCACTCCAGATAGGCCAGAGTGGACAGGTCCCAGTGGTTGCCTCCCTAGGAGGTCCACTGATGGTCACACAGGCTCCCAGATCAACAGACAGTGACATTTCTGTGGCATGCTGAGGCTGAAGATCCTGGGAGAAGTAAAAGAAACAAAGAAAAATCCTTTTGAAAAGTGTTTTGTTTTGGTAGTTATGCATAAAACACATAGTCCCCTGTATTTCATCTACTTCCCTTATAATATTAGGTATATTCCTGTAAGTGGACCTTGATATGCTGCTACCATCAGAGAGACAGAAGGTATGAGGGGCCTCTTGTTAAATACAATCACTGTCCTCAGAGGAAATTTGTGGTATTTTAATGTCAGGTTTTAAACCAATACATGATTTCTTCTCAAACAGTGCAGTTTGTCACAAAGAAGTTTGATTTTCTTTTTCTAGGCAGTATTTTGTGACTGCTGTTTCCCTTAATTCAGTGGAATCCTAAATTTCATGGAAGTATGCCTTTTCCCTTCCATTTGAAATACTAGGAAACAGGTATCATAGTTTGTTTCAGAAAAATAAACAAATCAAACAAAAATGTTCTTTTTTTTTTTAAAAAAAAACTATTTTTAAATATAGTACTGTCCAGATTTGAAATAAAAATTTATTTTTAATTTGTAAAGAAGTAATGTATCTGAATTTTCTGTTGTGAGGAAAAAAAATTTCTTGAAATGTTCCTTTCTATTTCAATAATATTAATGCAAATGGGGAAAACAAAAGTCATGAAAGACATAGCAAATCAAACTGCATGGGGGAATTAGGAATATTGTAGTTATAATTCTCTATCTTATTGTAAATTGCCCAAATGAGCAAACCTGACATGAAATAGTTCTGTCATGGCTGCTTCAGATACAGGGAAATTCCTCAAATACAGTTCATTAGATGAGTGCTCTATGGAGTATTGTTTTTTTAAATTATGTAGAAAACATAACTCTGAAATTTCAATCACTTTTTTCAAGATGAGCATATATATTTGTATACTTACATTTCACTTTTTATAATTTGAAATATTTAATTTATTTATGTAAATAGAACTATATTGAATTTATATAATGTTATAGGCTTGCATATATTTACATTACATTTACTTTTGCAGTAAATTTTTGTTCTGGACTCAGTTTGGACTGCAAGACTGTATAAATAGTACTGGCAGGAATAGTAAAATAGCTGAGCTCCTTGTTTTAGCCCTTGCAGCCCAGACCACATGCTGCTGCCCTGTGATGAGGTGGGTCTGGCCCCTCACAGAGGTATAGCTGCAGCACATCCCCTGCACCTTTTCTAATTGCTGAGGATATGCCAGGTCTTGTCCTCGCACTCTCATTAAGGTCTGAGAACTCTGTTTTAGCTGCAGTGTAAATTTGGCTTTGTTTGCCTGCTGGAGCATCATATATACTTTATGATGTTACTAAACACTTACTCGGCAAGCAAAGCAGAACTTACCTCCTGCCTTGGGAACCTGAAGCCACGCCATTTGTACACCCCCCATCTGAAATTTTGATTCATGTCTTGCTCTACCTTTCACAGACATCTGGGTCCCACAAAAAAGGAGAAATGAGCTCACTGTATACAGGTGTTTGTTGTTTAAGCTTATCTGAAGGGTAGAATAACACGGCTTTATAACACATTTTTACTATATAGTTCTGGCAAGGATCTGTCAAATGGCACCTGCCTGCAGACCAGCTGCTGAGGAACAGGATGCTTTAGTGTGTGTTCAAGGCTTAGAGAAGGAGGTTGAGGGACGCCTTTGAAATCTCTGCCTAAATTGTCTGAGGACTCTTTCTTGTTGGGCACCTATTTATTACCAATATCAAAGCCTCTCTGTGTATGAGATACTGTGCTCTCAAGTCCCACATCTAAATCCCACTGTCTTGCCCTCTTGCTGGTTTTCAGACACTAATATACCACCTTTAAGACACTAATTTTCTTGTAAGCTATCTGCAGCCTACTGAGAAAGAACAATGATCTTTGCTGCACTTGTAATAAAGAAAATAAAAATGCATTAAGAAGGTGGCAGGGGAGAGAACAGATCACTGCTTTTGGGAAGCACAATTAAACAGTCTTTCTTCTCCTGTGCTTTGTTGTGCCAGACGTGAAATGTGACACTGGTAAAAACCGGGTTTTGTACCTCAGGCAGTGCTTTGAAAGCTGAGCAGGTGAGTCACTGGGTCCCTGCTGAAATACTGGGACAGGGGGCAGGAAGTGGGAGAATTGCAGTATCAACTTTTGACTGTGCTTGAAGGCCCTGTAAGAACAATTTTGAGATAAACAAACAAATAAATAAACATATTCTGAAACATTATATTTTCTGGGGACTGATAAGGAATGCTCATTAGCATATGCTCATGAGAATTTTGCTGGTACATGGGAACAACAATAACAGCAGTACATTGTGTTGTTAAATAAACTGTTAAGTCATCATCTCATCTCCTGTTCATCTTCCTTGATGTTTATAGATGGCTTACCACAGCAGTAAGTAAGAACTCTGTATGCTCAGAAGGGTAAAAAAAAAAAAAAAATCTCTTTGAATTCCCAATCTTAAGAGTGTGTTTTAGTATCTGCAATAGTATTCAGGTGCTATTATTTGTCAAGCATCAGTAAAAGACTTGACTCCTCACAGGTAACTGTACAGATTTTGTGCTCATTACTGGTTTTAATCTATTTTGTGAGGTAGGTAGGACAGTTTTTGCTTTATATTAGCTTCTTAAATCCTCAGTATTTTTTTCCCATTTGATTAATTATTTTCATATTTTTTTTTACAGACTTTCTAAGGAACAGTTATTGCAAAATATTACAAGTTATTTTATTGTCTTATATTATTGTCTTCCTTATCATTTTCTTAGGGTAGCTGAATACTTTTATTACTTTAACTCCAAGCTCTCCTGCTTATACTAGTAAGTTCTCCTTCCCCTGAAAGTAGCATTCCATATCTACTTTCTCAGCATAAATGTTTTATTTAAAAAAAAAAAAAAATCAGAATGTGGACATACCAGGAAAATTTTCTGAACTCAGTAAGCAGGCACTTTAGAACAGCATCAAATGTCATAAACTAACAGAAACTTAAAAACAGCTTACCATTTAGAAGGAAAGGAATCAACCCAACCTACAAGCCAAGCAACTTGCTGGCTGCTAAATTCACAAGACACCAAGGAGAAAAAAACTCTGGGAAAATCAGTGTCAGAATACAAAGCCATACTAAAACATTTGGGGATACCGGCAGGGAAAGCTAAAAGAGATGTTACTGGGGCAGTCACAATCTGAGGTTGAGAAACTGAAAAATTTGACATTATTATGTCACTTTGCTTCTAGGCGCTATTATGATTGTGCGGTAAGAAAGACTAGATAATTTTAAATATTTTTTTTTCTTTTTACTTAAAATGTAATAGCATAATCTGTTGATTTAGTATATGAAACTTTCATTCAAATACAGGACATAATAAAGTCCTTACCTACTTTACAATATGCTCAAATACAGTATAAAAAGTGCCTACTTAAATACTGTATCTACTCAAATACATTGTAATATGGGATTTGTTTTCTTGTTTTTGCAAGAATCTCAAAACAATATTTAAGTCCTACTAAAATAATTTACTCCATTCTAATTAGTTTTTTTTTTATAATTAAAAAATCATATATATAGACTTTGCCATAATTAAGTGACTTAAAATCTGATTTTGTCAGTTGCAGCCATGACTCTGGAGATTTAACAAATGACACCTATGAGTCTAAAAATTTGGGAGCATATTTGAAGAAATATTATGGTAAACAAGGAAGGTAAATAAAATCTTACTGCAAAAAGCTTACTTTTTTCAGTAACAACAGAATTGTAGAGAAAACTAACATTTCTTCTATTGTCTGACTAAAGTATTTTTTCCCCTTATTATTTCATTATTGGTTAATTATGACTGTGTGGTTTTTATAGACTGCAGTGCATAAAAGTTTTCCATTATCTATTATTACATATATTTACTGAGTTTCCATTTTTGGAACCACAGATCTACTAACTTTTCAGTTTTTGTGATCCACTATACTTTGCCAAATTGCTGCCAAACATCTAATCTTCCAGAGAAAAATATAAACAGTCTGCATTGTACATATCATTATCATAAGAAAGCTTCCATTTGCCAGTTGACCTATTATGCAGGGTTGCAAGATTCATTGGTAAATAATTTTGCACCGTAAAATAAATAAATAAATAAATGAAAGAAATCAGCAATGTAAGTTTATTGTAGATTGAAAAAGATATACATTATAGCCTACAAAGCTGTCCAGAAAGAGTGCTGTGTAGGAATATGCAATTTAACAATAAGGATATGTAACAATAAGGATATGTGATAAGAAGTGCTACCTCTCTGACCCAGCACCTTTTTCATTTCATCTTCATTCGTTTCCTTATGCACATCTCTCTAACGCATTTCAAACCTCTTCATCATTGACAAGGGTTTACACTACTTTCTTATTCTCACCTGTGGCCTTATGAAACTGCATCCTTTAACCTCTGCATGTTTCAGATTTCAAGGGTTATATAGGCACATGCCAGGGAATAATGCTCAGGTGGTGTCTAAAACCTACTTTTTGAAAAGCGGCCTTTCCTGAGTTCTGTTAGTACAGGGTTGGGTGACATGAGGCACCACTGCACCAGCAGAAGAAGGAAGCATGGTATGGATAGTCATCATGGGTTTCTGAATGCTCTTAAAAGTGTTTGTACTAGCTGTAGTCCCTAGTGGTTCATCCTACGTGTTGTGCCTAAAAATGGCACCTAGTTCCTACTAGATGGAGGTAATTACTGACGAATAACACCAACTAGTGTAACTCAGAATGCACAGTATGCCTTGTGAAATACAAATACTTGTTCAGTCCTTCATATCTTTTAAGTTTCCAGTGCAAGGAAGGCAAAGTCCTGATGTTGTTGAAACCAAATAGCTGTTTCGCTTTTGCTACAGCAGGGCCAGCTGCTTCCCTTAGGAAACAAGCATCTGCATTTCTGCCTGGAATCAAAGCACAGATTTTCAGTTTGAGATTAAATTTCAGAAAGAACATGTATGCACACAGACACACACATGCAGACACACACACACACTGCAAAAACCCCCACAAAATGAATGTATATTAAACATGACGGTGGTTTCAATTATTTCTGGATAATGAACAATATTTTAAAGAGGGAGATTTTCTGCTGTAAAAATGCAATTATAATAATGACAGGGGAATGGAAGCAAAAAATGATGATTAGTCTGGAACACATTTGGGTGTGGTGAAAAGACATTCGTCTACCATTTATTTCAAGGTTAAACTACCAGATGTTCAAATATGCCTGAAACTGACTCAACAACATTATAGATGAATAGGCACTATGCAATCAGAATACATTATATCCCTACAGAGGCAGTCCAGGAGGAATGATGCTGATAAACATGCTCAGATTAAGAGGAATGAAAGAAAGACTAAAAATAAAGGTTTATGACAATGCAAAAATGCATTTTTTCTAAATATTTTATTGGAAAAAAACCCATGCTGTATCTGCCAGCATAAAATTCATGGATTTCAGGTTCTGCCTCTTGTTCTGACAAACTATCTGACTAAATTGTAGTATGAAACAAGTATTTCAGGATAAAAATCAGGCCCCAAACCAGTTGTCCTGGAGCAGTTGGTGTGATTCTTCTCACTCTTCCCCCACTCTTCCATTCATTCCCAGGGAGGTTCAAGAAAAGGCTGTGCAAGGCTTTTTCAGTTGGCTGTGGGCAGCTCCCATACGCTTGGGTTTTCTTTCAATCCAAGCTTCCCTGAATGATATCTTCTGCTGCAAAGGCTCAAAAGGAGCAGAATCAACTTCTAAATGTTCATGTTTTCTGATTCAATAATGTTATCTCTAACCTGATAGACTATAAAATAAAATCTTGATGGGGAGGGTAATTTGTTTACCTTGTCTGAAAAGTGCAGCAGGAGGAAGGTAACTTCTGTAAATTTTCCTTTTTTTTTTTTTTTTTTTTTAATTAATCTTCTCTTCTGCTAGAGTTTAGTGTCTCATAGTTCACTTGTGCAATACTACATAAGCCAAATGGATATTACAATTAAATTCTTAGAAAATGGGACCAAAGGAAAGGTATTAGACATGAGAATGACCAGAGAAAGATTACCAGAACATCAGTGATTTTGCTTTTTGTTCTAGTTTAAGCCAAAAAGAAGAAGGAAAAAAGGCTACTGGTTGTTCAAGTCTCTGTTCTCTATTTCTCTGAAATCTGACTTTTCAATGCATGCATATATTAAGGTAGACTAGGTGATAGGGCACTTCTAATAAATTTACTTTAAGATTTGAGTCTTTGGAATGTACATATTCAAAGAATACTTTGTGTATGAGTCAGTGTGTCCCAGTATGGATGAGATGAGTAGATAAGTAAAAACTCTCTTCCATAAAGTGGGTTTTATAATATTTGAAAGTGACTGGCATATTTATCATCTTTAAGATAATTTACATCATGTTTACAGCTCCTGTTTAAATCTCAGATTTTTATTCCTGCACTCCACTGAAACACATCCTTGATTCATCAATAAAAAGTGGAGTTTACACAAGTTATTTACTGTCAGTTCTAGTATTAGAAATTTACCTTTGCATAATACTGACTACTTGTTGTGCTATAAATAGTATAAATAGTACTTCAAAGGGTCAAAGTAATACTGAAGAAAACCACTGAGCTTAAGTCAAACGCAGTAGACTACTAGTCATCTACTTCTGCCCCCACAGTCTGATTTCTAAAGAGATTATTCTCTTGCATACAAACGTTTTAACTGTTTTCCATTGTATTTCCACCTAGAATGGTTGCTGTGCTCCCATTCATAGCAGCTAGGGAATATGTGAACAGTATTAAAACCAGCAGCAGGAAATGCAGAAACGGTCCTAAACAGAACATAGGCAGAAAAAGCAGCATTATTTTTTAAGCAACCCGAGACATGCATCAAAAATTAAACAAGTCTGAATGCAGCAAACAATGTGGCACATCATCTTTATTGATTACCACTTTCAGAGCAGATATATGTTGTTCACAATAGAAAACATAGCTTGCATTTAATTTCATTTTGTCCTAAAGTACCTAGCAGGGATAAAACAGTTAGGGACAAGGATATATATAGTCTATACAATAAAAATGGTCATTCAGTAGCCCTGATGTGTGGTTTAATAATAGTGTTGAGTCAAACATGAACAGGGGAAGAAAACTGTCCTGGGTAAACTGAGCGATTTAGCTGGAACTCGTGACTAAAAGGAGAGTTTATGACTTTTTGAAGGAGGAGCAGGCCACTCTGGAGGACTTCAAGAATGTTGTGAGGTTATGCAGGGAGAAAATTAAAAAGGCCAAACCTTGATCAGGAACTGTCTGCCTAGAGTCATAAAAGACAATTAAAACTGTTCTATTTGTACATTAGAAACCAAAAGAGGGCTATCCTTTATTGATACAGGGGTAGGGGGAACACAGTGACAAAGTCTGAGGAAATGGCTAAGGTAATTCATTTGCCTCAGTCTTTAGTAGTGAGACCAGTTGCTCTCTGGGTACCCAGCTCCCTGAGCTGGAAGACAGGGAAGGGGAGCAGAATGAAGCCCCCATAATCCAAGGGGAAATGGTCGGTGACCTGGTCCATCACTGACACACACACACAAGTCTATGGGGTCAGATGGGATCCACCCAAGTAAAGTGAGGGAGCTGGTAGAAGTGCTCACCAAGGCACTTTCTGTAATTTACCATCAGTCCTGGCTAACCAGGTCCCAGTTGACAGGAAGACAACTAATGTGCTATACATCTACAAGAAGGGCTTTAAGCAGGATCCACAGAACTACAGGCCTGTCAGCCTGACATCGGTGCCAGGGAAGGACATGAAGCAGATCATCTTGGTGCCATGATGTGGCATGGGCAGGACAACCAGGGGATCACCCCAGCCAGCACAGGGTAATGAAAGGCAGACACTGCTGGACAGCATGACCTCCTTCTATGACAAGGTGACCCACTTGGTGAGGTAAAGGCTGTGAACATTGCCTACCTGGATTTCAGCAAAGCCTTTCACATTGTCTCCCACAGCATTCTCCTGAAGAAACTGGCTGCTCATGGCTTGGACAGGTGCTCTGTTTGCAGGGTAGGAAAATGGCTGGATGGCCAGGCCTGGAAAGTGCTGTGGGATGGAATTACATCCAGCTGGTGGCTGGTCACCAATGGTGCTCTCCAGGGCTCAGTGTTGGGGCCAGTCCTGTTTAATATCTTTATCAATGATCTGGGTGAAGGGATTTAGTGCGCTCTCAGCCAGTCTGCAGACAACCCCATACTGGGCAGGAGAGTTGGTCTGCTGGAGGGCAGGAAGTCTTAAAGAAGGATCTGCACAGGTTGGGTTGATGGGCCAAAGCCAATTATATGAGGTTGGACAAGGCCAAGTGCTGAGTCCTGCACTTGGGTCACAACAACCCCAGGCAACGTTTCAGGCTTGGGGCAGAGTGGCTGGAAAGCTGCCCAGTGGAAAAACACCTGGAGGTGCTGGTTGAGAGCAGCTGAACAAGAGCTGTCAGTGTGCCCAGGTGGCCCAGTGGCATCCTGGCCTGTACCAGCAATAGTGTGGCCAGCAGGACCAGGGCAGTGACTGTCTCCCATACTCAGCACTGGTGAGACCACACCTCAAATCCTGTGTTCAGTTTTGAAGGGTCTGGAGCATAACTCTGACGAGGAGCAGCTGAGGGAGTTGGGAATGTTTAGCCTGGAGAAAAGGAGGCTCAAGGGAGACCTTTTCACTCTGTAACTACCTGAAAGAAGGTTAGAGTGAAGTGGGGGTCAATCTCTTCTCCCAAGTAACAAGTGACAGGAGCAGAGAAATTGCCCTCTAGTTGCACCAGAGGAGATTTAGATTAGATATTAGGAAAAATTTCTTTAGGGAAATGGTTGTCATGCCCTGAAATAGTGCTGGCTGCCCAGGAAATATTTAAGAGTCCTGTAGAAGTGGCACTTAGAAACCTGTTTTATTGGTGGACTAGGCAGTGCTGGGATAATGGTTGGACTCAATGGTCTTAAATGTCTTTTCCAATCAAAAGGTTCTACGATTCTCTTCTATGATTACCAGTGATGATGATGAGGAAGGGAAATAGGACTGTATCTTACAAACAGTGTAAAGCTATAAAATATTTCTGCCCTGGAAGAACAGGCTTAGCATAACCCTTGTCCCTAAGTAGTAATCAGTCCTACGAATGTCAGACAGTGATAGGGCAACAAAATTTGCATTCTTTTGATTAAGAGAACTGAGATTAACATTACAAGTCTTCTCTGATTATATCTGAGAAGATGGGAAGTTGTATGAGAACTCCAGGGGAAATGTGATAGCCTTCAAATGAACTCATTTTAAATGGAGGGTATCAGGTCTCTCATTCCTTTGAAGACAGAAAAAAGAATAGCTTTGGACTGATACCACGAGAATATCATGCAGTTTATCTGATGTTCCCTAATCACTTCAAGACTGCTACCATTCTAAAGGCCAAAGGAAAATGTGATAGTAAGAAGCAAAAGAAAGTAGAAAGCACTGGCTGTGGGCAACACACCTGTGTCTGTTCTTAATAGGGAAAAATCCTGAACTGAACAAGAAAAAACTAAAATTAGTTTTTAAGAGTAGTTGTGCTGATTGAGTTTCATGAGTAACAATGAGAATTTGGTTCTAGGCATAAAATGAAATGAAAGAAAATAGTTATTTCTTATCCAACAACTTTTAACGAGACAGGGTGTCTACATTTCTGCCAATTATAAACTCCTCTTAAGTTTAAAGAGCTGGGTAAAATCTAGGAAAACATCTATTTGGGTTCCTCCCAAAGAAAGGTAATAGGCCTACTTATGCAATCACTTTTATTGATTCCTTTTATCACTATGCAATATATATTCAGAGTGACAAGATTCATTTACTCATTCTGTGATATCTTGTACTGCAGCAGGCTTTTCAGCCTCCCAGCCTGCATGCCTAAATTTTGGGTTGCTTTTTTTTTTGGAAACATCTAGCAAGATAAAATGTTTGTTTCTGCATATGTTCCAGTAGAGACAGTTCCATGCATAGCCTATTACTTTGTTTAACATTAACTGTGGTTTACTAGACCTTCACTAGTCATTTTTAATCCCTTGGATTTGAGATGTTGGTGTTGTATTAGGATTAGTTCCTGCAAGCAGGCTCAGCTTTTTCTGAAGTGTAATGGATGCACTGAATGAGGAGGAAGTCCACTGTACTTGATTACCTTGTCCCTATTAGTAGCAAATACAGGTACAGAGAACAAATACAAGCAACAGTACACAAGAACTCACTAAAGACCTCAGGAATTTATGGATTTCCTTGAAAAAAATGACATCCTTTTCACAGCATGTAAGGACCAACTGTTCCCATTTCTGCTGTTGTCTAACTCCTTCATGACCCCCTACAAGCTCTGACTCCACAGTAAGATCTGGCGCTAAATTCAACAAATCAGTGTGAGTTAAAAAACAAAAAAAGTAAAAAAAAATCTTCATAAAAATTGTTTAGATATCTGTCAGAGACATTTTTTTCCCTGGTAGGAAATCATAGATACACATTACTCATCTGAAGTCTCCTCAACCTTGAAGATTTTATTTTTTTAAATTTTGTTATGGAATGATTTTCCTTTCAACGTTGAAAACTCTTGCTCTTGGAGTGCTGTGCAGCCCTGCAGAGATTTCAATTCCAAAGTAAAATACTCTCCCTTTTTCAGAAAAGGCCTCAGGTTGTTGGGCATCCTAGAAAGAGCCTACAGCCAAAAGAAATAATGGAAAACATAAAATTTATTCTACACATCCCCAACAGGTATTCAAATACATACAGCAGATTGTTGAGACACCCTGTTTTATTTATACTTGTCTGTGCCTGAAGGAGGTATAGATGATATATAGATGATACCTATCCCTGTAGAGGGATACAGGGATATAGCCTGTAGATGGCACTGCTCCCTCACTTGTTCTCTTCTCAAGCCATCCGTGACTCACAGTTTGTACTGAAGACATTATTTTTTCTCCTAGGGACATGTTTACTTTGTTCATCTTGAGCCACAAACAGAAAAATGAGCTCTTCTTCAATGCAATATTAGAAATGAAAATCCCATTAAACTTTTAAAGATTGGGAAAGGCCGTGTTTTACTTACTTTTTGCATCAGACTGCTCATACAGCTTGAACAAAATTCTACTTGATTCAGCGTAGTAAAGCCCTTGCTTTCTGTGAAATTTAGTGTGGAATTCTTTTGTTTCTTAAAAATAGTCCACTTAAAAAATGTACAGACCTTGCAGCAGCATAAGGACTTGAGTGTTTCTTTAAGAAAAACAAAAATATCTTTCAATTGATAAGCAAACAGGTGAATTAATTAAGGAATACATTTACACACCCACATGAAAAGAAAACAAAGTAAACAAATGTGTCCTACTTCAAGCAGCAGCTTGTGTTTGATCAGGGTTTCACTGAAGATACGAAGCTAGCAAGTAAATTGGACAAGGAAGAGTTTTTTTCTCTGTTCTCTGCAGTGTGGCACCTCAGTAAACAGTGCTGGGAAAAATTTAACACCAGACAGTGGCAAGGGAAGCAGCATGCTGTAGTAATCTGGGGACTGCATGCTTTCCTTTTATCTATCTGCAGAGATAGCCGTAATGTTTGCAGTTAACATTTCATAATGTTTTCAAGACTAAAGACAGAAAAAAGTTGGTTTGCCTAAGCTACAGCATCTCCAGTTGTTTCTTTGAAGAGCCCTATTTTCTCTGTTTTTTTTCAGACAGTGGATTTCAATTTTCACAGGCGACTAATCCTGAGGACATAAAGGTGGCCATTACTTGCGCTTGATTATTTACACTGATTTGACCAGCTTATAAAACCTTTCAAAAACCATGTTCTTACATGCTTAGCAGAACTCTTTAGAGACTTGCTGTAAAAATCTTGCAGCGCTCAATTTGCACCAGGCATACACTCAGCTCTACAGCAGGCTCTGCAGGTATCTGCCTTGAGCATAGCTGAAAAAGCAGGACTGAGGCTTTGCTGCTGCAAGTACGGGCCCTTTACACTGCACAGGCAAAACTGTAAAGCCTTCCTGCCTGCAGTGGACATACATGGGGCTGGATGAAAGCAAGGGATTTCTAGACCACAAGCAGATTTGAAGGGGTTGATAAGAATAGTTGCATTAAAGGATTCCTAATTAGGCAGTGACAGGTAATCTATTTCATAAAGAGCTAAATCTGGAAAGGTATGTGCTCTTTTTGGTCCTCACATGTACATTACTCAGTACTGAGGCTGCAGCCACTTTACCAGGTTGCATATCACAAGGTGTTTGTCATATCTAGGCTAATCCATCTCTGTTTCTGCTCCTTCAGGTACCCAGAAGAGTAAGGGGAAACCCAAATTCTAGTCTTGTCTGTAATTCTTTTTTTCTCCTTTTTTTTTTTTTTTTTTTTTTTTTTTTTGTCCAGTAAATTGTAAACTCCTAACAACTTAGGAGATGTGTCCCCTGTTAAAGACAGAAACTCTAATAGTTAATTTGGCAGGACTTTAGCCGGCTACAACTGTCACTGAAGTTAACTAGCACTGAAAGCAGATTGAATCTAAGGTATTTCAGAGGAACTGCTGAATATTTCCATCCTTTGCCTTTTCTCCTTATGCTCTTGCTACTCTTTTTCTGCTCGCTGCTTGATTCCCTGTTTTTTTCTGTTTGCTTAATGATGGCTGCTATTTCCTCTCTCCATGAACAAATAAGCTTATCATTTTCTTTAACATACTTACTTGAATTATCTCTGTAAATTCACCAGAATGATAGAACTGTTATTTTGCTATCTACCCCAACTGTGAATCTGACTGATTTAAACTCAAATACACTAAAATGAATTTTAGATGAGGATTCTTTGCTCTATTGTCTCTACAGAATTCAGTATTTTATATGTGTTACTTTGAGAAGGAAAAAAAATTAATATCCTGTCCTTGAGGTACTCTTGGAAAAATCCAGTGGCCCATATGTATAAGGGGGAGATACTAATCTGAACAAAAATATGTCTGTCAGACCTATGAAGACATTCTCTGTGCATTCTCTTTTGAAAAGCTGTCCTAGTCTCACCCACCCCATCTTGTTTCCCTCTGGCTCATTCTAATCTAACTCCTCTGAAGTTTTCCTGACCTTTTCCTACTACTGTCTCTTGACTTTTCCATTTCATGTCTTTATATACAGTAGATGAACAGTTTTCTTTGTACCTCTGACAGCTTTTTTTATAGACACCCCTGTGGTTTTGAACAGCATTTATCTCTGGGCAAAACAGCTTTTAACTGGATTATTTAAAAGCAGAAAAACAACAAATGAATTTATATGATGTTCCAAACTGAGCTTTTTAAGCAGGAAGGAAAAGGAAAATATTTATCAAGGTTGAAAAATAAGCACTTCAGATAATGAATGTTGATCGACCACTAGTGTTGTCTTTTAAAGGGAGAAACTGGACTGAGATATTGGGAACACCTATTGTATCAGCTAATATTATAAGGCAGAGAAAAACTTAATTTGCTTATGCACTAACGAATCAAGTGCTCACATAGCTTTTAATACTGAGCAAAAGAAATCTGACAGAAGGCTTGACAAACTATGACACACACAGTACATAGTTTGGTCAGCAGTGTATCTGGGGTTGTCTTCAAGCACACAATAAAAGGCAGTAGATCAGATCATCAGTGTAGGACTAGCAAAAAAGGAGAATTGCAAAGTGACTGTGCCCCACTGATTGCTGTGCCTTGGTCAAAGTCCTGCAAAAACAAACTGACTTCTGCTGTGACTCTGAGAAACTTTGGGGATGTAGGGCTGCAAAGAAGTAAAACTCAGATGTATCAGTCGTTTCTGTGTCTCTTGCCCTACTTCTAGTTGCAGCAGGAGCAGCAAACCTGGTTCTCCATAATCCATTGAATTCTGATGCTTCTGGAAAAGAAAATGTTTGTCTTTCAGCCCTCCTCTGATGCCATGCTCATGGCTCTGCCTCTTCTCTTGTCTTCTTCTGTCCCTGTGGCAAAGCAGACACATCTTGGCTTCACCACCTTGCAGAAGCAAACCACCAATTCAACTTGACTCTGGATATATGTCATTGCAACTGCTGTGAACACATTAGTCACTATATAGAAATAGAGTATCAAAACTATCAAGTCAAAGGCTTTCAAATGACATAACGAAAATTGTCAATTTTTTGACATGAATCATTCCAGAGCTTTCTGTAGAATGGGATTTGGTTCCTTCTCATCTCAGCCACCACTATGATGATATGAGGAAAATGACTGTCAAGCACAGAGATACATTAATGTAGATAGTCATAGTAAACCCTATGAGGAATTTAGTAATGCTTTGTTTTCATAGCAGGGAATTAATAATGTGCAGTAAAATAGACACAAGGCCACTGTTAAACAGAAAAGATAAATATATAATATACAATTACATAAAAATGCACACAGAGCACACATAAATAAATACATAAATATATCTACAAAATAGTCAATTCAGTTAAAGAATCATCTATTGCAGTTAGTGCAGCTGGGTTCCTTTAGAAAAAATGAAATAATGTGCAACATGTAAATAAAGATTAACATATCTGCAACATCCACAGCTAGCAGTAGAAAATTAAAACATACACGGTACCCAATTATTACCCAATCATTAACAATGGTCTCTAACATTTTTAAGCTTCTTTAGTTGAAATTGTCAGTTTATAAAAAGAAAGAAACAAACAAAAAGCCAGTCATCTGGTTACTGCAGTCCGCACCTCTGTTCCAGAGACCTAAGCCCTTTGAGCTGACAGAATTTTGGATAAAAGATTTATCCCCTCCTCAGCAGAGCAACACTCAGCTAGGGGCAAGATGCTTTACAGCATGTTTCACAGT
This sequence comes from Xenops minutus, assembly GCA_035221455.1. Taxonomy (NCBI): domain Eukaryota; kingdom Metazoa; phylum Chordata; class Aves; order Passeriformes; family Furnariidae; genus Xenops; species Xenops minutus. Next base: position 108,293,412 of record JAWWEE010000001.1, on the reverse strand, counting down.
CATCAGCTGATAGCAGAGAAACCTAAAACTGGAGCCCTGTTTTCTGTTCCAAGCTCTGGGCATATGTTCTGCTGGGAATGTCTTTCTCTGCTTGTTTCTATGTGGTATTATCACCTCTCCCCTGCCTTCTTCAAAATTTCCTTCCCCCAGTCCTTTGTCCCGAGATGCCTCAGCCTCCTCCTCCAAGCAGGGCTCACTGTTCCCCTGCTCCCATAGGCTCCCCACAGTCTCACATCACATGGGATCCTTCCTTGGTCTGGTCTTGGACTTCTCCCTTCTTCCTGCATGAGACTATTCTGCATTTGACTTTGCCACAGTATTCATCAGGCAAGAAGTTTTTAGGGCAAGAAAATGCAGGCTTTTAAATCACTCTCAGAAAGTTTGAGAGAGAGACTGGGGTATAAATTTTCCACATTCAATTTCATTATCTGAGTTACCTCAAGCATCCTCTGGAACAGTTCCTGCAGGAAAGATTTTCTCAGATTCTCATAGCCCTTTGTTGCAAGTTGCTTCTTTTCCTGCAGAGATGGTGCACTCACTGTCTTCTCAGTCATGTGTGTTGAGAGGGAAAGGAGTTATTTTCAACGGATTACCCTAAGCAATTCTTCTAATTTTCAAAACCTTATGCTAGTATATCTTCATGAGAAGACCACTCCTGACATCGCCATCTATGAAATCATGGCATAGCCACAGCCTTTCAAATAAAACATTTGCATATTTTTTCACACTTGCTAAATAATGTGTTTGCCCCAGGTGGAATAGATCAAATTTATTTCAAAAATGCTGTCACGATTTTAGACATTCTGCCTGTAGTTATGTCCTCAATATCAGCATTTTCATGTTTCAAAATGTATTTATTTCCTAGCTTAAATTATGGTATGAAAATTAACTGTACAGTATACTAAGAGGACAATTTTGCAAAATTTTTATAAATCAAATTACAATCTGATAAGATTGTAGGATTTAAACTCCCTGATTTCCAGATTTATCTACTTGTCCTTTTGTATGACCCACTAAGTGATACCTGAATTGCCAGAAAAGCAAAATATTTCCATCATCCATTCAGTCAATTACACAACATCCAATATTGGAATATTGTCCTTTGTAGTTGCAATTTTGTATTATCTGCAAATTACTTTCTTTGCTGTGCCTTTTATAAACCCAGTACCAATAATGACACATACTGTTTCCCTGAGACAGGCTGAAGGCTGAGAAATATGCAGAGCATGATTAATTAGCCAAGTGAAAGAAACTATCCAGCTGACAAAAGTAATCATTGGCCCAAATGACCTTTGATGTCTCAGTGCTTTTGGCCGGAGGGTTTGGCAACTGCATAAGGGGGAATGCTGAAATAATCTACAACTAAGGCACGTATTAACATTCTGAAAACAGACTATTTTCACTGCAGAAACAGTGGGGTTTAAGTGAAGCCAGTTCTGTTGTTAGAAAGCCTGGTGGATTCAGCATTCTGGAAAAAGATAGGTGGACCAGTACCTTAGTTTTTAATAATATATTTGCTGTTTCCACAGTAAAAAAGAAGCACCTAGACTGTTTTTACAGCCAATATATTTTCAGGCTCTGACACAATGTTAAGCCTGTGTGATGGTAAATCCCACCATGTGGCAGTCATCTATGAGAGTGGCACTTCTTAAATAATGATAAACCATTTTTCACTGAACTGAAATACCACATATTTCTAGAAACAAGAAAATTGAAAGGCAAGAGCTTTGAAAACTCTTATAGTCAAGAGAATGATCATTACTCCCTGTGGTTAATGAGTGAAAAATACATTCCGGGAGGATGTTTTCATAAACCTGTCATAGACAAGCATTTGATAATAAATTGAACATATTTCTGGCAGTGATTTTTTTCCTCTCCACTGGTACAGCCTAGGTGGCTCACCAAAACTGGCTACCTGACACTGTAGAACTTCCATTTGGTGAGATGAATCCACCAGTAAATACATTAGTGCAGTGATCTATAATGTGTACATCTGTATATACACAAATATATATTATATATAATAATGTATGAGTCCCTATAAAATGGGGTTATGACTCTTAGTTGGATCTCTTTTCTCCACAATACAAAGGAAGAGAAGAGAAATACACAGTATATAGAGCAGCTAATATTTTGTCAGAAGATCATAAAAGAGTCTGTGGGAATAGTCCTGGAAAACTGGCAGGTTCCTGGTGACTACTATTACCTACCACTGCCATACCCACCATCCCCACCTGGTGTGCTTTTGTTTGTATAACAGAGCTGCCTTATCACATGAACTGGGCTCCTTTGGGGTGAAATTAAACAGGAAGATGTACTCCAGGAGTGCACCCAATGTGCTCCAGCCATTAGATGGTGTTTATTCCACAGGGCTGGATGTGAGTTAGCCTGCAGTAAAGCTGCTAATCATGTCCTGTGAGGATGCCATCCAACATCCTGAGTGTTTGCTCTTTGGCTCAGTAAATCTGCTCTCATAAGGCTGAGCAAGATGACAATGTAGGCATAGTCATTACATATATAGAGGAATCATGGTAAGAAGGCTATCATTCCAGTGGTCAAAAAGAGTTTGGTAAAGCTGAAGCAGTCACTTGGATGCAAATACCCTGCTTGCATGTAGATGCATACCAGTTTAATCCTGATGTGCATTCAGGGCTGGGCTACCATATTCTCTGCAGTATTGGTCATGTATTTCTTATTAAAGTATTCTATGCAGTAATCTTCTGAGCATGCAGTCCAACAAGCATCATGGTCATGTACATGCCATTTTGGTGTGACTTTAGTCATTCCCTAGTCTGCACATCCCCCTTTGAGCTCTACTATTTCAATGCCTGAAAAAACACATTAAAGGTGTCCACAGAGGATTGGTACCGACTCAGCTGTTTGCTGCGGTGAGTGCCTACCCTACTTTGTCACTCAGCTGTAAGCAGTTAACCACATACACCACTAAATCCTTTTCCTCCCAATGTGGAAGTCTCAACTGCTTTCTGCCAATTCTCTGTTAAATCACAATTGTGAGTATGAAGTGCCCTGAGCTGCTGGGAGTCTGCATAGCTCACCCACTATATTTAATAAGTTTTGTTTTTTATTGCTTCTGGCCTCTGCCTTCTAGCCTGTATGGCGTAGTGGAGAGATATCCTAATCTATAAATATTTAAAGATGGGAAAATGATAACACTTGCGACAAGGGAGAAAAAAGTGCATCTAGTTTAGATTTGGATTGTGAGAGATAGGTGACCACTGTTAGTACTCTGGCACCTCCTCTGTTACGAAGTTGGTCCAGAAAACATCTACCTAAGTGTATATACAATGACATATACAAAGTTCAACACAGTTAAACTCATTTTTCCTAGCCATGGCTGATTTACAAAGCGCAGCTCAGCCTCATCATTCCCTGCCACAGCTTAGAAAATACAATTTAACCCTAGCACTTAAATGAAGCCTTCCTGAGGCAAATGGCAGACTTTGAGAGAGTAGAGTCAGGTGGTATTTTTACTTATAAGATTATAACAAGCATCAGCTTTAATCCTTGCTCAGTGTATGAGGGAGTATATCACTGTCATGCTTCCATTTGAGTCCACTGTTATATACCCTGTGTAATCTTTGTTTTATCTTCCCCAGAGATACAGTCACTCTCAGGGCCAGCAGGACTTGAAAACATGAAATGAAGGAAATGGTGCCCATTAATGTGCAGCAATGAGAAAGAATTCTTTCACTTTCTTTGCTGCAGAAGTCACAACTCATTGAGATTGAAAACATAATTGTTGTATCAGAGATTTGCTGATAAACACAACATATATTGTTAATAAGATCCTGAGTAGACCTGGAATCATAAAAATCAGATGGCATGATGTGGGTGTTTTAATATATCAACACTTGAGAAATTTTGTCTTATTTTAATATCATTAACTGACAGTTTGTTCAAGGTGGCTTTTAAATTAGTAAACTGGAGAAGTAAAAATGTAGTGCACCAGCTATTGCTGCCCAACACATCTCTGATCCTTTGGAAGCTGATCTTTTTTTTTAGATGACTTATGTCTCTCATTCACTACCAGAAATCACATAGTGATGTCCTTGGTATTTAGATAAAGACAAGGCATTTAAGTTTATGTGAAGGTGGTCTTCTCAAAACAATAAGAGTTTTATCAATACTTCTGAAACTTGTGGCATAGCCCACAGATCAGCATTGTTAAACTAACAAAGCAGTTTTCTTCTCCCAGTTTGTGTTGGCTTACAAGCACAGCTCTTTTATGCTGTCCAGTTGACCTTGCTCCTTTTTTTAAATTTCTTTTTTAGGAAGTATCTGAAATTCTTTAAATAATGAGGGTCAGAGGAAGGCCTTTATTTCATTTACTCAAATTGTGCCTCTGAATGTCTATTATTAATTGCCTCCCTAAACAAACTGACCTGTTCCAACCTACTGCTCAGATATCCTTTTTTTTTTTTTTTAATTGTGAGAAGGTTCTGCAGAACATTTGATGTTTTTCTGGTTAAGCAGAGCAATACCTCAGATATTCTTTCTAACATACCTACAAAGTATCTACCTTGTGAAGCAAGCGAGAGAGCAGAAGGATAATTAGGATATAAAGAATTCCACTATGTTGATGTTATTCCAGACAGCAATGTCTAATGAATGAGAACACAAAGGCATGCAGCAGCTGTCAGCTGAATGCATGCCACAGTGCAGAGCAGCTCTATAAATGATTCTGAAAGATTTATCGACTTCTATTTCTATTCTGGTATTCTGCAAGCATATATTATTTGGAGGATAATTTAGGGGGAGATGGGATAAGGGTGGAAGAAAATTAGATCCCAAATTAGTTCACAGATTAGGTTGAGGAGTAGAACTTCTCATGAATTATCACGAGCTTATAATAGACCTACTGTATATTCCACACCCTAGAAAAGCACTTAATACTCTCTGTTCATTGCCAGGGTGATTTTGGCTAAAAAAATAGAAATGAGGTGGAATTACAGCTTGCCTTAGCTAAGTACACATTCGGTAATTAATGCATATTTGGGAGTGTTGCTCAGGGCTTTGTTAGAGTGGAGAAGCTGTTCGGCTGTTGTTCTGGAAACCTATGTGCTGGGACACACACATATGTCTCCGTATGTGCTCCCAAGGACCAGAACAGGTGTCTGTGCACGAAGCTGTGTCTGCAGGATGATTAAGGCAGTGACTATGACTGAAGCATATGGCTATGGAAGATATATATGCTTCTGCTGAATTTTGTTTCTCCTCACTTCTGTCTGACATTCTCTGTCAAGTTTCCATGCTTAGCTTTGTCAGTCTTCATTTCCCTCTTAAGGCTCTCCGGGAGGAATTCAAATTCAGCTCTGGAAATCGCTCTCTAAAAATTGCTAAATTAGAGCTAAACTAAACCATGTTCATCTGTACTTTTTTTTTTTTTTTTTTTTTTTTTTTTTTTTTTTTTTTTTGTGTGTTGTCGTTGCTGTTGCTGTTGTTGTTTGGTTTGGTTTTGGATTTTTTGTCTTTTTGTGACAATCAGTGAGATAATAGCTTCAGAAAAGTTACTATCACTCTGCACTAGGGCAGGATTTATGTTCAGTATTAAACTTATGCATGTTTTATCTAGTCTACTCTGGAGTATTCCTAATGGTAGTCCCCCAATTACCCCTCTTGGCAAATCTTTCCATTGTACAATTGTCCTTGCTTTTGGCATTTTTATTCCTTATGTCTAACCTAAATTAATTTTCTTTCTTCAAGCTCCAGCCCATTGCTTCTTCTTATGTTGCTCTTACTACTTGAAGTAATTCCTCCTCATATTTTGTGTTACTTCTCCTGAAGTAGCTAGGAACACTTATCATATCTGCTCCCTGCTATTTTTCTCTCAGCTGTACAGATTACACTCTCTGCCTGTCACCGTGTAGATCATGCCTGCTAAACTATTTATTGTTTTTTGTTACTTTTCTTGGTGTTTTCTCTAATTTACTCCTGGCTAGTCAGGAAGCCCACCATACACAGCCTGTGAAATAAAGGAAAAATGAGCATGGAACCTCATTTTTAATAGCCATTTTAAGAGTGTTTTGAAGGTTTATCAAGGTATTACATACCTAATTAGTAACTCTTACAAATACTGAAGCACTGTGTTGTCTGTCAGCATAATTAACTTATGGTAATGAGTTTAATAAGTAGTCTGAGCAATCAAATTTATTAAAATTAAATATACGCTTTCATTCAGAATTTTGGTTTGGTGTCCTGGCAGAACCATTCAAAAACTAATTTGATCTCATGAACACTGCTGGATTTGTAATTATTCTGAGTTACACAAATAGTCCTGTAAAGAAGAGAGATCTATGAATTAAGACAGCTGTAGATGACCTTCAGCAGAGAGCAAATTCATAGATAACAAAAGCCACTTGATGCCAGCTAAACTGCACCTCTGGCAGTGTGGAAGCAGCTCTCATTTATGTTGAAAGTATCTTTCAAGATGTTTCAATCTGAGAAAGAGTAATGTTTCTGAGAAATTTTTATTGGAAAAATAAATGTTAGATAAAAGTAAAGCTTCAATAATATGATTTTGTATGACCTTATTTTCTCCTTGGGCAGGCAATTTCAGAAAGATGCATTATATTTCAGAAGTGGTAGTTGTGCTTTAAAACCACAGCAAGAACATTAGCCAGCAAGGTGTCTGACCATCAGCACTTGTCATGGACAGGGCCCATAGCAGTGCAAAAAGGTTCTGGGGCCCAAGGGATTGTCTCTATTGCTTCTTGAGCAGGTTCATATAATCCAAAAGAATTTGGGAAGATTTGATCAGGAAAGCTACAGCAATTAGGAGCCCTTTGGTGTTATCACTGGACACTAACATCAGGACATTTCCAAATCTAAGAGCTTATAATCTAAACGTAAGACAGGGAAGATGCTCAGAAGGACATTTGGAGAAACTACTGGTTACATTTGTGTTCCCAGGTTCTGGTACATGCAGGACTAAGTCTTTATAGGGAGGGAAAGACAGGTAAGTTCACATATCTTCCACTTGTAATCTTGGTTTGGACTTCCAGAGAGAAGCCATGGGATACTCACAGTATCCTGGTGCCAGAATTTAATAGAGCTCATCCAGAGCAGGAGATCTGACTGGTCACCGCGGAGAGTCCAGATGCCATTGCAAAGAACATGTGCTAAATACCTCTTCACTTCATGTAAATTTCAGTGAAGTTTGTAAAAGAGACTTCAGAGCTTTCTTTTTCTTGTATATCAGTATATGATAAGAATGATAAGCAAGACAAATCACAGCTTTACTCCAAAAGCTGTAGGTTCTAGTGACAGGTTCCAGGATGCTTCATTGCATATCTTTGATCACAAGAATGACTGTTTTATATTTTAAAGAAGAAAAACCAGCAAGACATGCTAAAGTCAGGCTAAGTTTTATGAATTTACATTTTCATAAAAATACATTTTGTTAAAATATTTTGTTCTTGAATGTTTTGGCTATTTTGGACTTTTTTCTTTTTCCTTTTTTTATTTCCTTAAGAACTAATACAGAGATTCCACATTGTTTTTCACTGGAGTCGTGCCCTAAACAACATTAGTCTAATAGGCACCCCTTACAGAACAGTGCAATTGAATGGTCAGTCATATAGCTCACAGAATTTGTATGTGGCAGTGGGCCTGTGAAGAAAATGAAGAAACCAGCCATAATGCCTTAAATCTGAGGCTTTTACTGTATTATAAAATGGATTCTTTGCCTTTTTTTTTTTTTTTTTCTTTTCTGAATCACCTTTCTTCTTCCCAAGACCCCATGAGAAAACTCTTATCTTCCTAGATTAGGATGCAGGAATTCACCTTGGCAGGACTATGTGAAGTGCCCCCTTATTGGTCCTTTGTTAACCCTTTCTCCATTGGCTTTTATCCTTCAATTTCTATTAGTCGTAACTAAAATTCCCTAAAGCCGTTTAAATACCCCTGACCATGTCAATAACCCTCTCTCTGCTTTCCCCTCCTTCGGTCTCTGTATGTCTCTTTCCTGAGACATCTCAGGGACCACGTGGCTGGGAGAGAACGAGAAGGAGGAGTGTTCCACCATGCTGTCGCGTTTGTATATTCTCATTAGGGAATAAATTGTAACTTTATCCCAGGGCCATTTAATACTCCTTCAGTTGCACTGGCCAGTCCTTGAAAGGTGCCAATTGTATGTGATTTCTTAATTGAAATCTAGACTATAGAATTTGCAGATTCTTTGCATGGCATTATAGCACACTGATGATTTCACTTCTGATGAAGAAATTCATTCAGGAGACACGTGCCTGTTTGGCTGCTCACTGGAGCTGGCCTGACCTCAAGCATATGCTATATGGATGAGGGAAACAGGACAACAGTGTGTGGGTGGGAGATCAGACTGATATTTTCCAAGATTCAGGTCCTTAGAAAAACAGGGAGACCATTTCATCTAATTTAATGGCAGTGTACCATGCTGGCAGCTTGAAGTAATTTTGGAAAACACAGTTTAGAGAAATGAAAAATCAACAAATATTATTGTCCATTTGAAAGCAACTATAATTCAGACAGTGCTCAGCAAATGGATTGTTGTTATTCAGGACCTGGGAAGAGCTACTAGTAATGCAGAGCTGAGCTACAGAGGCTGTTATTCCACAATAGCTGATATGTTTCACACCTGACTAGATTCAGATTTATTTTCAAGAACAGATAATTCCATCTCTAACTATCAGTCTGATGCTTGCTTGCACATACAGCATTAAAAAAGTAACTTATTTCATCATGCATATTGAAAAACTGCCTGGTTGTCTCAGAGATTTTGGTCACAACAATGCCCTAAGAGTATGCCATTTACCTGTTAAGTCAAAGTGAGCATTCTCAAGTGGTCTGAAAGAGAAAAGCTTAAAAAGATGAACAAGAATTCCAATATTCATCAAGTTTTGATAAAGCTTCTTGTAGATTCATAATTTATGTAAACAATTTTATATGACAGAACAGACAGTAACTTTTGGATTAAGAAAAAGAAAACCAACATGTCTTGATGGATAGCATTCTAAAACTCTAGTTATTGCTGTTACTTCCTTCTGTCACTGTGATCTGGCAAGAGTTTTTAACAGTGTTTCATTGTTTAGTTTCTGTGGCATTTGCCCATGTGTATTTCAAACACAGATTGTATATTTCCAAAATTTTGTAGTTAGTAATGATTTTAAAATTACTTTGCTGTTGATTGTGTCACAATTTTTCCAACATTCATCCTGTTTGTAAATACAACTTAATTTGAATACTTGAAAATTTAGGATTGTGCTGTGTTTTCAGTACCATAAAGGCACACTGAAATTGGTTTCTTCCAAATTTTTATTCATATATTTATTTACTTTGTAATCAACTGCGGTAGTTCTGATAAGGAACTAAATTTGAATTTAAAACAATCCTTGCTGAAGGCCTTGGTTGTATAAATGTTTTTTAATAATAATAATAATTGCTTCAATTTTGTTTTTCATTATTTCTGAGGGAAAAGAACCAGTGATATATTGAAACTGTGATAATGAAAATTGAACAGATAGAATTGGATGAAAATGAAATAAAATCCTGATTATTTTTTTTTTATCATTGAAAGAGCTTAGTTGTTTTTCTTCTAAATGAAAACAATGAAGAGGATTTTGTGGATGATAATAAAATATAATCATTTAATATGAAATAAGATGTTTTAAAGAAATACAGTTGTCATTTAGAATAACTTTACAAGGAAGTCCTCCCTCAAGAATACTGATAGGCTACAAAAGAAGAGGTCTGTATTCTTGCAAAGTTTACAGCTATTTCCACAATAAATGTTAATGTGTTCATCAGTTTGAATATGAAGCATCTCTTGGGATTTTTTTGCTTTCCACAAACTTGAAAACAGCAATAAACAAAATCATATTTAGATAGTAAAATATTTCAGAATGATTGTCATGATTTTGCTCTCATTTGTGCCTTTATAACAGCAAATTTATAAATCCATATATTCCAGTGCACATTATTCCTAGCTTACACTAAAAAGGAAAAAAATGGAAGATATTTGCAGTTTTTCTTTTTCACACTATGCATTAAGTAGATGCCTTAATGGTTTATTCCACAGAACATCTGGAAGTCTCAGAGAAAACACTGTTGTGTTAGGTCCCTTACAAACATACAGTTGGAAAAAGTCCAGCTCCAAAGGAGCTCTCACTCTCAGAATTGCTTGAGGATGGAAAAATAATGATTCACTTTTTGTAGCTGCAGACACAAATCACAGAAAGGTGATGTGACTTGCTCAGGGATATACATGCATGTGGGAAACTGCAGTGGGCCTGCAGATCCCTTGGCGGAGCAAGAGGAGTTTTGACCTTGGCTAGATTGTTGTATACCCGTGAAGATAAACAC
>JAWWEE010000001.1:108264885-108282956 GCA_035221455.1 Xenops minutus | reverse complement strand
AGCCCCTCTGCCCCAGCCTGTAGCACTGCCTGGTGTTGTGACTCAAGTGCAGGACCTGGCACTTGGCCTTGTTGAACAATAGGCCTTAGCACATTAATCCAATGTTTCCAGATCCCTCTGGAGAGCCTTCCTGCCCTCTGGCAGATCAACACTACTGCCCAACTTGCTGTTATCTGCAAACTATCTGTGGGTGCTCTTGATGTCCTTGTTCAGATCATCAGAGCAGATATTAAACTGGTCCCAACACTGAGCCTTGGAGAACACCACTGCTGACAGGCCACCATCTGGATGTAATTCTGTACCACACTACTCTCTGGGACTTGCCATCCAGCCAGTTTTTACCCAGAGAACAGAGCATCTGTCCAAGTCATGAGCAGCCAGTTTCTCCAGGACAATGCTGTGGGAGATAGTGTCAAAGGCTTTGCTGAAGTCCAAGTAGACAACATCCACAGTCTTTCCCTCCTCCAGGGAATGTGTTATCTTGTCATAGAAGGAGATCAGGTTGGTCAAGCAGGACCTGCCTTTCCTGAATCCATGCTGGTTGGGGCTGATCCCCTGATTGTCCTGCCCGTGCCACATCATGGCATCCAAGATGATCTGCTCCATGTCCTTCCCTGGCACTGAGGTCAGGCTGATAGGCCTGTAGCTCCCTGGATCCTCCTTAAAGCCCTTCTTGTAGATGGGCATCACTTTTGCTGAGCTTCAATCGACTGGAACTTTCCTGGTTGTCCAGGACTGCTGGTTAGTTACAGAAAGTGACTCAGTGAGCACTTCCACTGGCCCTCTCAATACCCTTAAGACCCAACACAGGGTTAGTGAGAATCTTAGCCCTCCTAAAGAGAATCTTAGATACATTTTTATTGTCTTTTAATGTAGTAACCAGATTAATTTCTAGTTGGGCTTTGGCCCTTCTGATTTTTCCCTACATAACATCAGGACATCCTTGTAGTCCTCCTGAGTTGCCTTGCCCTTATTCCAATGTGATCATCCTCAGATATTTCCATAATCTCTAACACATCAATAATCCTTGTGCCTTTACTGCTTCATGGATCTTTGTCCTCTAACTTCAGTGAGATGGCACACCAGACTTATCTCTAGTGATTTCAGTTTTATCTCTTCCCACCCCTCCCAACCAGTTTAAACCTTATTCATGGAGCCCTGGTATTGCCTGTGCAAAGATCCTTTCCTCCTGTTAAGACATGTGCAACTCATCAAACTTGCAACCTGCACTTAAATCTCACTATCAAGAAACTTCTGACCATGACAAATCTTTAAAAGCCAGAGCCCTCATGAGATTTAGTCTGAGCAGAATCAATAATGTCAAGATTTATTAAAATTAGCACAACAGGGGGATGATCAATGAAATTGAGGTTGTAAGCATCATATCAAGTTAGATATTTTTTGTTTTTACAACTTGAAGGTTTTTCCTTTTCCTTCCTGCCCACACAACCATTTTTGCTAAAATCCTTCCACAGGGCTTTCTGGAAAAACAACAAATTGACATTTTGGAGACATTATGGTCTCTGCATGTGCACAGAACAAGGATCGGCAGACAAACAAAAGTGCAAATATCAATGTACTGCCCCAGAAATGAAGTGTCAGTCTGACTCCGAACATTTATAAATCAAAGAAATATAAGATTACTATCCACTTGGTGCTTTCCCCTCCAGGGTACCCAAAAGCATGCCAATTAGTGCCAGTTGTGCTGACAGCTATTCATTAAGTCTACCAGGAAACTGCTCTGAGATTTAGGGGTTTCATTAATTCCTCTAAAAGCATCAGAGCAGGTGCTTTACTCATAGTGGGAAATCCAAATGCTTCCTTTCAAGACAGCTCCTATATGCTTCATTGTGGTCAATAATAATGAGGGTTATAAGTGGCAGAATGCACTGCTTTCTTTGCTCTTGCCTGCTGAAGTAAAGCAACCTGCACTTACCAGCAGTTCTGGCCCTGGCAGTGAGTCCCCCATGTCCACACATTGTAGGAGACATTCTAGGTGCACTTCCTGCACCTGAGCATGTGATACAATCTGTAGTTGTCAGGGATAAGTTCAGAACATACAGGCAATCAAAAAAAAGGGACAGTAAGGAAATTTCCACTCTCAAGGATTTTACTATACTTCAGGAAAACACGGATGGGTGTCCCCAGCACAAGCTGTGAGACCCTATAGAGCCTCTTCTCTCATGAGACAACATTTATCACTGCAGACCTCAACTATTTTGTGTTCTGGTTTCACTTGGATACATTATCCCTAGCAACAGAAATTACTATGGATTATTTTCCTCCTTAGTTTATGACACGAAGGATAAAAGTTTAATGCTTGATATGTTTTCCTAACTGACAGTATGGATGTCATTATTATCCACATAAAGCCCAAGGTTTCTTGCATGTCAAATTTTTGAGCTTCAAGTCCCAATGTGTGCATTTTCCTTCAGAAAGAAGGAAACATTGCATTCAATTCTTACTTAATATCTTTCTACTTACTCTGTTGTATGAAATGTGTGTATTTTCAAAGGCATCTGCTATTTTATATATCTCTATATATCTATATATTCCTTGTATGTATTTCTATCATATAGCCTTTGTCGCATAAGCACATTAAAAAAGGCTTGACCATTGAAGTCTGTCACAAATAATTAAGTTTTATAAATATTTTTTTTCCTTTTCTCTTAATTACTTCTTTTTCTGTGCTATAACTTAAGACAGAATGGCAGAACTGAAAATACTATCGGGACACAGAAAATAGTTTGCCTATGCAAATAGTGTATTCATGGGTGATTTTTTTTCTTTTTTTTTTTCTTCTCTTCAACAAAGGCATTGCAGTTTACTTTTATTAATTCAAATCCCAAGAAATGTGCATTAAACAAAATGATTCCTGTATTGTGGTTGTGAATTATATTTTTTTCAAATCTTTCCAAATGGGACAGGCATATGTATTATTAATAACTTTAATTTCACAGTCTCCCCATTTACATCTTGCCATGATCTTACATAGCTTTACAGAAATTTGTGTGTGTGTACACATATACACATATGGATTATGTGAAAACAAGAACTACCCAATAGAGATGATGTATTTTTTTTTTCCCTGAAAGCATTAAATATAAATATCTACCATGATACAATTTCAAAACCAATCGTGTAAGTCTTCAGGATTAAGGGCAAAATTTTCATTGACACTAGTGGAACCAGAGTCAGTTTCAAAAACCAAACACTTCTGAACACTTTGTGAAGACTCTGTGTTGTACAAATGTTTGCAGGAACTCTAGAAGGAGCCCAGGGCTTTTATTTTCTCAGTCTATAATTTGTTAATGCATTAGCCTGTATTAACTTTGGTATTTGATCTCTTTTGTGATTTCTGTGACAGATTTTTCAGTCACTTTTCCTCAGCACTGGAAAAATAGACAACTTGAGAAAACATTTTATCATTCAGGCAAGTATAATTCATATCCCTTTTTGTCTAGAATTTAATAAGGCTTTAAGTTGAGTTACTTAGGTCTTTCTACATTTTCTTTGCTATTTTGTAATTTTTTTCTTTGCTAATTTGCAATTTTGTAATGCCCTTATCAGTTTTAAGTAATTCAGAAGGTAACCTTTAAAACTCAGAAAATAAGAAATTTGAAAGAAATAGAAGCACTATATAAGCACTAAAGCCTTGCATTGGTATTATTGAGCTGTGTGACCACTTTACTGCCAGAGATATAGATCAGCCTCAAGGGGACTGGTTGCCAGGAGGGCTCAGACACTCCTGGGTGTGTTTCTTCTCCAGGGACCTCTGTTTTAACTCTTTATTTCCCCTGAATTAGATTGTCCCCTCAGCCTGCAAATAACGTTGCTCATCATGTAGTCCCAGAGCAAACATCTTTGACTTTATGTCTAAGGCCAATTGGGGCCTGTTACTCACATTTCATGCCTTCTGATCTCCTTGCCCAGGAGTGTTTCAGAAAGTAGAGGCAATTACTTGCAAAATTCATCTATTGCTTCTTTGCTTTTCATCTCCTATTTGGTTTATCTGGCCAGTAAGACCTGAACAGATGTAGTCCAGGGCTCACTTCCCTGAGTGGTGCCCTTGGTGGGCTTTTCCACATGACAAGTGCTTGTGAGGGTTTGGAATGGGACTGAGTCTATCTTTATTCAACCAAGGGTAACTTCTGTCCATTTCTTAACAGCATTTCTACAATTGTATCTCTGTACTCGGGTGTCATCATGCATCCACAAAAAAATTTTTAACTTTTAGGGGAAAACTATGTTCCTACTGAGAAATGTAAAAGTGGGAACTAGCCTTGAGACTGGCAATATTTTGTTATAATTCTGCTCTTTTTCACTGTCAAACAGTGAGTTTCAGCTGATCAGTTTATCTGTGAAATGCTTCCTTATGCAATAAAGTACTACAGGGGAGAATGGATGCTTTTCAAAAAACCCATGGGTACTGCTGCCAAAATGTCTCTTACTTAAATAGGATTAGAGTCTACATTTAATGATGAAAGTGCTTATATGTGATGAAAGGGCTTCTATAGTTGCTCTGCCCTTCTGATTAACACTTCCTAACAAACGAACCAAAAGTAATGAATTTTATTTAACAGCTCCAAAATTATGGCAGAAAATAAGATTTACAGTGCTTTAAATCTTTCTTCTTCTCCTAAAAGAATGCAATGCTTTGCCTAAAATAATAATAGCAGTAATTTCTTAAGTTCAGTTGATAATGCACATGACAGATGAGGTTTCCAATCTTCTAGGAACTGAAACCCTGGGTCAGATGTTGTGTGCTGAGAGCCCCTTGCCACAAAGGGCAAAGGAATGAGCAGGGCTGTCCAAGGTAGGTAATAAAAGAAAAGGCGGCACCTCATTCTGGCTGTGGTTCTCCCTTCAAGTCTGTTTGAGCTTATGTGGGTCCTGTCTTATAATATACAGAGACGTGCAACTTTTGAAGCAGAGAGAGAAATGGAGATGAACAGAGGAATAAGGATTTTAGAATCCCACACCACCATGGTCCAGTTTATTCAGGCAGGGCCCCTCTGCCTGCCTGTGTGCATGTGTGACTTAGTCATACAAGAATAGCTAAAGTTTTGGCCCCCTCATAGCCTATACGAGTTTATGCATTGATTTTAATGGAAATGGAATTCCAGTCAGAACTAGGGAACTTTTTCACAAATACACTTATTAGATTGGAATATAATTCACCATAGAAAGTGTCAAATACAATAATACAAATTCACTTCAAAAGCTTTATTCCATTCTGTCATCCTATGAGTATCTTGGTTTCCATTTCAGTAAGAGGCCAAGACGTTACATGTGTTATGTGCTCTATTTGGAGAGACTCTGCCTTACTAAATATCACATATTTCACAAGATTAAATGTTACAACATTTTCTTTAACAGTCATGAAAATAATGAGAAAATAGGTAGTGTATATGTTTAAATATATACCCACACTGCTAGACCCAGCTGATAGGAGATTTCACTAAAATAGCAATTATATTCTCAATCCTCTAGAGAATCATTGTTACATTTCTAAATAAATGTAACGAAATTAAGCCTTTCAATTTATACTAAAAAAAAAGAAAATCAAAATTTTCTATAGAGGAAATAATAGGTCCAATTTTCCAACTAGCACGACTTCAGAAAACATCATTTATGAAGACCATTAGTCTGACCTCATTTACCAGCACAAAATTCACTTCAAACTGATTATAGTAGCAACTTATCTGTCATGCTCTTTTGAAATGCAAAGAACAAGAAAAATTGAATCAATGTAGTAATTATATTAAAATATCTTCATTTTTCATAATTGGTTTTATATGTTAACAAGAGAGAACAATGTAACCAATGAATTAATTACTTGTTTCTATCTGATCACTATTTTTGTAAGAAACAAAGTTAAACCCCTGAACTAATTATTTTAAAATTCTCCTTTTACGCGGCCTTACTTTTTATATTCTGGAGACAAAACTGATGGTTTCAGTGAAACAATTAACATAAATGGTTCTCTTTTTTGCATATATGCATGTAATGCACCACAGTGACTGCTGTTACCCGGGAATGACAACAAAGTGTTCAACTTTCTGATAGTTGCCCTCTCTCAGTCAGGACCAGCAATGAATCTAACTTAGTCATTAGTCCCTACTCCCTTAAAAAGAATTCCTAATGCTGAATTTACTGCCATAGCCTTGTGACTACCATGTCCCTCCCTTAAACATTCCTATTGTCATTAATCCTCATTTTAGTATTACAATTTAGACTATTACCTATGTAGGCACTTCTGACTCTGAACCTGGCTGCAATTTACACTAAAGCCAAATTACCATTACAGCAGAGAACCTCATTATCCCCTTAGTGGGTGGTAATACATCTTTACAAACTCTTACTTTTGTCCTGTGGTACTTGAGCAAGAAATTCAGCATTTCAGGTTCTGCTGAGTCCTAACTCCAAATCTAGCACCAACATCAACATGAAACTTGATTGATTCCAGAGGTACAGTAAATCCTCTCTGCTGTTAGAACTGTGCCACAACTTTTAGCATGTTCCAAAAGCAGGCTTCCCGTGAACCCTCATTCCTTGCTCTTTGTAATAGGGGGTTGAGGTCTCTTTCCTTTAATCTCAGCCAAATATATAATGCAACTTTAAACATAATTAGTCTACAAATTTCCATGGGTTATTATCATATCCCTGAAAACTAGAACAGATTTTACATTATATGCTTCTGCTGATGCCCCTCATCCTAGTATTAGCTTCTTGAGAGGATCTAGAAATTAATGTACCTGAAATTAATGTACCTGATCAACTGCTGCTTTCAGCTGCTTTCAGGTCAATATCATAGCCTAGTTGCACCAATCCAAGCTAGAACCATAAATCATAATTTCAGTCTTTGTTGATACCCAGGATGTTAACTTCACAAATTTAGAAGGCCACAGATACAAAACTAATTCACGAACATTTGATCTATCTCTGAAAGCCATCATTTGCTTTTCTGAACTCTGGTGGCCTTTTCTTGTTCAGGACTACCCTTCAAGTTATAACTACACCATCACAGCTCAGCCCAACCCTACAAGCCTTGTACCTTGCTTCTACCAAAAAGCAAGAACTTCTTCCTCTGCCCTTAGACATAGTTATTAAATGTAAACCTTTGCCTGAGTTTAGCAATAATCTTAGCTAATTAGTCTTTCCTGCCCTGAATCCTGAACCACAGGAGCCACATCTTCCTCATCCAGAAATTATTAGAGATGTATTAAGATTTTTCTGTGAGTTTTCATCACTTAGACACAAAGATACAAGATGATTTAAGCAGTAAAACTATTTATTTAGGCATTAATAACTCAAACTCTAAATGTAATATGCTTTGCTGACAAATGAACCCATCCTGATCCAGGCAATATACTTATTTCTTTCCACCAGAACATTCTCACCAGCCTTGCATGACCCAGTTTATTCATATTCTTCTTTCACTTGGCTTGTATTCAAGACACAAATCTAACTGCAATGTTTAAAGCAGTCCCATAAACTAAAACCTCCTCAAATATAACCTAGCCTAGTCCTCACCCAGAAGGAATTGTACATCTTAAACCAATAACTGTTTTTCACATCTGTGAATGCTCTTCTTTCCTACTTTGGCAAGCAGATGAGCATGGGGTGAAAACAAACACGATCTTATAGTTGGGACTGGCAAGATTTGAGCTAAAACTTGATTTTCCTTTACAATTTATGACAGCAAGGATTGGGAGAGAGTGAAGTTTAGTATGTGAAGACCCTAAACATCAAGCTTACTAGCATCAGAGGCTATCTTAACCAGTGATGGCTCAGAAGATGAACAAGTATGAACATATAATCATGTAATTTGGAAAGTTATGTAGATGCTTGATTTTGATTGTGTGTAAAAAAGAAAAATTCTTGAGTTTTTCTCTTCTCGTTTGTGTGTGTGTGTGTAGGCATTATGGTTGGACTGCTGTTCTTGTAGCTATTTATATAAGTTACCAGACAAATCAACTTAAGTGGAAAACTAATGGGTAAAATTTTATCTAAGTAGCAGTACCTGTGGCTTGTTAAAGAGTAAGAATCATACTTCTATATATAAAACATCAACAGTCTGACATTTGTTTGACTTTTGCAGGAACCAAGTTGGAGCTAGCTGTTTGACTGGAGGAATGGTTCATTGAGCTCTGGGATTACTTGTGAGGCTGTAATTTGACAATCCAAACACTACTGTTGATTCATTAAATAAACCTGACTACTAAATATGCTTGGCTCCTGCCTTTATGAGTGCTGTCTGGGTCTCCTCTGAAACAGAAAAATTGGAAGTACATATTACTGATCTGGTAACCTGCTTGATTCTATAATGTCAGTAGGATGGCGTCCAGGCTATCTCTGACCTGTGATCAACACAAAATCTGAGAACTGATAGAGAACTGGAGATATTGAGGACAACACTAGGATTTCATCAGGTAGAATTTGTGTTAGAATTTATGGTTAAGACTGGTGCTCATGACTGGTGCCCCTCAAGAGGGCAGAAGCTGGTTTTGCCCCTGGAGTCTGTAAGAACAATGGGAAGCGACTGGTGTTATAAGCATATAAAAGTTACTCTGTGAATCCGTCATGATATAGAAACACATGCTTTTTAAAATTACCTGTAGTCTGAGCTCTAATGAAATTACAGTGCCACCTCTCTTCAATTTCTAACAATCTTAAAACATTCACCTTTGAAAAACTCCTACCCTAGCCTCACAGGAGTAAGCAATAAATCTCCTTGTGCCTTCTTGCTCTCCTGTCCTCTAACTCTAGTCTTAATCTATCCTTGACAGTCTACAGCAGAATCTGTCAGTAGCTCAAGAATTAACATTAAGCTGCACATGTTAGTACTGTGACTGACGTCTCTGAAAAAGCCTACTACTTTTTGTCAGACCAGGAGCTGGCAGGAGATCTTTGCTTCTGCTGTTAGAGCAGCAGTAAAATTTAGAACAGTGGAGCCAGTTGTATATTTTGGTCCTGCTAAGATCAATAAAGGTTGTTGCTGACATGGGCAAATACCTTCTGTGGAATTCAGGAGGAGAATGAATTAGAGTGGTTTTCATTATGGCTGAGGTTAGGTGTGGAACAATACATGCTTCTGCCTATAAATGTTGCATGCCTAACTGTGATGAGCAATCCCAGAGCAGGGAGCAGGAAAGGATAATCAGGGGGTGTTTGAGAAATTCCAGATCCTCCCTGAAAGGGGAGGAAAGCCTGGCTTGGATCCTGCAAGATGCAGGAGAGGGATTATTTTAACCCAGTGTTAGAACTGAGGACAGCAGAGGATGAAGAACTAACTCCTGGGCTAATTCTCCCAGGGTCAATGTATAATTGATTCTGAGACTGTGAGGGGTGAGTGCTTCATTGTGTAAAGGCTATGTTTAGGCTTGTAGTGGAGTTTGTGGCAGCTGATGCAGGAGAATAAATGTCAAGTATGAATTCTGCATGGCACACAGAACTGGTCTTTTAGATATATTTTGCCCTGGTCCTGGTTAGATGAAGTTAATAAACTACTATATTAAATGTAGCTTTGGCATGAGACTTTAGGAAAAAAAATAATTGTATTTTACTGGGCTGAATAGGAGTGAATGATGACAGTGGGTTTCTGGTTGACTTTGTTAAAGGCAATGTTACATTTGAGTCAGACTTCATGTCAGTCTTTAGGAAAACAGGCTGAATTTAACTAAGGGTTAGCTTTTTTGCTTGACTATATGAGAATAAGCTAGCATCAGGTAAAAAACATGATTTCATGTCTAGATCCATATAATTACCACTGGAAGAAGGGTGTGAGTGGAAAGTAACAAATAAAGTGAGCTATATATTTGTGATTATTGCTTGGGTTAATTAGGATCACTACAGCATAATGTTTTTATACTTATGCCAGAATTTGGTTTAGGATTAGTATCGAGTCTGACCATTGTGGTTCACTGACCGGTCCTACAAAAGATGTAGAGCTAAGATGAAGGGCAGTACCAGCAGTGGCATTTGGCTTTTGATTGATATCAGGACTCAGGAAGGTCACTGCACTTGTGTGTTAATGGTTGTGTTAGTGCAGGCATCTGAAAAAACAGAGCCAAGTTTATTGATTGAATTTGCAAGATGACCAGGGCTAGGATGATATCTTAAATAGGTCATTCTTAGTGCAGGGACTAACAAGAATTGCTGTTCTGTGTTAAGTTTGTGATAAGAATTTGCTGTGTCAAGGACTAAAGAGCTGAGGCCAGCAGACTGGAGAGGAGTCAATCAGAGAAGGAAGGCTTGTTGGTTTTTATTGAATGTAATTATCCCTGAACTGTGAGATAGGAAAACTATGTAGATGTGTTTCCATTTAAAAGGGGAAAAAAAAAAAAAAGAAAAAAAAAGAGGGGTGGGATAGTCCAGGTAATGAAAAAGCCTCATAATACCTTGAAATTCATTGCATAACCTTACTTTTTTTAATACAATTTATAGAGCTCAGACTACCATGAATTCCCTTCACTTCGAAGCTGGAAATGTTGCATAGCTCAAAGAAATGTAGCAAGAACAGATTTATCCTGCTCAGGTACAGCAGTGGATTCTAGCTAATAAGCCTTCTGAAATTTAGAGCATTGGACAGCTCTGGCTGGCACAGACTCATTCTGCACCTGAGGCACATCAAGACTTATTATTTCAGATATAGCTGAAATTGCCCTGAAATACTTTGCTGTTGTAAACCTAAAACTTCTGGGGCAGATCTTGGGGATAAACAAAACAAAACCAACAAACAACTCCACCTCCTAAAAAAGTAAATTAAAGAAACCAAACCAAATGACATATGATAAAAAAGTTGAGAATGTATTTGCAAGTAAGTTAAGAATTTCCTACTTTGCAACCATAGTGTGACTATTTTATCTAAAATACTAGGTGTATGGTATTCAGAGTTCCCTTCTACATGTATGGATTTGGAAGAGGATTTATTTCCTAATTTTCTTTCTTTTTTTTTTTTTTTTTTTTTTTTCCTGCAAGTAAAGAACAACAAGAATAAAATATATTCGTAATTCAACTCCTGGAAACCTTAATAAAATATAACCATCTAACTTTGTTTCAAAGGAAACCTTCAGTTTAAAAAAAAATAGAAGAAATATCTGTTAAAATCTTAGAGATTTTAAGTTTTACTTTGATATAAATATTCAATATGTAGTCATATAGCAGTTAAAAGGATCTGAATCTGTGAACTTATATAAAAGGAAAAAAATAACACTTTGCAAAATAGTTTTAAACACTTGCTTTAAAGGGAGTTAAAAAGAATTAAAATTAACTACTTTTCCAATTTTCTCCATAAGAAAAGGAAATTATATTCAGAAATAATGTGATGTAATTTTGGGAAGTATGTTCTGCCTTTTACACAGACTGACTATCTGAAATCCTATTTCAAAATCAGAAAAATGTAACTGGACGGATTCTTTGCCTTTAATTTTGTGATGAATGAGTACATTTGTACCAAAGTAGCACAGAAAACCTTCATTCCTACCCATAGAAACACTGAGTAATCACATGTTTAACAATCCAGGCAATCCAGCTGGGGCAATAAATTTAGTATGGTGCCCAAGGCAGCAGTGGTTACACTGATTCTGCCTTTTCACTTTTTCACTGGTACCTACAGCATTGCAAGGAAGTTAGTAGAGCAATGAAGGTCAAGAAATGCCCTGAGGTTTATAATAACGTACAAGACACTGCTGCCTGATGGCCCACAAGTGGCCCAGAAGACCTTGTTCACTGAGTCCGGTCTCATCTGAGCATCAGAGAGCACCAGACGTGACCATTTCCAAGCAGCTCAGTCAGATTGAGAGTGATGTTTACTTAATGAGGTTTGGGGTCATTCTTGACAGGGATGAGGCTGGGAAGGAAGAAATATGGTCTAATACCCATTTGCGTTGATGGAGTGATATCATATATGTGCAACCCTCTTAAGTGAAAAATAAGGAATTAGGACTTGGAATCAGAAGCTAGAATTGCTAGAAAGACTTTTAAAGGATTTTTCTCATCTGCCACAAAAATTTTAAGTAGACACTGAGAATGGGAATTTTCATACTGAGCTATGGTTACCTAACTAGTCAACATACAGAACAAGTTATGCTTCCTTTCCAGCTAGAGAGACACCCTGAGAATGGGATTAATTCTTCCTGTTTTAACTACTGAATTACCTTTGGATGGACTACTCTATGGAGACACCTTAGACCACTGAGTTTGTTTAAAGTAATAACAGAATAGGGAAGACAGTATATATGCTTTTTATCTAGAATTGCTTGTTTGCTGGTTGAAATGTTTTAGCTGCAAACACTCCTATATTAACACTATAACAAGTTCAAAGAGGTCATAATTCTGTCTCAGACACCTGGACAGTTTTAAAATAAAATAAAAAAAAAAAAATTCTGAGCAACCAGATATATTTTTTTGATCTTTCATGTAGAGAGACAGCCAGATCTTCTGCAGCATACTTCATTCTTCTCTCATGTTGTTAATGAATTCATCGTCTTACAAGTGAATGCAAGTATTTTTGAAAATACTCTATGGGGGTTCACAGGGTCTGCTGTCTGTAAAATCATTTTGTCTGACATTTTTGTAAAACATGCATCAAAAGTGCTCCCATGAGCCTGTACTCATTCAGATGAGGTCAGTATGTTCCTGTTCCTGTCTGGTAAACTTACGCATCTTTCTGAGTATGAAATGATTGTCTAAAATATGTCAATTGTAAAGCAATCTTAGCTGGGGTAATGCAGCCTGTGGTAAGGATGGCTGTTCTCCAAACAAATTTGTGTAATCCTGTTCACTTAAGTGAAAAGCAACATCTGCCTATATCTGCTTTAATCCCTATTTTTGAAAAGTATCAGCCCAACAGACATTTAGCAATGCCCTGTGAAACCAATTTTATAAACAGACATTTGCATTTCATTACATATATATTGTTATAGAATGATTGACACTGATGTTTTCCAGGATTCACATTTTCAGGCATTTACATTCCATAACAACTTTATTTTGTAAGCACTGTTCTCCAGTCAGGTGTATCAATGTGAGCAGACCTGGAGAGCAAGCCAGGTAGTGCTGAGCACCCTATGTCCATGGCACACACATTCAGAGCAGGGGCAGAAGGAGGAGGTTTCATCCAAGTTCTTGTCTTGTTCCACAGCCTGACATCCCACTCACATGGGGGGCACAGTAAGTCTCCACCTGAAGACTTCACTGAAATTCAGTTACATCCAGAGGGAATTCAGGCCAAGTGTGCTGAGACAACCCTATGGTGAGCACCAAAGCATGATAAGCAGGGAGCACTGGAGGAACATTTTGAAAGAGTACTCCTAACCCAAGTAAAACAGTAATGTAATGCTCAACAAGAATAGATCTCAGGAAAGCACTAATGAGAATAAAATTTTCTCACCTGCTTTGAGTTTTGAAGACATAAGAGTCAGTTTACTTCTCACCATCACCAGCTGGCAACTGAGATGAAGCAAACAGGTTCCTTCCCTGTTTGCTTATAAACACTGAATTATTTTAATCTTAAATTCTGGTTGCTGGGATTATCACAGGCAATTTTGAGACTTAGACTAACACTGCTAATTGCAGGCATAATACAAAAATATATCCAGATGTGGAAATAAAGTCCTTATTAAGTGAACAGCTGTAGAAATAGTCCCTCTTTTATTGAACAAATTGTTGATGCAGAGAGTCAAGTTATTTTCTTCTTTCATTACCAGCAGAAGGGCTAGGGGTAGCAAGGTACTCTGGGACGAAATTACCAGGCATCCAAGGAAAGGTTTTTCCTTTGTGAATGGTTGAAAAATTAACACTACCTATTATATCTGTTCTCACAAATTTTGATGAAATCATAAAAGTGCTAGCAACTGAAGGAACATAATATAAAGAACAGGAAGTCATTAGAGTGGGATATATAGTATCTGGTCTCAGAAAAAAATGGGAAAATGAATTAAAAATAACTTAAACAGAATAAACAGAAACCATGGAAGATATCAGCGTGAAAAGGCCTTTTACTGATTAAAAATCTAATTGAATTTCAAAATGCTTCTCTTCAGCCAAATGCTGAGGAAGGTCTGTTGTGTATTCACAATTTCCTCAATGTCCTAGAACTGATTGATGACAAGCATGTTATCATTTTATCACAAAAGATGGTTATATATGAAAAGAAAAGGAAGTATTTTCTCAGCATGAAAACTGCAAGTCTATTTAGCAAGAGACTTGTTTTTAATATAGTGCTGTTGCATTTTCTTAATAGGTAAGACATTTGTGATCTATCACTTGGGCCTGAACACTCCAATAGATTTTGAAATGTTAGCATTCAGCAGACTAGCCCATAATTACACTGGGGATATGAGTTTAAAGGCTCTCATTTACTTCATAGTTACATATTATGATGTAATCAATACACAGAAGCAAAGGTTTTACTATTTGTGATAGTTAATGTTGTTTAATTCTGAGAACTAATGACTTGGATAAAAGATGAGTAAAAGCAGAAATCCAAATTGTGAGTAAAGCTATTTTCAGTTTTACAAAACTGCAAACTGTTAAGAGAGTGAAGGATAAGAAAATGCCACTTCAATCACTACAAGTATATAATTTCAACTTGGAAGGCATTTTTAAGATACTGCAATAAACAAAAAAAAAATTATGTTAGTCAAAGCACAGACCAGGTTTTTAATGAGGTGTACTAAAGTCTCATAAAAGCCACTGGGAGGTTTTGGTTAACAAAATTTACAGCTCTCAAGGGCATTTATTTTAAAGGATTTCTTCTGACTTATGAGTCATGTAGCCAGGCACAGTCCATCATAAAATTTGAAGCATTAGGATCTTTACCAGTTTATATTGGAGACAGAATTGTGGGGTTTATCATCAACACCCTGCTGTTTTTTGGGTGGTTTTTTTACCCTTCTTTGGGAACACAAGCTGAACAGACCATAACCTCAAATGAAGAAACAAATAGTATTATTATTTTTCAGCTACTGAATCATAAGTCCTTGTCCTGCCATATAAAATTCCTGTTTCTCTTTCACAACATACTGCATCCACTTGTGACTTCTTAGAGCTTGGTTAGCTATCAAAATAAATTGAATGTGATAACTTACTGGTTCTGGATTGTAAATACTGTAAATATAAATTAGAGGTGCTATTTTTATTTTTAAAAGTGCACTTCAATAAAAACCAATTTCATATGTTACAGAGTGTCCAGAAAAACAGGTAAACCAACAGGTTTTGTCTCTAGTGCAGAAGAAAAATATAAGGTACCACTGTGGTTAGTGAGCTTCTGATAGACACTACCTGTGCTTTTCAGGTACTAAGAGATGTGAGCCTTTCTGTTATTTTAGATTTAAAGTTTGGAAGAATAAAATCTAAATGAACATAATCAAACATTGAAACTAAGATGATTCAAATTTACTTTCTCCTCAGCAGACACATTAACATCTCTGTACAACAATTGCACCACTGGAACCTTTCAAGTCATGTTCCTGCTAAGAAAAAAGTGATCAATGCCTTGGTACTGGGATATGTTCTCAGTATCATGTGTTTCATCTAGATGCTGTGCATATCCTTTGTAATGAGAATGGTCATAAATAACAAATTCCACTAGAAATTTCTTCCCAGGTGGGTGAGGTTCCAGAGGAGGACAGGTGGCACAGCTCAGGCCATGACTGCCAGCCTTGCTGAGATGCACATGAGATAGGTTACTGTCACTGAAGATGAATTATATTCTATTAAAAAAAAAAAAAAAGTTTTTATAAAGTTACCTAGATTTAATCCAATTATATCCAAGATACACTAGGACACCCTTATCAACCACCTATAAATATACAGGCTGGTTTACAAGGAGATTAAAGAAAGTAGTGCTGTATGCCCACTGCAGTTGGAGATGTTCCCAAATAGACCTGTCACGTTAGATCATTTGTTCATGGCATGCAGCCTGAGCTCAGCTGAGTTCCGACTGCTGACAGGCCTGATGTTGCTACAGCCAATATTGGGGCTTCTAGGAAAGGCTGTGACAGCCTTCTGTGTCAGGTGCCATCACTGCAAGGGCATTCTGAAATTTCACAGAGTGCCGAGAAAATCCATTTGATAAGCATATGCTGGAAAATATCCCAAAGAACACAATATGCTGGAGGTTTTCTTAAGGAACTGCTAGCATAGATTATTCCAGAATATGGCCCAAAAGCGTATTTGAAGAGTATCGAAATATATTAAACCCAACAGGTATCCTGTCTGCAAGGCAGTCAATTTCACACACACACACACACACACACACAAGAGCTCTGTTTTAGAGCCCCTGGTACTCCATTTCACTTAATCCACTAGCAATGCCACAGGTGGAAACCATAGGAAAGACATGATAAATATTTAGTCCATGATATGTACATATTTCACTTGAACCATGTTCCCGGTTAACCTGCCAGTTAGGTCAGGCCTTGAATGGCTGCATAAGCAGTGAGGTGGTTAAGAATCAGGCCCACTGCATTTTATCCTTAGGATCATTTTTGTTGTTATATATAGCACTCTGTTAATAGTGTCTGCAATTTCTATACAGCACTTTTACAAATTGCAAGCAATTAAGTCAATAAAAAATATCAGTTTCCAAAACCTGGAAGTGGATACAGCCATACTGAAGGTGAGTTTCCATTCTAGATCCTTTGAGTGTTTCTATCATGATCCATAAAGAGCCTGCTCACAGCCCTTGTTCTATTTCTCTCAGACTGTGACCATAGTGTTTTAATGTGCATAGTGACATGATTTGTGGTAATAGCCTGTCATGGTGCTCATTGCTCTTCTGAATTTAGGCTCTCAAAGTTCTGCCATAATGTTTTAGTGCCTTCCTAGCAAAGATCATGTTTAGAGTACTGTAGTGACTAAAAGGGATGTGAATGCCTACTCTGTTGCCTCTCTCTGGATGCAGACTAAATGACAATTGCAAAGAGTGTAGTTTGTTGCTGGTTTTTAAAGCAATACATGCTCATGGATAGGTCATATCTAATACCCCATGTCACTTAAGGTAATGATTTTTAGAGATATGCTATGCTAGTCATATCTAAATTCATTCTGGCTTTAGTTGAATTTTCTACACTGCTCAGCTGAAGTTTGGACTTTTTATTGCTATTGGAACAGATATAAACACTGATGGTAAATGACTTAGGTATTTTTGGATTTCTAATAATCTTCTAAACTCTAAGAACATGAAGTTTGCTGTTCAGATAAGTGGGACTTCTGAAAATCTTAGGTCACATACGTGTTATAATTTGGTAATTGCTGGAAAATCAGCTTGAGACATTCTATTAAAGATGCTCCAGAAATGCCATGTACTGCTCATTGATGTGATCACAAGAATGATCACAGAAAGAACTTATGACTTCTTTTATACTGCTTATGAAGGTGATGATTTAGGTTGTGCTTTATGGTAGCTTGAGAATCACTCTCCCTCTATTACCAAAATGGATTTTTTCTTAGCAGCAAGCAGATATTGGGAGATACGGAACATGGAGAGGGAAACAAGGGACAGATCAGTGTTAAATGAAAAATCATCCATCTGTAAAATGAATGAACACCAATCTCAACAATAGTGTCCTGTGAATTTCCTTCAAAGTATTTAGTCTGCTGTGAAATTTTGCTCTGACTATCCTAATTGGCAGACTCCAATGTCCAGTCTGTTCCCAGGAGGTGTGTTGATATTCCTTATAGCTGGAGCAAGAACTATCAGACAGAAGAGGAAATGTGGATGCTGAGACTGAATGTGTACCATGAAGACTAGAGAAAAAAATAATTTAAATATATGTATGCATAGATTTTTTGATTTAATTTTGCTGCTGACTGAATCTAACAGGAAATTATGTGTCCATGTGTTCATACATAATGTTACTTAGAGCTACTTTAGAGACCTTTGTAATATTGAAACATTTACAAAACTACCTTTTCATGCTTTAAATGATTTAGGTTGATGCTGCATTTGCTCAAATTGGGGTTTATTCTTTTATTCACTTGGTTTGGGTGTTTTTTTTGTTTGTTTTTTTTTTTTTGTTTGTTTTGTTTTTTTTTTTTTTTTTTTTGTTGTTTTTTTTTTT
>JAWWEE010000001.1:108214565-108247146 GCA_035221455.1 Xenops minutus | reverse complement strand
AATCTATTTTTCTAAACAATTTATTTTTTTTAAAATATTTTTTTTTTTTTTTTTTTATCCTGACACAAAATTAAAAAAAAAAAAAAAACAACAAAAAAACCCACAAAAACCCCTGCCCTTACAGCTAACAAAATCCATATATGCCCATTGAGAACAGCTGTGACAGAGGAAAACACACCAAAAACATAGAAGCCTAGGATATGATATTAGACAATTCTGTGAAAATGGGAACAAAAGGTAGTAGATACTTTGAAAAAATGTATAAGAGCATGTCACCTGCTTTTAGTTCTGGTGTCTGTCCCAGGAAAAATACAGGTATTTTATTAAGCTTTTAAAATTGTATCAATACCATTTAAGAATAACGTCAAAATAGAATTGGAGATTATTCTTGCTTTAAAATTCTACTTGCAGACATGCAGACAAGAATTTCCACAAAAAATAATCACATTGTTAGATCACAATCTGTATTTACAATACACTCTATGGTTAAATGAAACTATGAAGGCTTTGATCCAGCATGAAAGTTATACTTATCAATATATAATACTGTAGAAGAACATTCTTTTTCTTTTTCCTTATGCACTACATTTTTAGCTACTACATTGATAGACTATGGTCTTTTCTTCTTTAATTAAAAAAGCTATGGAAAAAAATAGAATGTGTGTGTGTGTGTGTGTGTGTGTGTGTGAATCCAGCTTTTATGTCATCTGCAATATGTGGTCTGCCATTAATAAATTTGTGGTTATCTGTTGTCAGTACCACTCTCAAAATTAATTTCTAGAAGGTTCCCATACCTGGCTGAAGATTAGCTTTACAGCTAATGGTAGCTATCACCAGTAACAAAATCAGCATTAGATTATAATAAGTAGATTCTTTTTTTCCTCATAAATAAGAGAAAATAACTTGATTATTGTAAAAGAGACAGGGATTTGGTTAACAAGGAGGAAAAGAATGAGAGTTAAAACTCCTTGGTTCTGATACCTCTTTTTTTTTTTTCCCCCTGATTTTCTTTTGGACAAATTTTGTAGGAATGAACAAGAAAAGGAAACAGCATTGTCATTGTCATGCTTAAAATGCTTTACTGCCTTTAGCTTAGAGTTAAATGCTCCCTATGCACAGCATCTGAGGAAATTTAGGAGTCTAAAAATGGTTAGCTGGCAGCAGAAAAACATAGATCAAAGTTTTTGTCCACTGGCATCAGAAAGCAAAAGGAGCTCAGGAGAAAATAAGGGCTCAAGATGCAGAGCACTGCTGTCCGTGCTAGAGGGAGGTACCAGGGGTGCAAGCCTTCTCCCGGTGCTGGGTGCCAAAACTGGGTTCCCTTTTCCTACACAAGAGGTGTTGGAATCCGGGGGCACTGTGTTCTGCTTCCCTCCTGAAATGAATCCGTTTCAGGAAATGAGAGGCTCTGGCTTCCCATTCCAGTACTATGCCAGGGAAAGAGTGGAATCCCACTCTTTCAGGCACTGGTTTGTGGCAGGGACCCCCGTGGGATGGACCCTGCTTGTGGTTTCTGTGAGCTGTGTGTGTGTCCCTGCCAGGCTGACCAGCACAAAGTTTAAAGAAGATGCATCCAGGTTTTTGCTGGCGATTTAGACTCTCGAATTCTTACCATTTCAGGGCCTGTGTAATTGTAGGTATGTCTAAAATCCCTCTGGACTTTTAAGTTTACAGAGACTATACTGACCAGGGAGAACCAGCAGTTGCAAAGGTGTTTGAAAGGCTTAAACTTTGTACCTGAATCCCCACTGCAGCGTTTAGCCCTAAATACATCTTTTCCCAGGAATGCCCTTTATTCAGTAGCAGAGCTTTCTGCTTTGCTGTCCCTTGTGATCCTGGTGATAACGTTCCACAGAGGAAGTTTAAGAAGGATTATAATTTCTTTTTCAGGTATGCAGTGAACATTCCTGATTCAACACCTTTGTTGCCTTATATTGCTGGGGGAAAAAAACAATCACTAAATAGAAAACCAGGCAACACTAATACCTCTGCAAATGTCTCGGTGTTCAGGAAGCAAATTTTCCTAATTGTTAGGTCTGAGTTGTTGTAAGTCAGCTAAATAATCAGAAATTAATAAACAGCTAACTCATTCCTAGCTGAGACTAAATGTGGCTCTAAACAAGGAAACCTAAACCAAAAGGTTGTCATGGTGATATACAGGAGACTAAGCAAGCAGTGCAAAGCTCCTCTTCCTAGGAGACCTGAGGGACTAGCTCAAATTTTTATCTGTCATGCTTAATTTATCATTTCACTGAAACAGTTGTCAACATGCAAAGTGTGTAGAAAGAAGGCTTGTATCAGGTATCTTTTTTTTTTTTTTTTTTTTTTTTTTTGAGGGCACAACAGACTGTGCTTCCAAATCAATTTCAGATTCAGCCTTAAAGTGGAAAAAGAAATATTTTGGGGAGTTTTTTTGGTATTTTTATTGTTTTACTATTCATAAGGGCAATTAAATATTGAGATTTCTTCTTCCTAAGCATGTCATCATAAGGCCACATACTGTGGTGTGTTGGACTTACTGAGTTCTCCAAGAAAGGAACCAAGGAAAGTAGCCTCTTGAAAAATTCATACTGTTAGATTGAAAATCTGGTGGTCACAGAACAGAGAAGACTTATGCGTTGTCAATCTTGGACCTCTGCTTGTATGGAAGAGAAAATAAGGACTCATCATACCAGTTAATTAAGTATTGGTTTTAAAGTAATTTAAGCCTTAAAAATTCTTTATTTTCAGTATTCCATTGACTAATTTAATTATTAAGGAGAAGCCATTGGATTTCAGTGTTTCTTTGGGTTAAGCTCTTTCTCTGTGTGTACATATCTCTGAACTAGGAGTGTATGACTACTAACTGGTATATTGCTGAGTTCAATTACTTAATAAGTTAATTAATTGATAAGATGTTAATTTCTCATCTCAATGAATTCAAGAAAATGTGACAAATGCCAGGCTAAGCAGAACATCTGGTTATTAACATCTGCATCTTTTAAGAAGCAATGATGACTTCAGAAATAAGGCTACTAATTAGTTCTGTTCAATTAGCTGGAGGTACACAATGATATGTTTAAATAATTTGGTCACAATATCATGATTTGTGGTTTCCTTCTAAACTCAGACAGACTTTGCATGCTACAAAACTAAATTTATGGAAAACATCACTGCTCTGATATAAATTGTGATGCCACAAATACTTCAGCACCACAGTAAGAATCTGGTTGCTCACCTTTAAAGACACTCTAAAAAAAAGCACAGTAATGGCAGCAAAGTGCACACACTGCTCCTGCTCGTTCTTTGGTCTCTTAAGCCAGCAAGATGCTGCATGAGGGTGGGGAATGTCAATCCCAGGCATATGGAGCACCCTCTGGGAGGTAAAGTGAACAAAGTTGGTCTGGGAACCTTGATTTGCAAGAGATTCTCCATGTCTCTGTAATCACCTCTGTGGGAGATGCCCTTGGCCATTAGGCAGGGTGGAACCATGGGATGTGAGTGGTGAGGAGAAACAGGAGGGTCCTTAGAAGTTTCTGTCATGACGTTTCACTTCAGAAATATTGATGTTAAGTAAAAGTGTTAGAAGGGAAATGTCCACAGTCAGGCTATGCAGGAACTCCCGTGGCAAGGGGTTTAGGAGGCATTTCTGATAGAAGTAAAATACATTTTTGTTGGGTTTTCAAATATCTGATTTTTTTTCTCACAGAAAATTATTACAGTTGTATGCTGTGGCTTCCTACTATTTTTTCTCCATTGACCTTTCATTAATTTCAAAGTTAATGAATTATTAAATGCATCTTTTATTGAGATATAATTAAAGGGTGTTACTGTATTTTTTCCAGTGAGATCATAATTAACAACATCCTTTTTATTTTATTTTGCAAGTTGTACAAATTCCTGGGGGAAAATAATCATTGACTATCAGTTCTTAGGAAGCCAAAATTTATGCTTGCATTGGAAAGAAACTCTACAAACTGACCTCCCCTACATTTTACCATTTTGTGTACGAAAGCTGCATATTTACCTCTTTTGTGCAGAAGAATACTGGCATGCCGGCGTCCATTTCCATTCTCAACATAGCATGAATAATTCCCCAGGTCTGCCTCTTCAACAGAGTCAAGAATCAACGAGATGGAAACCTCCTGTTCCCCAAGATGTTCCTTGAGAACCCTGAGAAAAAACAACCATCACTGCTATTCTGTTCTATAATAGTGAAGCATTGGATAATCATGACATAATAATGCTACTTACAACTCTCTGGCTTCAAATTTGGCTATGGTTTGATGCAATCTTAATTAAATTATATCATGCCCTTTTCTTCCTCACTTCTAATGAGGGGGTTTGGCTCTGTAAACGTTAATGAGAGCTTCAGTTCATTGTCTTCTTTACACAGAATGATATGCACACTGATAATGTATCATTGCACACTCTGATGGAGACCCTGATCCATGAAGTCTTGGAAAGTTAGATGAAAGAAAAGTGAAAACAGTTATTTTGAGGTTTAGAGTAACGCTAGGAGTCTGGGCCGAACACAGAATTTGTGCTCTTTCTGAGGCTTTTCAACAAGCCATTCAGAAACAATGTGTTCATGCCATGGTCTAAAAGATTATTTCTAGGATGCATTATAAAATTTGATTGCATATTATAATGCCATGGTCTAAAAGATTATTTCTAGGATGCATTATAAAATTTGATTGCATATTATAAAGCAGTAGAAAGAATTGGTATAACAGAAGCCTCTAGTTCCTATAGATGATAAATAAAAAACTTCCTGTGTAAGACTCCACCTGTCTTCACATTACTTTCTTTCCTTCTTAACAAGACTGTCAGTGGTTTTAGGAACCCAGAAAAGCTCCTCCCTCCACAAACCAAGAAAGTTGTGAACGGGTTCTTTTTATCTTTTTGTCAGTTGTCAGAAAGCCAAGTCATTGGCTGAAGAACTTGGGAAAAGCTTTAGATGGAAAATATAGCTGATCTGTTTGTCATGTGCCATTTAATATGTTGGTCTTGACCTTCACAGAATAAACTTGAAGTACGCTGGAGTGAAACCTGCTTCCATTTTGCCTGTATCTGGGGATGATCTTGTGTGCCTATGTGGTCTTCTTGATTTTGTTAAAAGAAATGTCTCTCTTACTTTGGTTACACTGAAGAAGTCCAATGTTTAGCTGAAAATGAGCCTGACTTTTGATGACATTGATGACTTTTTGATGAGTCTTTTGATGACATTGTAAATGTCCATGTAAGAAGTGTAAAACAAGCTAATATTGTTCTCTTATAGATATAACTGTAGATACCACGTCCATGCTTACTTAGTTTCCTTTGTAATGCACTGTCCTGTTTTTCCAGGACAGAGTTAATTTTCTTCTCAGTAGCTGGAACAGTGCTGTGTTTTGGAGTTAGTATGAGACTAATGTTGATAACACACTGATGTTTCAGTTGTTGCTGGGCAGTGCTTACCCTATGTCAAGGACTTCTCAGTGTCTCATGCTCTGCCAGTGAGCAGGTGCACAAAAAGCTGTGAGGGAACAAAGCCAGGACAGGTGACCTGAGCTGGCCAATGGGCCATTTCATATCACAGAACACCATGCCCAGTATATGAACTGGGGAGAGTTGACCAGGAGATGATTGCTGCTCAGGGATGGGCTGGGCATCAGTCAGTGAATCGTGGGAAACTGTGTTGTCTTTCTTGGGTTTTATTCCTCTATTTCTCGATTTCATTACAATTATTATTAACAATATGTGATTATCATTATAATTACTATTATTGCTATTATTATAATCTTTTATTTTGTCTCAATTATTAAACTCTTCTTATCTCAACCCACAAGTTTTACTTTTATTCTGGTTCTTCTCCTGCCCCAGAGGAGTGAGTGAGCAGCTGTGTCATGCTTAGTTAGGTTAAACCATGACATGCACATTTAGATTTGCCTTCATTTCTGGGTTTATCCAAGAAACATAGACTCAGTGATATAACACATACAGAATTATAAATGAAAAAGGAATCCCTTCAGATCCAAGCAGATACTTCATATTGGATAGGTGGTGGTATGCTACATCAAGCATGTAATTCTCAATACAAACCCACTTTTTTCCTTAGTTTCCAAATGAAGTAGCACTTCTAGGAACAGTGCATGAATGCCATATCATATATTTCATCATATATAAGCAGCCCACATAACAGGATGCTTGGCTTTCACAGGCCAGATAACATCCTGGGAAACTCAGGTTTTTTTCATGAAGAAAAGAAATCAAAACATTCCAAAAGGGAATTTTTTATTTAAGGTTCAGTGTTTGAAAACAGCTTTTTGAACTGTTTTTCTTGATGGATTTATTTTTCTTTATAATTCTAAGTGTCTTAATGGTTATTGCTGTAGATTGTCACAGTTCAAAAAAGTGACTATGTAAATTCCAGTTGGTCAACACTAGAGCACTTTTTGGTCAGCTATTCTGCTTTTGCAGCTCTTTAACATGAGATCTGGCTGGGGAGTGCATTTTTCTATTCTCTACTGGTGGAGTCAAAAAGATAGAGAATGAATGTTACAAAAATAGGTATCAGACCCAAAGTCCTCCTGAGTTAGTCTATGATAAAAAGTATTATATTAACTATAAAAAATATAGAGTAATAAAAAAGAAAGCTTTATTTTTTACCTAATGTCACTTTCCCAGACTCGACTATCATCCAAATCTTCAATAAACTTCTCCCCTTTCATCCAGTAGATCAAAGGACTGACATCTCCACTATAGCCAAAGAAAGCTCGGCAGGTTAGATTAGCAGAACCACCTGTTACAAAGAATGTAAGAACATATGTTATTTCAAAATCTGTAAAAGAAAAGTTTCATTTTTGAATCAGTTGCTTTTATTGATTAGAAAAAATACATTAGTAGAAAATTTCTATTTGTCTTGACACTGGGTTCAATATGTTTTTTGAAAATAAATACAATAAAATTAAATGATACATAAGAACAGGATTAATTATTTTTATCTTTTCACTAGGTTTTCTTTTTGGTAAGGAAAACAAATCTTATGGTTTTTCAAAAGGAGATAGCTTAACCATGTTTAACTTTACAAAATTTAAGTTTGTTAAATTTTAACTTAATATTTAGGTGTTTTCTCTGAAAAACATAAAGGTTAGGTAAAACGACCTGAAATCACATTGTGTTAGTTCAGCTTTGCAAAGGTTTCTGCAGAGACTGGTCTATTCCTGTAGAAAACCATTGCCAAGGAACATCCAGTAGAAAGATGTGTGCTCATTGCTAAACTATCTTAGCAGGGAAGCATTAAACACCAACACTTGAAAAAAATCACATGTGAACTCATTCTGTAGACTGTAGGACACTTCCGACCCTAAGATTGGTGATAACCATTAGGTACATGCAACAAGGGGCAGAAATTCTATGTATGTACAGCATTGCTTATTTAATAATTATAGTGAAAATTTAAAAATGTAATATGACTTCACTTTGGTTTATTTTCATTGTATAATCTTGTATTATGTTTGTACAGCTTGGCTTTGGGATTTCAGCCAGAGCACATACAGGGATGGAAACAGTACTTTGCACACATTTTGTGTGTCAGTAAGATTGGATAAAATGTGAGAGCAGACACATAGTTAAAGATTTCCCATTTAGTGCTGTAAAGATATTTGTCTCAACATGCACCAACTCTTCTAAACTGTTATGTGCATTCCTTTATGGGACAATTACTCAGTGATTTACAGAGGTGTTGTGTTTTTTACTGCTGAGACCAAATTCATATTTTATTTCCACTTTCAGTTTTTGATTTTAGGATTTTAAAGCTGGCTGACCACAACTCCTGGACAAAAAATAAGAATAAAGCATTGTTAGCACTACTTCGTTTGGTGTTGGGATGCCATAAGTCCATCTGGGTTCAATGAATTTTCTTAAAAATACACTGCTTTGGGTCAGGACCTCATCCTTCTTGAACATATGACATTAATATTTGAACATCTTATTTACTTTTTAGCATGAAAAAAATGCAGGACACTGTATAAAAAGAACATGAGTAATTATTAAATAAATGTCTTATTTATCTAGAATAATTTATGGTTTTCTGTAAAAGCATCTGACTTCTTTCTCTGGCTTGAACTCTCACATCCACACCACAAAAGGTGCAAAATCAAATGTTTGTGTTCACAATGGGCAACATCCAGTAATACCATCTGTGCTGCTTTCACAGGCTGTTTAGGAACTCTGTTGCTTTTAGTCATTCCATGAAGTTTTGAGTGGAGCCACATGCTTTGCCAGCAGCATCGCCTAAGGAGACAGGAGTATCCCAGTATTTGAAACTAGGATGGAGAGAAGGGTCTCATATGTAATCAAAGAGCATGAAATAGAATCTCTGAATAATGAGAAATTTTTATAATCTCAAAATTTAGAGCAAAGTTACCAAATGTAAGATGAGAATCTTCAGTGAGAGGGCAAAAACTCCCTTTCTAGAGACAACCATAGCTCCTGTTTCTGCACTCCAGGGAGCAATGGTCAGGACACCTCCCTGGAAACTCAACTCCTTAATCTCTACACAGCTCAAGAAGTGCCATTTGGAAGCACTGGGGGAAAGATTTTTACAATCTTGAAGCCATTTGCAGGAATAAGATGAGCATCAGGACACCATTTAATATGGGTCAAGTGCATGAAAACCCGTAATGGAACTTGATAAATATCCTTGCACAGGACATGCAAACCCAGTTTCTTATAGCAGTTTCATTGCAGATATATAACAGCTGTTTGTTTTATTTTGTTCTTGCCTTTTTTTTTTGAATGTTTGTGGGTTTTATTGTTGGTTTTTTTGGTTTGGTTTGGTTTTGCATCAAAATTATGATACTTAAACGAGCAAAAATGAAAATACAAAACCTTAAAGGATTATGACTGTCTTGGCCACAGCAGAATCTGTTCACTCTCAAAAAGGGAAAAGATACCTGCACATCTAAAGCCAAAGCAAGCTCCTGTGATAATTGGATAACCCCTGTGACATTATCTACGAGTTTTAGAGGGAAGAGTGCTACCTAATGCATAACTGCCACTTCTTGGGCTTTTTCCAGAGCTTTCCTACCAAGCCAAGGTCTGGTTGAAACTTTATAGCTTTTAAGAACTGAAAAGATCACAGCTAGAGGAACTGTAGCTTCTGGCCAATTTATCCATGATTCACAGAGATGAGACACCACAGGTGCTGAACCATCAAAGCTCTCCAGGCTCCTGTAGTTAACAGGTACCCCCTGAGAGCTGATTTTTGCACTGAGTGGCCTTTTGCAGGTGAATATGCATGTGCATAGATTTGCTTTTAAAAAATAAATATCTTCTGTTAAGGGCAAAAAATGTCAAAAGTAAAAAGAGTTTGTAAGATTAAGGCTGTTTTCCTTATTAAATTCTTAAACAAATTCTGCCTCACGCCTACCAAATAAAATATGCAAACATATTTTTAAACATAACATCCAAAGCTTTCATTCAACATGAAATAGTTACAACTGAGAAATAAATTAGGAAGACTTTAATGCCACTTAGTAGTACTGTGTTGATTGCAGTTACTCAGTGAAGGCCGTTAGCCTGGCGGGGCTTCAGCTATAAATTACCTGTACTGTCTACCTTGACCAATCTCCACAATAAGCCAGTGGGGAGTTCATTAGCAGGTCATCAAGCAAGATTCAGTGACCAGCTAATGACTAACTATGACCATTAATGAGGAGGTCTGTTACTCCAGAGCTCAAAGCTCTTTGCAGAGGGCATGGAGCTCACTTGGTGAAGCAAAGAGATTCACAGCTGCAGACACATGTAAATAAAGGCTAACTGAAGGGCAATAGTAAGAGTGGACAGAGTATTTTGAAACCACATCCATCTCTACTCCAGAGCTGCTGTCCATAAGAATAAGTGAATGAGTGGAGGATGGGCTGCATTTTCCCTAGAAGTGCACCTTTGAAGTGAGTAGACAGAGGATGCATATTTTGGCACAGAGCAGCTGCTCTGCATGGGCAATCTCCTTTTAAGAAGTCTTCAGATTTTTAGAAAGCATGCAATAAATAAACATATAATAAATACAACAGCTGCTTTTCTTCATCTTTACGCTAATATATAAAACAACCTGCCAGTCAGTTAATAAAAATCACTCACAGCTAACCCTATGCAACTATTTCCCTCCATGTATTTTCTATGCTGAGAAAAACTAGCAAAGTGATTTAAAACACATAAAAGTTTCATGAATAGATATGTAATTCTTTCTATGCCACTAATTTCAATTTTCCTGGAAATGCTGGATTATTACAGTTTTATAGTCTATCTTTGAAGGATTTTAAATTCACTTGAAATTCACTAAACGTTTTCAATTAAATTACTGGGGAAATTCATCTCTTTCTGTCCCCTTTGCTGTGAGATATTGTATTGTTTTTGTTTGTTTGTGGGTTTTTAATTTGTTGTGTGGGATTTTGTTTGTTTTGTTTTGTTTTGTTTTTAATGGACCCTGGAAAATCCAAATGCTTGAGAGTAGAATTATTAAGCAAAATTGATAGTGTTGGATTAGTATTAACTTATAGCGTTATTAGCACCCCCATCAAAAAATAAACAAAAAATCCAAACAATTTAAAGAAAGGATAAAGAGAAAAACGACACTTTCATCTTCTCAGTATAATTATAAGTTTTTAAACTGTGAAATAATGCAATAAAGTCATGCAAGAGAAGACACAAAAAGTAAGTTCAACTGCATATTTCTTCATCACCCTTATTTCTGAATTTGAATATGTTCTTATTGTATAGAGTTTATTTTTGTAAAAATTGGAATATATAGCACTACATGTTCATGCTGCTCACTGTGATAAAGTCTCAGTCAGCTCTAGCCAACTGGGTTCAAACTAAATTAGTCAAAAGCTCTTTGCCATCTAAAATGAGACCATTTTTTGTTGCACAGTATGCTTCCAAGTAGAGCAGAATGCAAGAAGGGACCACAACAAAGTGTACTTCCTTGAAACCAGCGAATCCCTTCTGCAGAGCAACACGGATTTTGTGTTAATTTTCACCAATTGTCAACATTTGGGGCACTTTGCAAACTACTGCTATGGGAGCCTGAGTCCAGCAGAGGGCACTGTCTAACTTTCAAACATTACTAAAAAAAAAAAATTCTAAGTAAATTCCTAGTGTATAAATTCTAATTTAAAACATCAGCCTGCTAAGAACCTGCTACTTGCAATTAGCAATG
Source organism: Xenops minutus (assembly GCA_035221455.1). Classification (NCBI taxonomy): domain Eukaryota; kingdom Metazoa; phylum Chordata; class Aves; order Passeriformes; family Furnariidae; genus Xenops; species Xenops minutus. Next base: position 108,235,964 of record JAWWEE010000001.1, on the reverse strand, counting down.
TTTTGTGGTTAGTGAATGTCATCTAAGCTACACTTGCACCATTAGTCATACAAGCAAGCATATACCATGGTAGCACCCTTTCTAGCCTTTGATTTTACAGATTCTTCAGTGAAGGACAACCATTTTCCTTGGAAGAAGTGATAATAATCAGACATCTTCTGAAACATCTTTTTAAAAGAATCCACAAAGATTGGAAGTGTTCTAGAGCCATGCTCAACTTCCAGTAATATTGAGGGCTAAAGGAGTGGAAATCTAAAGTGCACTGAATTGTGGGACTTTCTTTTATTGTGGAATGTAAACCATTTATAAAACTTACGTACAGAGAATATCTAGGCAATACCTACACACTTACAAGTATGCCATTTATTTGGAATGTTAACATCTCAAAATTATAAAAGGCCAAAACAGATGCAATCAAAATATTTCACACAAGAATTAAATACTGTTCTTTCCTCTCACATTTAAGAAAAAATACTGACAAAATATCAGTGTTACAAGTGGAGGGATGTGAAAGCTCTTAAATTCTTAGGTGTGACAGATCTGCAGCAATTTCTAAAAAGTCAATGACCTACTTGTTTTGCCAATGTCTGCCAAGCCCAGAGGGCAGGCAAGTAGACACTGTTCTGGTTTTCAGAGAAGTCTCCTGTCCTAAAACAGTTCAACAGTTGTTGAAAGCCTTCACGCAAATGTGATTAAGAAAAGAAATAACAAAGGAAAATGCGCTGCCACACAGTTTTCAGCCATGGGTCTTGATCACATGATCATGTATTCAAGATCTGTGAGTAATTTCTCAGAGCAGAATGAACTGCAGAGATCCCTCTTGTTTCCTTCCTTGCCTACACAAAGCATCACCTCCTGCTATGCCTCCCTTCAATTTACATCATATTTTTGCATCTTGATATCTTGTACTGTCTTCCCATAATGTACCTGTCTTGCTGCATGTTTCATATGGCAGATCAGGACAAACTGAAAAAACAAACCAAAACAAAGCAAAACGAAAGACTGTTTTCTGAAATATAACTGCAATATGGGAACTAATCTCTGGGAAAATTCTGGTCTCATCACTGAGTGGAAGGTTTTGAAGTCTTTGGCAAGCAATCAGGTCTGGTATCCATACAGTTGTGAAGATACAATCTGCAAATTCATTCTACTTTGAATTCAATAGATGTAGGTTTTAAAGGGCTGGGTATAATCATTCCACTAAGTATTATCATGCAAGCATCATACAAAGGGCTGGATGTGATTACACAGCTATATTTCTTCATTAATAGGCCTGTCCATTTTTTGCTATACTGCAGAGCGGAATGTTGATTGCATGGGAATCTGAATTACATTTTGAATAAGTCCATCAGGCCATAATTGTGTCAACTGAGAGTACACACAACCATTTCTTTACAGTAAAAAAAACCATCAGTTGAAGGTTTTCAGCAAGATCAGAGAGAGATTGTACCATTTGAACTGTTACTGAATTTGTAGATCTTACTATTTATTGGATTTATAAAAACACCTTCCTTCAATCTCTGATTTTTTTTTTCTTTTCAGTTGGAAAGAAAAGAAAAAAAAGGCTTCATTAGGGGTTTTTTTCGTTGTTCTTTTTACTAAGAAAACACTCCTCATTTACCATAGGGCCAAGCTCAGTCACCCGCTCATAATTATCCACTGCCATGTGAAAAGCCCTTTGCCTTCCACAGCTTCCATCTGCCAATTTACAGTTCAACAGCAGGACACTCGGTGGACGTGTCTATATGTTGCTGCTGACATGTTCCCTGCCATCAGCCCTGAGATATTGGAATCTGCAACACTCTATAAGGTGCTATACTGAAACATACAGGGTAAAATCTAAGATTAATTTAAGGATATTTAAAATTTGCAGTGGACTGCTTCATAGCTTCTGAAGGAAAAGAAACCCAAATCCTTTATGCTTTGAGTGGGCTCTTTAGCAGCAGGACTGTCAGAGAGAGTCAATGAAGACAGAAACCACCACAGCAGACTGCAGAAAAAGAAGTGATGTATGGGACTTGGGGATCGAAATGCCCAGAACATCTCTCAGGTACATAGATTGTTAAACTTGCCCTCATTTCACAAGAGGTAACAAAACCCGTGAACCAATAATCTTGATTTTCCTAACAGCAGGCCTCTCCTCTTGATGGATGGTAATGTCAGGCTGATAAATTAGCTGTTCAGCAAGTATTTTTCACTCCTTCCTTTTCAGAAGTAGGGGCTGGACTGAGAGACAACTATCACAAGTATAAAGCAGGTATTGCTAAAGAAAAGGAAAACCACTGCAACTGTATTACAAGCTCGATTTAACTTTTACTCTAGAAGCTGATTATTTTATTTTTCTTTTTTTTTTTTTTAACAAATGCATTTACAAACACTTTTTTACTGTGCCCTCTCTGTGAGATCAAAAAATAATTTCTATTTTAAAGCTTACCTGTTTTTAGATATGAGTTCCAAGAAAATATCTTAGGTAACAAAATATTTCCAATTCGGGAAAAAAAAATAAAAGAGGTGGCTCTAAATGTCAAACTTCAGAAGCTTTTTAGCTCTTAGAGGCTTATGACTTGGGAGCTTTAAATCTGTTCACTCCATACACAGCTTAGCATTGTTCAATGTATTTTTCTGGATTCTCTTTCAACCATACTGCCTTTGATTACAGTGCTGTGGTTTTTGCATTTCAATGATGCTACATGGTAAGAAAACAACTTTAGCTAGCACCCCAAGGTTCCCATTGCATAAAGGAGTCCCATAAAGCCTCCCATAAGGAACTGCATGGTCTCTTCCTGTGCCTCAAAAGAGTCAGTAGACCACACCCTTGGGGATGCCACTGCCTCTCAGCAGTCACACCAGAAAGGCCTTACGTGTCTTTAGCTTTGTGAAGTCCTGGTCTGGCTTATATTTTGGGAAAACAGAGGGATTTCCTGTTTATCTTTTCACATTTCATGGAGTTTGCATTAGGCAAAAGAAAAAAAAATAGAAAATTATTCAATATGTGTCCCTCTGGTAAAGAATACTTATTGATAAGAAATACGATAAGACCTATAAGCTCCTATGGTTCTGTAGGTGACTCTGGGCCTCAAGAAACTACAAAGCTGGAATACTTTCTCTGCTGGTTTGAAGCCATTACAGCACTTACTATGCATTCCTCCTGCCCAAACAGAATCCAGAGGCAAAGCAGCAGCAGACTCAAAGCAGGACGGACTTCGGTGGCTCTCTCAGTTAGAACACAGCTGTTGCTAGACTTGCTTTGCTGAGGAGTTACTGGAAAAACACACTTGCAATAGCACAGCTCCCTTTCCACTTTACTTTTGTTTACCTTTGAAATGTATAATTCCTTTTTTTTTTTTTTTAACCTGAAGAGTGTTGTTCCAGCAGATAGAAGCATTCAGATTTCTCACTGAACACGTTTTTCTGTTTTTTCTGAACAGAATATAGTGGGTTTGCTTTGGTGTCTTGTGAGTGTCCATTCAAAAACCAATGCTCATAAATAGCAGCAGTCAGCTGCAGTCCCAATACCTTCTCCCAGCCTCTCTCCCAGGTGCAGTGCACAACACTTTCCTCACAGAGAATAGCAGATGATCTGGATTCTAGATAATGATAAATAACATACTTATTTTTCCCAAAAGATATTAACTCTGGGCAGCTGTAGCAAACAACTTACTATGTCAGATCACACTTAAATGTAAATATCTGTAAACTTAAGGAACACACTTGACAATTCAGTTTACATACAAATTCAACTTCTCGTGGCTTTTTCAGCCCATAACTGTTCATCCAGTTGATTTCTAATGACATAGAATTTAAGGAACAGAATCAGAAAATGTGTCTTGCTAGAATGTCTCATACCAGCTGCTCTTTAACTGCTTTGGAAAGAGGGAGGTAATTTGAGTGCATACAGCAATTTCTCAGCTTTGAAGTCACACATATATATTAAATAATAAGCCGTGGTTTGACTTTTCCTTATAGCCTGACTATTCTTTTCTTTGCTTTGTTGTTTGTTGTTTTTGTTTGTTTGTTTGTTTGTTTGTTTGTTTGTTTTTTCCATAAGTCTACAACTGATTAACTAGGCTGCAAGGAAGCAGGGAGGTATTCTGGAAAATACTGTGGAGATTGCCTGCATATGGAATACTTTTTTTAAATGAAGAGCTTTTAGAAGTAGCATGCACAGTGTCACCTACACCTGCTAAGTGAGTATTAAAGAAACTGAGACTCCAAATAACAAACAACAAACAATTAGCACTCTACCTATATCTGATCTTTCTCTTCAGCACACACTGGAAACATTAGCAGTTCTAAGATTTTCATTATTTAATCTGTTCCATTAGATCAGATCATATGATGGAAAATGACATTTGAAAAAGACCCAGACTAATTTGGGAAACATTTGAATAAGAAAAACTACTGTTCCCATGAAGCCATGTGGCACAACAGGATAAATACAATTTAAATAATGTGCATCTATTACGTGAAACAGGATATTTCAATTTGTTTGAAAAATATACAAAACCACTTGTCTGTTCTGATTTTCACCAGGAAAGCCGTTAAGAACCACTGAAAATTGGAGCCCTGATGAACTAAACCAGTTGATTACTAATAAAACAGATAAATAAAATCAGCACCAACTTTCCCTTTTACTACAGTAAAGCCTCTGATGGTAGGAAAGTACATCATGTTTATTCATACTGGGTTTTTCTATGTGAGCAAAAGAGTGAAAAAGAGTGATATATAGAGAGTTTAAATGTGCTTCTGCTTTAAATTGTGGTGTTCCCACTTTAAATCATGAAGATATTACAACAGAGAGAGGAAATACTCATGCTTAGCATATCCTTAGAAATACTTGTCCGTTTAATTAGGTATCACATGGGCTAATATAATTTATATAATTTAATAAGCCTACCACATCAAATACTTTTATTGCATAAAAATGGAAATGAATGCTGTTTCTAACAGCACTGGGTTTTCTGCTTTTATGCAGTAGTCATTACATCATGTAGTCTTTCTATTTCTCTTGCATGCGTGAGTTAGTCCCCTGTTCTCTTAAGAAAACACTGAAACAAAATCCATTAAAACAAAACCCTCTAGTTCACAAAGATGCAAATGGAGAAACAGTTGCTTCTCTGTGACAAATATGCTGTACTCTTGGATCATACACCTCCTGGAATACACTGCTATTGATTCTTTCCACATGAAAGGTAGACAGGCACTTTTAGATTATACCTCAATATAATTGCACATTGATAGACAACACTTTAGTGAAGGCAGCTGCACAAATACCACCAACAGAATGAAAAGAATCCAGCTACCACTGCATTTGTGCTACCTGACTTTAAAGGAGGTAAGTTTAGAAAAGGGAATAAACTTCAGATCTTGATGCCATACCCTGCTTTCTCTCCTGTGGGTATACAAATGGAGTAAAGGATCTGTGTAATAAGCAGAATTCCCACAGGGAAAAATGAGTCTGGCCAAAGGCAGGATTCCTGCCACACACTCCTGGGCCACATGGCTCCTCCCTCCAGGTCCTCACTCTGGATAAAAGCTTCTCTTCTACAGAAGGGCTTGCCCACTGCTCCCAACCCCAGGAGTTTGCCTTCCCTCATTCTGTTTTTGAGATGGGTGAAGACCTGTGGCCTTCATTCCTCTCTACAGAGAGCTGTTCTTGTGCCACATAGGTGAGAGGGGGACAGTTGTTCCTGTACTCCTCAATAACACTTGCTCAAGGACTGACTTCATGTTGACTGTCACTCTGTAACAGGAAAATGTCCTGGCCGGACTGGAGGTGCTGAAGGAAGCAGCAGAGCCTGATTCCCCATCTGTGTTTGAAGTAGGTGCAGCCCTGGACATGGTAAAATGTGATTCTCCCAAAATAACTTCCTTCTCAAGAACAATTAATCATCAAATTATTTTGGTTTCTTGCAGATTTTTGCGAAAAAGAGGTGCTTATGAGTACTGGAAAGTCTGAACAGCAGCAAGGCTGAAGTGATTTATCTTCTTGGAGCAGCCATGTGGGCCTCATTTGCCTAGTCCATCTTCATTCTCCTTTAGTTGTAATTTCCAGGCTTGCACAGCACAGGGTCCTGCCAGCAAAATTTCTGGGAGATTTAGGGCTCCTGTATCTGAAGCCAAAAGCCCGAGGTCAGCAAGCAGAATAACAATCCTTGTTACTAACATAATTGTGAATTTCCTGAAGAATTTATGCAACCCACCCTCCTGCTGCATGGCCACCAATATTGTAATTTTTTGGTTTTGTGGTTTTTGTTTGTTTGGTTGGGTTTTTTAAAATTTTCTAAGTGTTTCGAGAGGCAGAGAAGTTGTGGCATTTCTAAAAAGTAGAAGAAAGTGAAGGAAAATTTCACCTTGTGTCATCCAAACCCCAGGAATACAGAGTGCTGTCTACGATGTTCTTTGTGCTTTTAACAGGTTTTGCAGGTCTCAAAGCAAGGACTAAAAGCAGGGTTTGAGTGACAATAGAAATATAAGGTACGACAGCTGCTGGTTACAGGAACAGAGACAAATATTCATTATGCAATATTTATGATACAAACTGTGCAAGGAGAGAGGTGGCAGGCTGGTGTCTCTAACAGCACAGATATCTTCAGAGGTGCAGGTGCCACTACTCAAGAGGTCTCTGACCCCCTCCAAGAGCTGAGGCTGCCAGTCATCCCAAGCTTCATGATGGCTTTATAAAGTGGACACCTGTCTACGAGGGACCAGGGTTTCAAATGGGTTTCAAAACCCCTTTGCACTTGTGACTTGTAGCTAGAATTTTAATCCAGTTCTGATAAAGAAGAAGAGGGTGTGTTAACCCTTGCAGTACATAGTCCCTCTCCTGGTCTAAAGAATACCACTGCAGCTATAGGCTTTAATTTTTATCAAGGTAATAATTTGTAAGTGCTGTTCTAAACTACTGGATAGTAAAACGATGATGGATTTTCAGAAAGTGCTTAGTACTGTGTTTACTTTCAGTCCTTTGGCATCTAAATGGCAATTCCCCTCCCCCCCCCTTTAAAAATGAGTCACAATTGCAGACATGAAAATGAATATTATTTATAAAAGAGTCCAAAATGAATGGCCCTAGGTATTAAGTAGTGCATGATTACATATCCATCCAGTTTCCTACATGCATAATGTAAACTCTCAAAGGAGTTTAAATCCATATGTGTCTTAAATCGAGTCATATGAGTTATCTGAGGTGAGAATAGTGAAGAGAAAGAAACCACTTTAAAACACTTTGTTAATTTAGGATGATTGATTTTCAAATGGAAAAAGTGGGAAAGAAAACAGTCATATGTACTAAATCAGAGCAAAGCTGTACTATCCCAGCAACCTGTACCTTTCAATAGCAAGAGGGCAAACGTCTAGATAAGAGAGTCATAGTCCCCGAATCACAGAATCACAGAATATGCTGTGTTGGAAGGGACCCATGAGGTTCATTGAGTCCAACCTTAATTTTCTGATGAAAATTCTGACAGCATTTATACTCCAACAGTGCCAATAATAAAAAGCAAGGTCATACTGCTCTCCTCTGTAGGCCGTTAGTCTGTCTGTTCTAACAGGATGCGCATATAAAACAGGACCAGAAATCAGCTTCATTAGCACTGGGACACAAAAACAAAAAGAAAATAAAAGCCTTCTGATAGAAGTTCAACAATGTGCTTTTTAAAGAAAATGTGCATTTGTATGAGAAGTTAAAATACCTAAATTTATTGTTATGATAAGCAGCTAAGTGATCTTATCCAATTGAGTGCTTCATCTCCAACTTGTTATTGTTTATTTTCTTCATTTTTCAGGATAAGCAGATATAGCTATAATTCAAGTTTGGAAAAAGCTGTTTAGGGTTTCTTTAAAATGCATTAGATTTTGGATAGAAAGTATATTAACACATAAATTATTGTCCTAAAATACTTTGTAGTGTGAGAAAACAAAGTTCAACTGTTAAATAATGAGGTAATTTAAGAAGCATGAAAACCAGAGGAAAATTATAAAAGGCAAGGTGAAAAAGGTGGAATTGTTCCTATTCTAAGTGGTCATTTAAAGAATTTTTTTCAAGACTGTGATGGCAGGCAGCTCTTCCTTGATGTGAAAGGCAGGTAACAGGATGACATGGGATGTTTGGTCCTATACCTTTTCTGTTTCCTCTGAGTCAGTCTGTAAAACTCATACCTGTCCTGATGAATGTGAAAGAAAAGCTAATTGAATGGCAACAGTAGTAACTTGTCAATGTCCTGCTCATTTTTTTTGTCCTTATGCTGTAATAAAGAATTCTTGCAAAAGCTACTTCCATTCTGAATGTTCAGATCACTGTTGTGTGGAAGGAGTAATTGGGAAGCAGAAAAAGATTACTGTTGAGCTCCTCAGGGGTGTGCACATGGAAAGCTGGATGATGGTAATGAGAAGATATCCTCTTAAAGATGGGCTACTACCCAGTGACACTGTAATAGCCTAAAAGCATGTTCCAGAAAAACGCTGAGTGACGAGGATATTGATGTTTCTCCTCAAAACCCCCCAACGCTCTTGTTGCTCATGTTTCCACAGCCACTGCCTCTCATCCCATCACACTCCTCCCCATCCTAAAGGTCTCCCGCACTTGCCAATTCCTTCCTGCCTGGAGACAACTCCAGACCTAGATCTCTAGCACCCAAGACAGGTGAGAGGCAGCCTGAACCCTGCTAACATGAAGATACATCTTACACCTCTGTCTTCACAGCTAAAGTTAGAAATGCTGAAATCTGCCAAGCCCCTAACATAAGAGAACATCAAATATTATGAGATTAATTAGTATGGGGAGTGATCAGGAAAAATAAAAAAGTCAACAAAATACAGCAAAACACTGCAAGAGAGATGGGGGAGAATGGGCTGAGAACAGTCACTTTCCTTCATCATTGAGAAAGATTCTTCTGCTGTACATTTAAGAGTGGCGTTACGAATAAGAACTAGCTAAGAGCAGCAGTTTACTATTCTGAATAAAATGAATCATTCCTAATATGATTAGCACATGCTACATATTAGAATGAAACTGAAATTTAAGTTTGAAAAGAGCATTTGTTGAAAAGGCAGAAGAAAAAGGTTGACATGACATTTTCTGCATAAATGAAGACTGAAGGAAAAAGAATCTGCTTTTTTACATTCATTTTAGAGATATTTCTATTAAAAAGCTATTAGTTACTCAAATGCCACTTTTATGAATAAAATCTTGGTGACATGGGACATACTGCAGATGAGTTCTTGTTTGTGTAAAAAGCTGTAAACCTCAAGATTTTCACTAAGAAAGACAAAAAATGCAAAGCTAGTAACTTACCCTTTCACTAAGTGGGAACATGATAAGCTTCAATAGATGGTTTAAAACTACAAAGGCAAATTGTTAGTTTAGATAGACAGGAATAAAAATAAATCTCACCTAGAATTTTTACAGTTCTGTTTATCAACTGACTGTTAATGAATAATTCATAGACTGGACACATTGGGTTCAACAGAATTTTATATGGCTTAGGTGGTGGGGTGAAAAGCAGAGATATCCAGGAGACAGGATTTCTTATAAAAAAGAATTTTTTATATTGTTATTTTGTTTTATTGATTTTTTTTTCTATCTGCTAGTTTATTTAACTTGAATAGACTAGCACATCAGAGCTGTTAGCCCAGGACAGTCATAAAAGCAAGGCTGGTCTGTTAGATAAGATGCTGGGATCTCTCCCAGGGCCTCTCCCAGTGCTTGCAAAATCTGAAGTCAAGTGATGCAGGCAGGAGTTTGGCAACCCTGTTGGATCTTGACCCACTTATGTTCTCAGAGTTTTAAAATTCTCTGAAGGGGAGTAACATAGTTGGGGCTGGGGATCCCAAGACTTTCCCTCTTTCTCTCTGGAAACATGGACCTTGAAAGTACAGCTTGGGCTTTTCAAAGCTGTAGCCTGTAGACTGCCTCCCTGTTGACCATCTCAAGACCTAGGATGCAGCAAGATCAGTGTACCTGTCATGTTGGACTGTAAAGCTACTTCCAAGACGACAAATGTAGCCCACAGGAAATTCAGACTTCCAGCTCTACTGATCAGGTACAAAACATCTTGCATGACTGTCAATATTCAAGACCAGAGCACTGTAAACTTGGGGAACTCCACTGACTTGCCACAAATCTAGAGATGTTTGATTTACCAAAATGCTGTGAAGCCCATTTGTTCTGGGTGAGACTACCTTTTCCTAAGAATTACTGTCCTCAACATTTAGGTGTAGTTCCAGCTCTGCTACATGTGTTCTGTAGGACTTTGGCATATGTACTGACACTTCCTAATTTACCTGCCACCAGAAATCAGAGAAATTTGTCCTCTGTTTTGTTTAATTAAATACAGGGGCAGGAGGTCAAAGAGATTCCACAATAGAGACTCCCCAACATTAGAGGAATGAATGCGTAGGCCTGGATACGTCACACAATAAACCAATATGCAGATATAATAGCTATGATCCTGAAAGCTATAAAGCTGTTAAATGCTGTATTGGATCATCTTTACTGCTTATTTATTCTGAACCCCAACAGCATCATCACTGTAGGATGTGCTGCTTATTGTAGATCTATCAATACTGCCTCTTCTGAAGAAATCAGGTTAAAATTGCAATGGATCCTCCTTCTGGTGGAGACCAGTAAATGTCGCTGTGATAACAAGCACTGCTAGTTACATTTGTGATTGCTCATTTCTTCATTCACTATTTCTTCATCTGTTCCTCAAAGAGGTCAGTTGTTTTGGCAGGCTACTAGAAGAAGTGTGAAGAAAAGGGAATATTTATCAATGTATTTATATAAAGGGTGTCAAGTGTAATTCAGTATAATCTGTAGGGCAATATTACTTTCAATTTATTAGGAAAAGAATAAATAAAATCTGAATGTCCAGACACTGGAGAGGGCTCTAAACAAATTGCTAGTAAAACCTTAGCAAAAAGCACCCTTGTTAACACTCTGGTCTAAGGTACATTTCTGCAATGAGGCAACTGCTTAACACTCTGTAAGCTATGAGATGACTCATATGCTTCAAATGAAGCATTTACATAACTGTTTATAGACTGGGGGCGTTGCATCATAAGCTTAATGGGGGAAGAGAATAATTTCTCTCATGCTCATTACACACCTAAAACTTCACTCTTTTTCTAGAAATCTTCCTGCTTTTAGTAGGAATCTTTGCAATATCTGTTATAACATACCAGATATCCTTTTACTTATTTTTCTTCTCACTACTGACTTGTAGTAAGCATAGTGCTTTCAGGATGCTTTTGTACCAGAAAGGCACAGGTAAAATGAAAAAAAGGCTAAGTAGTAAAGATGCAAATCAGGGAAAATACTTTGTAATTTAATTCATTGTTTTAGGGAAGGAAATATATATGGAAGAATATATGCAGTCACTACTCTGTCAGTCTTAAATTGATACTCCATATCATCAGCCTACAATCAAGATGAAATATCCAGTTGCATATGATATAGAAATAAGCATATATTCTTACATGGGTGTCCATGTGCTGTTTAATAGCTCAGGTACTATTTTTTCAACAAGTCTTAAAATACATTCTGTAAGCATAAATACTACTCTGAGTGGTATTGTAATAGGGATGAATTTGGACCCTAACGGTATAATCTGATGGAGCTATACTAGTTAAAGACAATATTTGCTAGATGATAAAGATATGAAGAAATTGAAATGTTCATTGCAAGGTTAGAACAAATATTTTTCCTGTCCACCTTTAATTAAAACCATTCTCACTTGCATTCTGTATAACCAGTGTGTTCCCCATATATTAATCCATAGAATCATAGAATAGCTTGTGTTTGAAGAAACCTCCCAAGACCATCTAGTCCTCCTTTCTGCAACGAGGAGAGGGATTTCCTCTTTTTTTCCTGGTTTCACTGTTTTTCTTTCCTCTTTCTGCCACACACTAGGAAAACCTGGGTCTCCAAATGACATAAACTCTGACCTGTTTATTTTTGCAAAATGATTAGTTTCACATCTTCTTTTATGGATGAATTTTACGTTTCTATGCTGCCTTTGTATAGACCATCTAGGGCATTCTACAGTGCTCATAAATAGCACAAAAACTTTTCTGATATAAATGGCTGACTTGATGTTTTCTGTCCAGTAGAACACAACTAATACACATTTTTATGATTGCTAGCATTATGGGAAACCACTGCTGAAGAACTACCCAGGCTGACAGCAGAAGTCCCATCCTAGTCTGGGATTTCACCCACTGTCTTCACAGCACTGCAGTGTTTTGCCTGTAATATGCCATCTGTTTATGGCTGGCAAAATAACCCTCAATGCTACCACTGCCCAGCTCAACAGCTGTAGTAGTGTAATGAAATATAAAACCATTTAAGGCTCCTATTGCTGTGAGATAAATGCATGAGGACAGTTCCTATTGCTCCTTCTATGCAAAGTTGCATCAGTTGGAGTCTTTTCTTATAGGTGAACAGTAGGGTAAATGGAATATGGGTGTTTTTGTGGACTAAAAATAGTCAGTCATTTCTCCATGGGTCAGTGAACAATTTTCACTGCTCACAACAATTACCGATGTGCTTCTTTTGTTTCTGGCTCAGATTACCAAGCAGAGCCCTGTTCAATGCTGCCTGTATTCCACCACCAAATGCCATTGTGATGACCACATGAAAAATAAAAAAGTGTGGTGAACTGGGAAAAGAAATATGAGAGCAGCTTCTCTGAGAGCCAAGATGAACGGTTTAATCTTAGTCAGCTGGAGAAAGTGGCTAATTGTGAGGAAAAAAAAACACCAAAAAAATCAACCCATACATTGCAGGAGAGGATTTTATTTCTGGTGTTAGAGAATGAGCACTTACTGTTAATACAGAAGGTAGTCATGGAAACACAGTGGCTGCAGCAGATACCTTCCGGACCACTAAATCCACATCCTTTGTGTAGGATATAGTTTTCATACTTCTGACATACTTAGCAGATATTAAACTGATGTTTTACTGGAGCTTGGCCAAAAGACCAGTGAGAATGTTCTATAATTATACAAGAGATTTGGACAGAAGCCAGGACAAATGCTTTTAGATGAAACACTATATAATCAGTTTTTCTTCACTATAATGCTTTAAAATTATCTAGAATATATCCCCTTTATTGGTAGATTGAAATATATTCCCTTTGGGAGAGTATTGGAGGAAATATTTGTCCTCATGAAGTAAATACTTATGCTCATTCTCTTCCCTGGATGCCAGATAAAACAGTAGTGGTGTTGGTTCCTTTGCCAGCTTTGCCAGTAATCTCTGTGGCTTGCTCGGATTCAATCCATGTCTTCTTGTGGGGGGTATGGGTAGTAATTCAGGTTAAATAATAATTTCTTCCTCTTCTAAATTCACAGAGAACATAAGGTTTCTACACATTAAAGATATGGTAAGAAAATCCTTTGCTTTTTTATGCATAAAGTGGAGGACCATCCAGAGACTATAGCATCATGAGAATTGACCTATTTAGTAATGCTTCTAACTAATTCTTATACTCCTAAGAAAGGCATCTTAAGTCAATTAAAAAGTTCATGTATATAAATTTGCTTGGAGCTATTCAAGGATGATGATACAAATAAGGTGACATTTGTAATGTTGTTGGTAGAGAGGGGAACTTTATGGATGGAAGAAGCTGGAGTGGGGAGAAGACAGAAATACCTACTACAGGCTCATTAGCAAAGAGAAACAGTCTAGGCAGGATACATTACATTTTGTTTAGAATTGTGACAGTTCCAGTTACTCAGGAGATGTCAAAGAGAGAATTCCCAGTGAAATACCATGTAGACCATGACTATGGCTGCTTCCTCAGATATGCACAAAGCTTTTATATGACTCACTTTGCCTTGACAAAGGCAATGTTTTTGCAGTGAATATCTTATTTTCAAAAACAGAGGAAGAAAGATGCAAAATTATTTGTAAATTCAGACGAAGAAAGGCAGACAATATCAAGAGAGGGATTTTTTTCTAAATTTTAAATAAATTAAGTCAATATTTCATATTCTAATTTGTTTTATTTTGAGAAATGAGCCACCCTGACAAATGAAAGACTTTTCAAAGGGGATTAAAAAGTGGGAAAGGAAATGCAACTTATCATTTCGTGCTGAATGAAAGTGTTGGCTACTCCAAAGTGAGACACTGCATGATATCATTGTTTCACCAAATATGCGTAAAGAGGTTATTTAATTTCAACCCTAAAAATTGCACTCATTTCTTAGCCAAGTGTTGATCCTTGGCAGATTCAAATATTGAGGGTTGAACTGTGCTCATTATTGTGAGACCAGATTTCTTTAATGCATTAAGTTCCCATGTCTAAATTGTCTGTTCACCATATCGTACCCTATCAGACAAACAATACTTTTTTGAGCAAGGAGGAAGAGAAAGATTTTGCATTTCTAGGTATTTGAGCTTTGTCAAAGGGTGAGATGCACAACCAAACACTCAGCATTTCTTCAAGCCCCTCACACTTAGGTTGAACTACCTCCTCTTATGTTCAAAGTTCCTTTAAAATATGCCACATGAGTGACCTGTAACAGATTTCAGGGTTCTATGATCACTGTCATCTTGTGGGAGGAGACTGCATGGATTTTACTTGACTTCTCAGTATTCTAAAATCAACACACTGAACTCAAGAACTTGAAAAGACCAAAGACCATATGTCAAGAATTTTTTTGTAGATACTTTCTGATTTTTTTCTGGGTGTAATATCTCCAGAAACAAAACAAATTTTACAGTATTTTAGCAAACAGAAGTTTCTTTGTTTCTCTCTATATCACAAACATTTGAGAAAAAAGCTTTTTGATGGTGTATCAGAATTGAAATGGACTATTAATCCCTAGGCCTGGAACAAAATAAGCTATCTCAGAACATTTTCTGTATAGGATACTGTGATTTCAACATCTTGAGTTGAGGACATTTTGACCTTTGTTCTAGCACTTCTATTCTATGTAAAGCCAGGAGAATTACTTGTAAATGTCACAAGAATAGACAAGAAGTGTTAAAATTTCTGAAACCATTGTGACAATGTCTGGTATTTAAAGTTTAACTTGAATTTTAAATAAAAAAGTTATTTTCTGCCATTTTCCATACACGTTTGTCATTCAGTTGTAAACCTCTCAAACAGGATATCTGCTTTCATGACTGACCAATGTGGATCACTCCCTCTGTCTACACCGTATATACCCACACTATATGAGCTAGTTAGGATGATATTTTACATTAAGTTCTGCTTAGCAATTTTTTTTTTTAGTGTTCAGAGTACTGTGGGGTCATATTGCAGAAGCTGAGTTGAAGAAATATGCCAGGTACTTGGAGGGGAATGCTGGGATTTCTATTCTATGGTTCACCAGAAAAGTCGTAACCACAAAACATGTTTACAAAGAAATTATCAGTGTAATTGTAGAACTAAGGTTGAATAAAATTTTGTCTTTTTGGACAAATATCTCACAGAATTGAATTTTGATTTTTGAATTGAATTGAACTTCATAAAAATTTTCAATTTCATTTGTTCTTAATTTCTGGAAAATTCCTTTCATTTGTTTCTAAAACCTTGCAAGAGTGGTCTCAGTCTCACTCATGACCATTATTATTGCCTAATTAAGAATAAATTAACTTTATGAAGACAAAAAAGTTAATTCGGTAGAATATTATACTTGGCAAAAATAATTATAGGCTATTTCCAGCACCGTGAGTAAAACTACTATTTTTAAATCCAACTCAAAAGTTTTTATTCATATGCATGTCAACATTTTTTATTGTAGTTTGAATTCATATAGTGGGAGCATAACCATGAAAAACAACTTTTAAGCATAATTTACCATGTTAGAGATACCATATATCTGAGTATAGCAAAGTAGCTATACAATCTTTCCAAAAGATGAATGATAAATACTTGGTAAAAGTTAAATTTTTAATGATGCTCAGATTAACTGAACAAATTTCACATAACCAAAATATATAGAATTAAATATGTAATCTACAGTAGACTACATTCTTCTTTCATTAAGCATATTTAAGTAGTACATGTCAAGAAAATAAAGAGAAGCACAGTTTAATGTTCTAAGCATTGGCTTATTTAATACAGATTTTCATAATAACAGGAGACTGTCCTTGCTAATCACAGTCTCTCCAAATCTATAAACTACTAATATTCTTTTTTCTTGATTGGAGAATAATTATCATCAAAAGAATAAATCATGTAATACAGTAAGACTCCTATTTTAAAGATCCCAAAGGCAGAAACTTAAAAATATCAGGCTCAGCTGTGCCAACACGCTACCTCTTGTTTTCAAATGGAAATTTTAGGTGCAAAGAGAAAGACACAATCTGCTTACATGCAGCTTACTCTGAAACATTTAATTTGTACAGCTCTGGCTTTCAATGACTAAAGGCTAAATCTTCAGGTTATTAGTATGTCTGCATTTAATGTGCCCTTTATTAAACTGTGAAGCATTTCAAATGACTGACAAAAATGTTTTATAAAAAGCTATTTAATTCTCCTCCATCTTTCCATCAAATCCTGAAAGGTAAGAGTCCATTAAAATACTATTCAGATATGACACCCTTCCTGCAAAGAGATAACATTAGTCTTGAGACCTACTGTCATTAATAAAATTCAAAGCAGAAAGTGATATATATCCTATAAAAAGGGAATTTCAGGAAAATAGATCTGGAAATTCTCCATTACTTGGAAGTTATTATCTTTGTTGTTGTTACCTTAAAAATATATATAAAAAAATTCTTTATAATCACCATCTGGATATGTTTGGTTTACATTGTTATAATAGGAAATCTGAAATAGATTGACATAGTATGGTAAATACTGCCACAATCTTCAAACCCCAAACACATAAAGTAAAAAACCAGAGATTTAGAGCACAGTCACTCTTTTCCATAGATGTCTGCAAAATCAGAGTCAGCTAAAGAGACAGTCCATAATAATCTGAAATCAATTTACATTACAAGAGTCATTGGACATCACTGCCTCATCATTTGTCACTATATGAGGCAATCTAATATTCTGCCTTAGCAGGTGCTCCACTCCAATTATTAAACATAAATTGAAAATCATTTCTTATTTCTAGACTTCCTTTGAAGTGGGATTTAGGAAGGACAATGATCTGTGATATTCCAGGATCCGATCGCTTTGAATTAAAATGTTGTAAAGATACTGCTCATAAAAAAATAAAAAAAAATGCCCGTAAAGACCCCCCCAAATAGCAACAAACTCCATAGAGTGTAGATAAGGGTGAGAGCAAAAGGCAGAATTACATTAAAAAAGTCAAAAGGAAATTGTTAACACCTTCAAAGATTTGGATGTTTAGACATTTCTAATAATGGGGAAATCAGAAGTGGAAGAACTGGGTGAAAATATCACTTGCTTTCTGTACCCACCCATGGGGAAAGAAAACATAATATGCCCTTTGACTGATGGCAGTTGCTCATGTGTGACAGAAGGAAGGAAACTGTGAACATATCCAGCTCTTGTTCTTTCTCATGCCATGAATGTACATGTGCCTAACTCTGGTTATTTTCTTCTATTGCATTTGTGATATCTACCTGTTACCTACATCTCTGACCTCTGAAGCTCCAGAACACCTCATCCAATTTCTACAGCAGCCTTGTCTTCAGCAGTCCTGTAAAATGTTATCACCAATTACCATAAAACCTTATTACTAAAATTGGCTTATTTGAAAGCGGTTTTAACCATCAGAAATCCTTCATGCCCCGACCTGCAAGGTTATCTAAAATCACTTTTATTTTCTCCTTATTATTTTTTTTTTAATTATCTAAACAGCTTGCCGCTCCTAAATGACTTCAAATAATAAAATCAAACCCAACTTTTTAAAAAGTAAATCTTTTGCTGGAAAAATAATTGGAAGTTTTGCTTAAAAATGGAAAAAATACTTAATAAAGATCCACTCAAAAATTATGGTGAAAAATTTTGACTGATCTGTTTTACCTTGAGATTCTAGTTCTTAAAAGCTTTTATTATTTTGATTTTTTAATTCCAATTGAATAATTTGGGGGGGAAAGTCATTGTAGAATATGAAAACTTCCTCTTAGTAGTTATGGCTCCTTGTATTTTAAGTGGATATGTACACTGCCAGTTGACTAAAAGTGCTTTTAGTACTTTACTTTCATCTTAATCCTTTCTATTGACCAAGTTAGGAGGGGCTTCACTGGTATAACAGAAATGATGCATGTATTAGCATGGTTACAATAGATTCAGGATAAAAGCCCAAATACCTAGTTCATAGCTTTAATCTCCTCCCTCCTGTATCATTCTGCTAATCTCAGGATTTGTAGGATCAAGTAACTTCTGTTTCTGGTTGAAAAAAATTTTAGATTTTAGCTGTGATAAAGTTTAAAAAGTTCCAACTTTTCATTAAAGGAAAGTCTTAACTGGAGACTTGAAAGGAAAAATAAATTAGAAGCATTATTTCTTTATTGCCTACTACTGGGCTTTAATCTTCATTAGCAAATGGATGGATGAATGGATACAATTTTCATCTATTAATTTATCTATCTGGAAGAAGTATTTCAGGACATTTTTACTACCTTTGGAATTTGGAGTGTTTACAACAGCTTTGATAACTAAAATAATCCTTTCTGCAAAGGTGCACACAAACAAGATGAACAGTGGGCAGAGCTGGCACCATGGAGCCATGGGAGGAGATGGAAGAGCATTATATTGCACAGAGTAGAGATGTGAAACAGGTGGGATATTTAATGCAGCACACAGAAAATCAGCCAAAACAAATTGTCCATCTCCATCTTGGACTGTCAGAAAGTTGCTGCTCAGCTACTGATACCACAGAAGAAGCCAGAAATCAGATCTTTGCTACCAGGGAATGGAGGATTTGTAGCCATTAGATCACCATCTGGTTGTTTGCAGAACTCACCTACCATCTGAGCCTTTGACTTTAGGGAAGGGGTGGTAACTCAGCAATTAAGCTAACATGACCATGTTGGAAATAACCCAAGGAAAAGTGGCATAACCTGATTAGCTTTGCTGAGTGGAAATGCTTTTTTTTTTTTTTTTTTTTTTTTTTTTTTTTTTTCCAAAATGTGGTGTTGTAAGCTTGCATGCTTATTGTGCCTTCCATTGTTTTGGTCACTCATACTTGCAAAATAAAGAGATGTTTTTTACCTAAATTCCTTGTCCTCCAAACTCAGTGGGATTCACTGCACCATTTTTCACATGCTCACTGTTCAAAGTGGAACAACTTTTTAAAGGTTGTCTCGTGAACTGAAAACTGGGCTTATTAGGAAAACTTCAGCATAATCCCCCAGCTGGATGGTGTTTATCTCTGTCAGACCGTGTGTGTTATAACTGAGTATTCAGCATCATGCCAGCATTCCTTCACCCACCATTGCCCCCTTAAATGAAAATTAGTTTTTGAACTATTTAGCTGTATTGGTACTTGTGTAGAAATAAATGAATGATATTTTCACTTTTTTCCTCAAAGGGCAGCTGTATTAGCTCACTGTGGAGTTAATCTCACAGAAGTTTATCATACATAAGATATAATTTGAACCATTTAGATGAGTAGTTTTAAAACTGCACTTTTTTAGTTATCCTGAAATATTGTTTTTCCTTCATAACAAAAGTGACTCAAGGAATATTAATATTGTCAACTTTTTCTGAACATCAACTTCCAGTTTGAATAAGATGTAAGTAGCTACACCCTGAGAAATGAAGAGAACTAGGCTGCCTGCGTACTTTACAGCACAAGGTTGAAATTAAACGTGCCGTTTTTCACCAAAATATCGTTTCCCATTACTGAAGAGAAGTGATGGGCCTGAGGGCCTCATGCATTACAAATCTCATGTGCTTTAAATTGCTAGTAAATCACTTGCAGTTTTGCCTTTGGTAGTTTTTGCTGAGCTCAGCATTTATTGCTTACAGCTGAATACAGCCACCTAAATCATCCATCACAATTTTATAACCTACAGTCGCTTTCCATTTCATACACCAAGTAACTGGCACATCCTCAGAATGGGAATGGGTGAACACACTCCCTACACACTGAATAGTTCTGTATTGGCAGCTTGATGCGGTGTTTTTATTAGCACAGGGAGAAACACTCAGGAGTTTCAGCCATCAAGCCTCTGTGGCCCCTCCTGACCCGAGGAGACCAAGATCCAATGCAGAGCCTCCCCCACGGGCTGGAGTTCAGACCTCCAGTACTTGCTGCCAACATGTTGCTTACATGTACATGAATGTTTCTGTCCCTCATTGCCCCACACAAGAAATAAGATGAAACATCACCCAGCTGTACCAGAGACATTGATGACCAAAAGAACGCTGAGTAAATACACTCCGACCTGGTTTGCAGGATAGGCCAGGATTTTACCATGTTTAAACCTCCTATTCTCTTGACAGAACTCCAGTATGAACCAAAGTGTCTCTCTCACTAGCTGTAAAGTGTCTTGTAGCTGGAGGCAGCAAAATGTCTACTGTTAAAGTCCCTAAGGAGATATTACCTTTGAGAACAGAGACCCAATATAGAGAGGGGTAAAATTCAGTTCTGTGCAAGAGGCCAGCACCTCTTTGTTTGACTGGGGATACTGCACAGGCCGTGAATCACGCAGGAGTTGAGAGGTTCAGAGGCTCTGCATTTCTGGAGCCTTATAGAGTGGTAAGCAGCAAAAACTCAAAGTTTCAGTGTAGCCACTGTTTTACCAGGTCTAAATTTGATGCTACTATGTAGTGTTCATAGGTCTAATTTAGCTTCATCATTTGTTGTTGAAGGCTATCTTGCCATATATATATTTTCTTGGGATCCAGCCATATTGACTCTAAACCATCTAGTTTATGGGCTTGTTTCAAAAGAGTCTGATCCAAATTCCTAAAATGGATTTTTTTCCTTCTCAAGTTGCACATTGTTCTTGCATAACAGCAGTTGAGTTCAAAACTCTGAGGTTACGCCTTATTACTCCAGCTCCTAGTTTGTCAATGAACAATTCAGGCTGTAGAATTTTTCAAAAAATTTTGCTACAAACTTCATTTTAATGTCTCATCTGTCACCCTCTTAGTAGCTGTCAGTTTATACTGTGTTGAGCTGCCTTTTTAAACTTGAATGGGAAACTGAAAGCATAGCGTAAAGGGACCTTTCCACACTTCTATTATAAAGTAGTATTTTACATTGTTACAAGCACATTATCTAAACAGCAAAATCATGTCCTATTTGCTTAGAGTTGGTAAAAAATTCCAACAGGGATTACAGAGACTGTATCCAAATGGATGGATCTTCTCCATGGACACCCCCTTGTCGTGGGGGAGAAGCTTGCGTGCCCTCAGGAGGTTGCAAGCTGTGCTGGCGCTGGTTCATGCCTCTGGTAGGGTCTCCCATGCTAGTCAGGTCTCAACTGAAGGGTCAGACAAAGTGTGTCCACGGGCA
>JAWWEE010000001.1:108182878-108214465 GCA_035221455.1 Xenops minutus | reverse complement strand
ATCAGCCTGGAGGAAAAAAGGCAACGCAGGAAGAACCGTGCCTTGTCAGTAGTGCCGACAGAGACTTTCCACTGTGCCTTTTGCAATTGGACTTGCCTATCTCACATTGGCCTTTTTAGCCACCAACGTGCTTGTAGCAAGCATGGGTAGAGCCCTTGTAAATCTTCATTCGCAAAGCCTAGCCATGATGACGATCCAAATGGATATTACAGAGAAAGCAAAGGCTCCGTCCTTTTACCCAACAATTGTAAAGTCAGCTAGGCACTTTATTAAAGAGAATAAACGGCTTGATGCCCCGTAATTTGATTAATCTGCACTTGAGCTGCTGTGGAGATGAATACTTAGTGGAAAGGGATAAATAGTTTTGCTGCAGATACACTATAATGAAATTTATAATCAGTAATAATAATCACTATTAATCATTAGTCAGTTGCTAATAATTATTTGGCAACTAATCACGTCCACCTAAGAATTAATTAACTGATCAATATTAACTAACTAATAGTTTATAATCTATTATTACTAATTACCTAAAGCAATAAACTTCACAAAGGGAGGTTTTTCATATTTTTCAAAACTTTTTTCATATTTATTTTCTTCCTCATACTTTTAAAGGGGGAACCCCTGCTCCTGGTGATATGTCCTTGTATTCTTTTTGTTTGGGTCAGTACCAGCCTTTCACAAATAGACCTATATACTTAATTTTTCCTGGTTAGTTAACTCACTTCAATGGACAAAGATGCATTTTAAAAAAAAGTAATTTAAAACGGTTAGGGTTAAAACCCCCAAAGTCAGTCGCTGGGTTGGTACTTCATTATTTGAATATAGCTTTTGGCATACTCCAAATAACTGACTGTCACTTCAGGAAATTTCAAGATATCTTCAATCAAGGCCCTTCAGAATTCTTCCTTTTTCAATGTTCTGATGTACACCTTTAGCTTTCCTTATTCTGAGTGTGAAAGAAACCTTTACAGTGGGCTAATGGGTTGTGGCACCCAGAAATTAGGAACCCCTATTCAGCATGCTGAGGTCTGTCCAGGCAGAGGCAATCTGATACTTAGCAGACCTCACAGATTAGTATGTGGAGAAGTGAAGAACAGAGATGATGTTTTTTCTAGGTATATTTCAGAGTATTTTTCAGAGTCCAGAGAGTCTGTCAGGAATACGATCTTATTTTCCCTGGGCATTATAGAAAAATATTAAATTGCAGTGAGTCACACTGAATATTCAGGCTGTAAAATGCCTACGTAATTCCAGGCGCCTTCACCATGAAGACTTTGTTAAGTAAAAATAATCCTGAATTTTCGTTAAGGGAAAAACAATATTGATATTAATTTTCATTTTTTTAGTTCTAGCTGTTCCTGCTTACTACAGTCATACAAAACAGGATTAAAAACAAAAGGACAGTGAATGTAATAAAACTTGGAACCCAATGTGTATTATCTGAGGTTTGACTGTGTTCATAAATGCATGCAATTCACATTTTAATATGACTAATACAATTTATTTCTATTGAAAGACCTTAATTTTTTATTTTTTTTTTTAAAAACCCTGACATGGAAATTCAGAGACCTATGTGATAACTCATTGATTTAGACGAAAAAAAACCACATAAACCTCTAAAAACACAAAACCAAACACACAAGAAATAAATTTGCTCACAACAAATCCCCATTTTTAGTTGGTTTTCTACAAGTAAAATGAAGTTTTAAATCATTCTGAGCTGAATGTGCCTGTTTATATGGTAGATGATTAATGACACATAATGTGAGGGAGATCTCTGAATCTCCAAATAACTGACTTCCACTTGTAGTTTGAGTCTTTATTCAAATAATAGAAATGCTATAGCCTTGCTGGATATGCTTCAAACTATGTTTATTCATCTGTTGTTTAGACCATAGTAGCTTTTCTGGCTACACCTTCATTCAAATAACAGGAAAATAGAAGGAATAAACATGGTATAACAGCTGGTATAAATCAATGAAGCTTCTCTGTCTTCTGCGGAATGACACCAATTTATAGCAGCTGAGGATCTGGCTCTTGGAACCAAGTTATGAGCCAGATGAGCACAATGGGATGCAAAAAGAAGGCATAATGTGGCCATAAATTTGCTCAAAGGCTCTTCACATTTCAATGATATTCTCTTTGTAGAATTCAATTAGCATTGTTGTTTCTACTCAAAAAATATATGCTCTTCCTGAATAATTTTTTTCTTGTTCTTTTACACTATCCAGAGGCCAAATCTTACAGCTGCTGCTGAAGCTAAATTCTATTGATTTCACAATATGCCTTCAGTATGTAGGCTGGACTATATGAATTTCTATGTTAAAAAACATGAACTTGGAAAACAGTGCGGTAATACTCTTTGGAGTGTGGAATCTAACATTTGTCAGATGTCTTAGTCCCTCAAAGGTTCAACCCACAGTGCTACTTTTTTGCAGTCATTTTATTTTTGCAATTTATCAGTTACGTTTTATGTCATGTTGGGTTTTGTGTTCTGGTGTAATAAAAAAGGGTATTTGTCTGCATGTGAAGCATATGCTATAAATCAACAAATAACAAAAAAGAGAGTCAGAACCACATTTTAAAAGGTTCAGAACAAAGTATCTTATTTACTGTGCGGTAATAGTGAAGAAAAAAAAGAAAGGGAAAATTACATGAAGATCTTTTCCAGTCTGTTGTAAAGCAAGGGAAAAAGTAATTTAAAATGAGTTTCTTTTAGTATGCCATTTGTACATCTCTGCCTTTAAAGATTTATTAGAATTTTCAGTATTTGTAAAGTTCAAAACTAAGAAAAAGAGATTTAAACCCCAGCAATATATCACCACTGTATTCATGCATTTTCCTGCCAATTTAATCTTAATAGTCACTTTGAGCCTTTTGACTGAGTCAATAGCCTAGGATGAGCAGCAATTGTGATAGCCCCTTCTCTGTTCTTCCTGGTCTGAATAGTCATGGCAATTGCAAAGGTCAGATTGTTATTCTCCTGGCACGCTGCCATTAGCTGCATTATTTAGGTGTTAAATCAAGACTCCTTTTTTTGTCTAGGAATATCACTAGAGACTCATATCTGCATCCCAAGAGGGGCTGACTTTCTCTAGCCTCTTCTGTGGTACCACCATGAAAGTTTTTCAGAAACATACTGCAGGAAAGAGAGAAAGCCACCATTCCTCATGCCACCCTACTATTCCATTGAGGGTATGTTATATGTTTGGCCTTTTTCCAATTACATCTCAAATTCAATCTTTCATTGTGCCTGCCCAGCTTTCTCTTTCAGCTCATTTTCTTTCCACAGAGTTGGTAATGCAACAGGTGCCCTGTGTCTCATCTTTCCTTGAAAATCCTCCTTAACAACCTTCCTTAGAGATCATCCACAAACTCTAGCCAGGTGGTTTAATGACATTACTAAGAAACTGGCAGGAATGTTAAAAATACTAGACTAGCATAGTCCTCTGAATATGAACCTCTTTAAGAGCATTAGAAGAGAAGATTTGTCATAATTTTTGTGGCTAACATGCCTGTCCATTCATTGCCCATCTACTTTGTAAATTTTTAGGGCAAGACCTCTATCTTCTTTTGCATTCTTTTATATTCTACAATTTGTGGAGCTGGATGTGGTTTCAGTTTGCCTCATCCATTCTCATAATCCTGCAAACATAAAAAAAAGCTTTGCAAATTTTGCAAGTTAATTTAGTCTAAATCAATATTGAAAGTGACCCCCTGTTTTTATTTGCTGCTATTGACTTCAGAAGTGGCCAGGCAGCTCTAAATGAATTGCAGCAAATTTTGGATGGTTTTATCTGTTCAGATAAATTTCAATCTGTTTCTTTATCCATATATCAGAAATGACATTTTTTTTCTCTTCTCTGTCAATGACTGTTACACACATGAACAAATAGGTATTTTAGCAAAAAAAAAAAAAACAAAACAAAAAAACCCCTAGTTATGTACATGTGATCTTAGTCTGATCTTCATTCTGTGTTATCTGTGGCCATTTAAGTCTGTATAAAATGAGCTAAATGACTCTGTTTCATCTTGGCAGGATTTTATTCCTGTACTGCTTGGTAAGCAGTCTATAAACAACAAAGATTCAAGCTCACTTTCCTCTCAACCCCTCTGTGCAGCTGTGGTGCTAGCCTAAGGATTTTTCCTCTTCAACAAACACAGGGACAATCTATTAAAAAAAAAAAAATAAAATCCCAAACTATGAAAACAGAGGCTAAATTTTAGTTTCCATTTAATTTTATTTTAGTTTCAGCGATACTTGTTAGGCTCAGAAAACACAAACAAAAAAGCCTTTATTTCAGTTACCCATACTTAAAGCTTTAATCCTGTTCCAGGTTCTAAGGGAATTTATTCTAATGCACTGCCTTTATGCCCAAAAAGAAATCACAGGAGAAGCTAAGAAGAGATCTTCTCTTCATCAGGCAGGAAAAGAAATTTCATTTCCTCTCATCACCACTCAAACTCCCTCAACAGAAATGTTTGCCAAAAGAATATCCTCCAATCCCATTTGATTTTTTAATCTGATATTACTGGTTACCTAAATAGTTTGAAGAGACTAAAAGTGGAAAATAGATTATTCACCAAAACCGTCAAAGTCAGATGATGATTTTTCTTCTATATTTCAGCAGAGGCTAACAAAGTCTGCAAATAACATACAGTTAAAAAGTTTTTCAAATTACCATAGCAAATAATTGGGATTTGCTACTAATATGTACTTTTAACAGTTTTCTGTGGATCTGGATTTTGATCACTTGGCAATTTTAAAACAGGAATTTATATGACTTTACCAATTTACTTCTGATAATAAGTTTATAAATGATTTTGAGTGAAGGTTGTGAGGAAAGCTGTCAGGTTTGATGTTCAAATTATTAATTGATTGAGGAAATTTCAATACATAGTTGCGACTACGTAGTTACACAGTTGCATATATAGTTGGTTCATTTTCTGTCATTTGAGTGCTATTATTCCATAGTTTTTCAAAATAATTATATGCCTAATGTAATTGATTTCTTTGTCTTTGTCAAGAGAGGTTCCTTTGAGGAAGAAGAGCCTTGCTTATGAGGGATGTAGCATTTTGGATTGTGTGAGGTGTGAAAGAAGAACACTATAGGTCATGTGCATTCTTAAACATAAGCTGTTAAATGCATACTGAGGTGCTCTGTTAGATGACATCTGAAATTCCTATGGATGTAGTAACATAGTATTAATATACATAAAGGGCAAATATTTTGTCTTTTAAACAGTTTCCAACTTTCAAGAATAAAGGTAGAATGAAACACTGAATTTGCACAGTGACAGTTCAGATCCTTATAAGAACATTTTAAGTAATATTTTCATGTAAATTCAGATTTTGATTAGACACTAGTTGGCAAAACTAAAAGATTGATGAGTTTACCAGAATAATAAAGGCTTTAGGGAATTTAATTATTTTTTAAATTTTATTTAGAAATCTTATGCTCTTGTGATTTTTTTATATCCAGCTCCATAAAATAATATTAGTGTCAAAAGCCAGTGAAATCCACTTGTGTGTTAAAGGTTAGGTATATATTTAAGTGTTCCCTTCATCCAAACCCTTTATGTATTTCTACAGTCACACCCCCTTATACTTTCTGCACTTCTTTTGTGCCTTTTCTTCTGCTTTTACTCACAGATCTGTGATGTATTCTGAGAACTACAGTTGGAAAGAGGCAGCTCAGTCACAAAGTTCCCTGTAGCTGTTTGTTGTCTTATACTACAATCTAAGATTTCTCGGGGAATGGTAATATCTCTATAATGTACTTGCATGTTTAGTACAATTGTCCCAGGGCACTAACACTATACAAAGAAATGCATAAATAAATAAACAAGAAACCCAATATTGCCAGTCTGTTCAGATGTTTTGATATGACTAATTTTTTGAAATCTTGTAGGCAATTTGGATTAATAATCTGTTGCTAAAGCTTTGCCCCAGATATTCAGACAAATATTCTTGTGATTGAATTATTTATTATTCTTGGGTTTGATTCTTGTTACTTCCATCATCCTGTCTTTGCTTTTCAAACAGCTTACGAGGATGGGAAAACTTTTTCTCCGTGTGTCAGTATGATTATTTCCAGTCACTGAGTTCCACATAAACTGTGTCATCTTGGTGTGTTGGACTCACCAAATTTTTAGGACCCCTGTGTTGAAAATCTATCTCATAACAGCTGGATTCTATGCACAGGCCACTGATTTCAAGCAGGTTTCAGATAAACTCTATGCTTTTTCATCTTTCATCATTTTATGACACTTATCTGCATGAAACACTAGGGACTTTTACAGGATTTTTCGTAACTTTGGCTACTTCAAGTATGAATTATGTTCTAGCCCTGGTTTTTAGCTATAAAACTAGACAAATTAAACAAATTTTTTCTCTGAATAGTCAAGCTATTAGAAGGTAATTTAAGGTAAAAGGATATTCTCAGATGCTTAGGCAGAGCCTTGACATCACCTTGGTTTCTTTAATTTTTAGTTTTCCAACCTAAATGAATCTATCATTCTAGAATTATGCTGTTAAAATGTTTAGTTTCAGGGATTTGAAAATCTGAAACCATGCTATACTTGATGTGGGAGTGCTGGGTAAGCGTGTGTCTGTAACAAGCCAAGTTTTAGACAGATAAAGACTGGTAATGCAGATCTTTCTTTGATAAATGTTTATTTTTCTCCTACATGAAACTGTTGATGGATTCCTGTATTGATGCACCAAGCTGTCTGCCCTTTATAGAAGGGATTATGTGGTGAAGATAGGACAAGATCACGTATCTGGAAATATGTCCTTTAATGGCAAGGGTAGAAAATATATTAATAAGGAAGAAAATGCTTGTTTACTGTGAATAATGCCCAGTGCTCCAAACTTTTATCATGCAGTTTTTGTATCATTGCTATTTTTGTTAATTTAATAAGAGATATTGCTTCTTACCCCCAACCTTACTTGGTGCTTGCTCAGGGCACTGTGGATACTGTTATATGGGGTCCAGTATTCTGCCTGAAAATAGCAAAAAAGCTACTTTGGGGCTTGTGAAGAAGGATGATATTGCATTCCTCTTGCCTAAGCAGAAGACTTCTGCCTGGCTTTCCCTGAAAAGCTGTGCAGCTGTAGTAACCCACTTGATACAGCTAGGTAGAGCTAACAGTTCTGCAGGTAAGAATCACATCCATATCCCAGAACAAATAAATTGAAGTTATTGTGGAGCTTTCTTGAAGCGACAAATCTGCAATTCTCATCATGGCTGCTTCTGCTGCCTGTCCTGGGAGGTGCTGTTGACAGCATGCTCGTTTATCTTCCATATGGGCTCTGAAACATCTTTCCTCTGCTTTTCTACTGTCTCATCATAAAAAGCTTCATCTTGAGCTCTGTTCACACAAACAACTTGAGGTGGTGATTAAAGGTGCATTTTTGTACCTTTTCTGCAGGGTTGAAAGAACAGATTGGTATTTCAACAGTTTTGGAACTACTAGTTGTCTTTTGAAAGACGTTTTCACCTTCCTCTATAAAACCTGAGTGTTTGGTAGTATTGCTTTTAAATTCAACTCTTACCATGGATGATTGATAACTAGAATGAGCATGCAGAACAGAAGAATTATAGAGAAAAATAGTGTAACATGTAGGAGGTCTGAAGGGATTGACATACAAGAATAAATTAAAATTTTAATATGTGGAGAGTAGCTAAACAAAAACTAAGAAGGGATTGATAGTCATGCAGGGAGTAAACACAATAACTTGAGGCAACTGAAGGAAATTAATCAGAAGAAAAATTAGGCAGAAAAAATTAGGAAAAGTAGAATCGATTAATTTCCCAGAACAAAAGGGGAATTCCCAACACTTCAGGCTTTAAAACCAATATAGAGGAAAAACATAATAGGCTGTTCTCTTGGGAGAATTCCCTCATTGCAAAGGATATTGCTTTCTGACCTACTAGACTGCTAGACTAGACTCTGACTCCTTTTTATCACCAATTTTTCTGTACATGTAATTAACTTTTGGAAGAGTGCCAGTGAAAATGCTGCAGCAAATCCTGTCATATACTGCCTCCTTATTTTCATATGGACAAAGGTGGGAACTATTAACTGTGACAAAGTATAGGAAATGCATACTGATTCTGTGATTTTTAAGAAAATGACAGTAGACTATAAGCCAGGCTGGAAACTTCATGAATATTGAAATTAAATTATGTTTTTCCCTTATTGTCCCTCCTTTGCCACCTGTACATTGTAATATCTGTTGCTCATGAGGTTGCCCAGAAACAGGCTTCGGGAATATATTGTCTCTTGAGAAATATAATTAATTACCATTGTTTCTCCCAAAGGATTTTACTTTCAGATCATTTATTTTCTAGAGTCACTGATGAACTGACTGGGAAAATGAAACACTTGAGTTTAATTACCAGTTAAAATTATAGCTTTCTAAGCAGGTACTTCATCTCATACCCTTTTTTATAATTGTCTCTTCTTATGATATAATATACAGTTATATCTGCTGCCTTTCACATTGTTAACAATGTCTTGCTACCACTTTCAAAGGAAAAAGAATATAAAATGATTGTGAGATGACATGTGTGGCTTTAAAGTGCCCTAAACAGCACAGTTTAATCTCTCACAGATGCTTACTTATTTTCCCAAGACCAATGAATAAATGAAGAAAGGAAATGAACATGCAAATTACCAGAAATAACACATTGACATAAAACTTTAAGGTATTTTCAAACATAAGTTTATAAAATCTCATGCAACTGCGACAATGGATATAAACTGCATTAATGATTTCAGTGATGCACTATCATAACCACTAAATGTAGCACTTGAAGGCAGATTCCCAGTGGGGAGACCACACCCTCAGGACCCGAGCTCTGTTCTGCAGTGTGAGCATCTGCAAGGTAGCATCACTTAAAACAACTATCAACACAGCCACAAAAAGACTGAAAATCTCAAGAAGTAATACTTTAATCACCAGTGCTTTTATAAAATCAAATTCTCTTCCTACAAAAGAATAGCTTTCTTCATTAACGTGCTTGGGTATTTACAGACATGTTATTCTTTACATTGCTTATGCTGGATAATTAAATGGAATTGCATCTGATTAATTAGCTGAACCAATATTTCTTCAGTATTTGACCTCCATCTTCTATGTTGCCACTCTCATATTCTCTGATAGGGTCTTTGCTGCATTACTCTTTCTCCTAGGAGACAGGAGAGAGGAATTCAGTATTGATGAAATGGTGAAAATCAGATTTAGGAGTTGGCCACATCAAAAGCCCAGCTCAAAATGCAACATTAGGTCTACTCCAAGTAGGAAAATGTTTATTGCTATGACCTTTACCTTATAAATCTTCATTAATTCTTGTATGTATCTAAACATACTTCAGGAGTCTTAGCCAGCAATTTTATTTTTTGCAGTTATGAATTAGAAATAATGGAGCTAAGCAAGCTGCTAATGAGATGGAGTTGTCATAAAGCTAATAACTGCACATCTGCATTAAAGATGATAAATATTTTATTTTTCAGGCATGAATAAAATTTATTTTGATTAAAGAAATATGTGAAATAAAGAGACAAATATTATGATTTGAAATCGCATCCTGTTTCCATTTGTGTTATGTGCTGCCTAGAGAGAGTGGCATCCAAGAGGAAGATGTAAGACCACACAAGTCTAAGGTCAATTCTTAGGATGTTGACAAACCATTTGATTATGTGTAGTTTACTGTGTTTTGAAAAATACATGCATAAATCAGAGCTGGAATCGTCAGCACCATTGCAGTTCATCTAACTACAAACAACAAAAAATACTGAAAATCATTGCAATCCTTCCACAAACAAGAAAAATGTATGATGGTCAGTTGTTTGCTTACATATCACTGACTACATATCACTTTA
Source organism: Xenops minutus (assembly GCA_035221455.1). Classification (NCBI taxonomy): domain Eukaryota; kingdom Metazoa; phylum Chordata; class Aves; order Passeriformes; family Furnariidae; genus Xenops; species Xenops minutus. The sequence continues at coordinate 108,204,571 of JAWWEE010000001.1, read as the reverse complement.
TTCTTGTCTCCAACAAGAAAATTAAATGTGTTTTGTTTTCTTTGGAATTCTCTGTCTTTTCCACCGAAAAAACCCACCAATATAAATCCATCAAAGACACCAATGTCTCTCCAATGTACTATCTATAAATTGCAGCACATTTTTTATTCTCCACATTATACACATGGCCATAGATAAAAACTGTCTCAATTATCTCTTCAGTTTTAGTTTTATTGGGTTTGGGCCAATGTAGGAAAAAAAAAATAATTTACTGAAATCAGCTGTAGAGATGAGGCAAGGGAAAAGTAACACATGCACACATACGCATCCCCTCTCTTCTTGATTCTGGGGTGGTTATTCCTTTTATTTTCATTGTGTGACATTTCCAGGTTGGGTGGTTGGTTTGGGTTTTGGTTGTTTTTTGTTTGTTTGGTTTTTTTTCCAGTTTGTTTTGGTTTGGGGTTTTTCTGGGATTTTTTGGTGTGTGTCTACCTCGTACACAAGATATTTCTTAAACTTTTTCCCTTTTTTTTTTTTGTGTAGTTGTTTATTTGATTTTCTAGATTTGAGGTGTTTCAAGTGAGCAAATACTCAGAGCAGGGAACTTCTGAGGATGAAAAAGGAATGTTGTAGATAATTTTGTATGTCATCCCCTCCTACCTCCCTGGTCTCCTCTTTGGTCTTTATTAGATTATGTTTTCAATTTTCTGAAGGTTTTACGTGATCTGACTCCTAATATTTTTGAAGGCAAAAGTAACTTTTTCATTAGCATTTATGTCATTTTACTTTCAAGAAGACAGGGGAGATAACATTATCCTAGTCATTGGGAAGGATAATGAAATCTTAAAATACAAGGATCCAAATTATGATGACAAGAAGAAGTACATATTACATGTGAATGTATTGAATTAAATAGAATTCTCTGAAACATAAGGTCACAGCATATGATAGATCTTATAAAATATTTTGCACAAAGGATGGATTACATGTCTATTCTTCAAGATCTTTATAGATTCTAGATATAATAGTGAGGACTTCAGCAGTGAAAGCGCTTGAGAGAAAACTCTATTTAAGACTTTGATTAGGAGTAATTCATGAACAAAAGAAATGTCTTAGGACAACAAACTTCATTCTCTCATCTTGTCAGCAAATAGAGTCAATCCCCTAAATGCAGCACTCCTTCCTCAGGATATGCAACACCTATACCTTCAGGTTTAGATTAAAAGTTTTGCTAAACAATAGAGACTCAAGAAATCACAGTAACTTTCATCTAAGAGACAGAAGTGAAAAAACTGGAAAAGTGCTTACTATGTGTTTCCACTACATGTTTTGTCTCAATAGATCTTTACTGACCATTGCAAAATGGCATATTCCTCCTTCAGAAAGCAAGATTTCCATAAGACATTTAGAAAACCAAATTTCCAAATCAGCTTTTCCCATTTCCTTTACAATTCGAGTGGGTGAGAGCTAATCTTAAGTTAACAAATTAAAAAAAAAAAAAACAAAAAAACAACAAAAACAAAAAAACTGTTCCAATCATTGCAGACAGAGCAAGCTGAAGAATTTTGTCATCCATTTTTATATGAAGATACAATAATGTCACCTGATAGGCAAACTAGAAATAGTTCACATTAACCAAACATGGAATATCTTAACAGTGAGGATTTTCATCTGCTCCAGGCATTTTACAGTTTGCTTAAACCCCCAAATCTGTTATTTTTCTTAGTCATCAAATATGCCAGACAGGAATGCAGCCCTTTATATATATAAAAAAAAAAAACAAAACTTTTTTTTTTTTTTTTCACTATAACAGAGGAAACCAGGAAAGCACCAATTTTATCATTGTTATTTCGACTGTGGTAGCTAGGTAGGATGACAGCCACATTTCTGTTGGCAGTGCATAAGCCCTGGGACAGCGTATTCCCTACCCTTCAACTTCAAAAGTCACAAGTCACTAAGGGGGAATCAGATCCAGCAGCTTCTTATTTCACGGGAATTTCAAATCTTAGGTAAGAGATTCTTTGGCAAAGCTTAGACCTATAAAGCTTTCTTTTGCCTCTCGTTTTTAGGAAGGAAAATTCTCACCTGCTAACTTGTTTCCCGCATGGCTCACAGAGGGATACATTTTCCTTGTCCCAGCCTACCTCATTTGAATGTGCTGTTGGCGTGATAATATACCATCATCATCAATTATTAATTGAGGTGCAGTGAGTCAGCGTCTTTTCTGTATTAGTTTTCAGCTCAGATCTTGCCCTGCAGAGGCAGCTGTTGAGCTATCAAAGGCAGGAAGATGTTATGAGACCTGTAATGCCCCATAACTTTGACATGCAGCTCTCCTAGACACCTCATTCAGGCAATTAATATTTTAGAAGGGAATCAGACAGATAAGTGAGTAAGTGAATTAATTCGTATGTTCTTATTTATGAAATGCTTGTTCCTAGATTCTGTTAAAAATTTGCTTATTAGAGAAATGGAAATTTCCTTTTATGAAATGACCATCAGCTTCTCTCTGCAGCAGAACTGGAGCTGCACAGAGCATGCAGACAAGGGTACAACCTCCTTTTGAAGATCAAAAGCCCTGACAAAATTGTCCCAGCCTCATAACACCATTTGTGTGAGCAGATATGCCTATCATGTAAGAACAACAACAACAAAAAAAGTAATTTATTTTATTTATGGCTTGTTTTCCTTGAACTTTAATTAAATTATAGAGGGTCAGAAATACCGTTTATGCTTAAAACAAAGCTGCTTTACCCCTTTGAGATACTTGGATTCTTGTTCCCTGATAAAAATATGGTTGTGTTGAGGCCACCTTTCTATGAAATATTGTTTCTTCTTTCTCTGTCCATCTGAGACTTCCATCACTTGCAATATATTTGTTTTCTGCAAAATGTTTATCTATCACAAAAAGGGACTGTGGTGGGCTGACCTTGGCTAAACATCGGGTGCCCACCAAGACGCTCTACCAGTCAGTGGTAGCCAAAACACGAGCCTATTGTCAACACTTTTCTAGCTACCAATACAAAGCACAGAACTGTGAGAGCTGCTATGGGAAAACTCAATTCTATCTCAGCCAGACCCAATACAATTTTTTATACTCCTTCATCTTCATATTACAGTCTTAATGTTTTCACTGATTGATGCCACTCTGGACTGAAAAAATCCTTCAACCTGTCAAGCTGCATCTTATATTTCAAATCAAAATATATCCCACTGTAATCATATTAATTAATGCAACTAATTAGGCAAAACAAATATCCATAGAGATCTCATATATAGTACCATATATTCTAAAAAGATGAATGAAAGAAGAAGAGCTAACAGGCAGATAACAAGCATCAAATTTTTAGCTAAATTACAGTTAATTTATGTTTTTCTCTGTACAAAGATGAACATGATAGATTAATTTTCCATTGACTTTTAAAATTTTGCAGCAGCATCATGTTAAAGTAGGTACACAAGCATTATTTCTCTGAGCGTAAGTCTCTAATTAAAACTTGCTCCACAAGACATTGTTCCTACACCATATATAGGATGCATAATATTCCCCTATGTCCCATGACAAATCTTCTGTCCTCACATTTCCATGACACAAATTTCATAGCAAAGAGAGGAAAATATCCACATTTTTTTAAAAATAAATTCTTCATTTAAGCAATATATGGATATTTAAGTGCATGACAGTCAAGTCAGATGGGCACTGTCCTGAGTTGGCTGAATAAGGGACAAAGAATATTCTACGTTCTATGTCAAGAGCTCAGCTGTAGTCCATACCCCTACCCTTCCTCCATCTTTATAAGTCTCCACTTGAAATATTAATGATATCATCACACATTTTGCATAAAATAAATAAGTAAGTTCTGCAGATTACAAATGTATAAAGCATAGGTACTCAAAAAACCTCCACATCAGCTGAATTTTTAGTGCAAGATCTCTATATTTTTAAAATAAATCTTTGGAAAAAGCTCTGCTTCCCTTTTCCTGTAATACTACAAAGAAAAATAAGCAAGACACAGTAAAATGCCAAAAAGAGAGACGTCACCTAAGAGCATATTAAAGGCAACAAATACATTTTTGTGAATTCACAGCAATATTTCATTTCAAACAACTTTCCATTCTTGAGTGCTAGAAATGACGCATTGTTTAAAAGCAATGTGATTTGTGACAGTGGTGGTGTGAGAGTTCAATGCAGGAATCCGTAAACACATTTCAGTTCTATTTCAGTAATTGTTGAAACAGACATAAAAGACCATTTTTAAAGAATTAGGGTTTAAATTTTTTTTGTTTCTTAGAACCATATTTAGGCAGGCCACAAAAATCCTTATGACACTCCTAAAAAATGATACCACACTTCAGGAGAGGATGGAATTGACAAGTTGCAACTAAAGCTCCCCTAAAATAAACCTTTTGCAATTTATTCAGGGATACAAGCATGTCTCACCTTGTCGATTTTCAGACTGTTGAGCTGAGAAAAATAGGTGCAACTTTCCATTAAAGGTCTGCTTTAAGCCTGGTAGTTAAGAACATAAAAACGGTACCTTAAAGATGATTCCTAAAGGCCACGAACCACTTAGAGCATTGATTTTTCTGAAGTGCTGAGCACTGTGCTGTTCAGGTCAAGGTAAATGCCTAGTCATGTCTGTGTGTCCAGCTTTAGGTGTTCGTATATATGGGTGTTTTTGGTATTTAGGCTACCTATATAAGTGCTTAAATAGGCTTTACTCAATTTTTGCTACAGTTATTCTGGTTGTAGGATAAAGATTGGCTTTCCCTGTTTCCAAGGTGTCAAATGGTATGGTCTACTAAAAAAACCCTGTTAAAATTTTCAAATGTGAATTCTGGGAGTGTAATCAACATGAAAATATGCAATAGAAGCATAATGGAGAATGACTGCAATTTGTTTCTCTTGTTCACCTGATGAGCCCCGAGCCTGCTGGTATTCACAGGGGACCAAGCTGTTTACATGCACTTATCTTGAGTAAGTTGCAATAGCTGTATACTGTGCTTGGTGTTTACACAACATTGTACAAATATATTGCAAAGTATTTTTTTGAAGAGCTTGCAGTGACAGTCAACTCCAGACAGGCAATACTGGATGGGGTGGTTTTGCATGACAACAAGGAATGACTGGTTGAAGGAAGCTTGGGAGTGGTCACTGAATGATGAAAAACAACAGCTGGAAGAGTGGGACTGATTTAGCTGAGGGATGAGAGCATGATAGGAAGTTGAGAGGAGAAGAAGAAATAATGGGAGAAGAAGCAGTAGGGAATGTGCAGATGAAAAGAAACTAGAAACAGAGATATCAGCGATATTGCAAAGAGTTTTGCCATCAAGAATAAACAGCTTTACCATGATGGAAAGGAGAAAAACAGTCAATAAAGTGATTCAGAAATGAGTGACATGATCAGAGCAAGAGATAGGAGAGGGAGATTCTTTTGCTAAGGGCACTCTAATTAAAATGGAAAAGAGTAGCAGGCAATGGGGGTACATAATTCCAGGGAATCAAAGCCAACTATGCCCAGATCATAAACATGCATGGATTTCAGCAATGTAGTATTGTGGAACCAGTGGCTCCCAGAGATGTTAGATGGGTAAAAAATTGCATGTTATAAATGTCTGAGTATATTTGTTATTTGTGCTTTAAAAAAACAGTAAAAATACACCACAAGGGATTCTGTAGTTCACTGGAAGACACATTTACAGTGTAAAATTAAATTTTGTCCAAGAATCCTGAATCAAGGACATACTTCAGTTTGTCATCTTGAACTCTAGCCCTCATTACCTTAATGGATTTATCTTAGACCTTTAGTCCCATATAATGCTGTAATGATATTTCTCAGTCACAGAAGGAAGACAGGTAGTTGGCAGCCTGCTGAAAGTACCATTGGCCACAACAGACTGTTTTGGCTGGTGCTGAGTTTCTTTGCCATGAGGTCAGGGGAACATGGCCAAACCCCTCACAAGTCCTGCTATTCAGCAGGGAAGCTACACACTGTTTGGTGGCCCAGTACCTCAATTTTCTATCTGTTAATTAAGACTGTATTAGGGAAGTTCTGGGAGAATTGTAGCTCTTATCTGCAGGAGGTGGTGATGCTGCTGCTGCTGCTGCTTTATGCTCCTGTTTGCCAAGTGAGCGACTTCCAGGTAGCTGCCACTAGTCCTTACACCCCAGCCACCTGCAGCCTTGTATTGATACTACAGTGAGATTTTCCACAAATGTAAAAGGCATCAGGGGAAAAAGTTTAATGAGGCAAAGACTTCTGTCCCCAAACAGTGAGGCAAGTTCTATAACAAAAGCCAGTATACTGAGGCAAGTAGGATGGACTTGGACATAGTGATCATGTTGGGTGGGTAAATTAGCCTGCTTTCCCTGATAAATCATAAAATATATTTTTAAATAATAGAAGTCATAGCTTATTGGAAATCTTTACAAGGATAGAAAAAAATTGCTTCTTTTTGCTTTTTTCACTTTTAAAAACATTCTTTCATTTGCTCTCAGGATTTGGTCCACAGGTGAAAGGAAGATTATCATTGGGTCATGAACCTGAGTCACCTGGAAAAAGGTGTTGGCTGTTAATGCTGGAGTACAGACCTTCCTGGTGGGGGTGGGGATAGTTATACTCCAGCCAACAGGTTTGGGAAACTTAAGCTAATTGAAACCATTTTGCTCAGGTGATTTGGCTCTTTTCAATCTTTTGATGTCTATGAAGGACTTCTGTGTGAAATTCTAACATGTAACTTAGCAATATGGTTTAAATTCAGGTTTAAACCTTTTCTACCACAGAAATATTTCAGTTACCCCTATGATGAATGTTATTATTCAAGTACTCAAAAAAAAAAAAAAAGTCTGTTAAAACAGACTCTAATTTTTGAGAGCAAAATTAGCAAAGGACAACAGCAAGGTAATAAAGCAACCAAATCCATCTCCTTTTCATGTGAAAGGAAGCACTTCATTGTAAAAATAGATCTGAAACGTCTGAAGGAGCTGGCTGTAAAATCAGCTACAACAAAAGCATAAAACCAAAGTCTCAGAAGAATCTGGCCTTCATGTGTTTTCTGTCAATTCAGGAAATCACAGAACTTGCTGCGACAATGCACTGGTATGACAGGACGGCTTCTGCTGTATCTGAAACCCAGTCAGGTTTCAAGGTTAAAGCCATATTTATGTTTTCAGAGTTTTTCTTCCTAATTTGTAAGGTTATATCTATGAATATTATAATATCTAATCTGGAAATTTCTAATAGGTTAAAAGGCAATCTATCATCATCATTAAAATGTGATGTTAACAGCTTTGTAGTTAAATTAGGCCATGAAAAATGGTTAAAGGTTGTCTATGAAAAAGCTCTTTTTTATGACAGAGATAATTGAACCCATAGAGAGGAAAGTATAAGCTGGAAATTATTTAGAAAAGTTATCATGAAAGTGTGTCATTATATAAATTTACAGAGAAAATAACTTTTTTATTATTATTTTATTTACCTATCTCTAATGAATTCATCTTTCTCTGAACAGACAGGCTAAGTGAATGTCAAAATGTTAATAGTGAACATGTCGAAAGTTAGACTTTAACCTTGTCACATTCTGCATGAGGCTGAGCAGTTAAAAATGGTATTTCTGATGTCTTTGTAATGAAACATGAGATGGAGTCTTTTTTTTTTTTTTTAAAGGATAAAAGAAAGATGGGAAAAAATTAATTCAATCAATTTGCTAGCTTTTTTTCCCCCTCATATCAATGTATTATGCAATGAAAGAGTGCCTAAGAGAACAGAAAATTTCACTTCAGCTTGCATATAAAATGACTTACATTATTCTCAAAACTTCATTCTTTATCACCTCAAGATAATGAAGATGACACAATGGAATATGAAGAAGGGAATTTAAAGTCCTGTTACTGGTTTTTTTTAGGTCTGCATATTAGCTGCAGTGCACACTGACTCAAAATTTTTCCATTTTATCAGTGTTTGTCGAGTAATTTATAGTCAGTTCCGTTAATTGCCTAAGTAATGAAACCAATGAGTGTACCTCTATAGAGCACAATAATGAGGCAGAACATCCAAAGTACTCAATGATAACTAAGCTCTCCCAGGCTCTGGAACTTCTTTTCAAAATGAGTGTTCAAATATCATTTAACTGTTCCCTTGCACATTTTTCATAATGAACCATCATTTTAGTTCCTCAGTTTTTTAGAGTTCAAAAATTGAAACAACTTTGGACATCTTCATTTAGTGTTAGGACTCTGCTGAATTTTGTGAATTCTTCTAAGAGAAAGACATTTTCTTTTAGTGAGTTTTAAACAATGAGTATGGAGGATGTCTCATTTGTTAAAAAAAAAAAAAAAAAGGAAATGAAAAATTTTGTTGTACCTACTTGATACTTTGGTGGTGTTCAGCATTTATTATATAAAAATTTTGCTTTTATTTCTATTTTATTGAAATACTGATCCAGTCAGAAAAAAAGTTCTCCTAAAACTGAAGTTGAAAGATCTCAATTTGGAAAGACTTTTTAGAAGAAAAAAGGCACGTATCTGGGGAAATTTAAGTTTGAACTTGTATGTCTCGAAAACTCCCTAAATGTTGCCGTGTATTATGGTGAACTGCTGACACTCAACAGTAGAAAATTAGGATTGTTTCTGCTCTCATTTGCATTATCTTCATAGGGGTATATAACGTTTACTTCTTTTAAATCCATTTTAATTTACATAAGTGTATGTGAACCTAAAAAAGGGTCCATTTGGGCTATTTCTTTCCCCATTATGTGCATATGTATATACATTTCATTATAACCAAATTACAGCTGTGGAGCTGTTATAATACACTTGGTCAAAGTTCAGGGCTGGTACACCTCTATACCCTTCTTCCCCAGTTTGCTAAATAGAAAAAAAAAAAAAAAATCTGTTCACAAAATGACAGGAAAATAAAATATGTTGTTCTGCCTGTGTTTCTCTGTCTGTAGCTGAACGCAGTGTAAAGGAATAACTATCATGATCCTGTAGCAAGTTATTGTTCCTTCACAGAGGGAAAAATCAATAGTTCAATCAAACCAGCTATTAGGACAGCAAAGAACAAGTTCCCAAGATATAAAGAAGAAATTTTTTACAATGAGGGTGATGAAACACTGGAACACATTGCCCGGAGAGGCAGTAGATGCTCCACCCCTAGAAACACTGAAGGTCAGTCTGGACAGAGCTGTGAGCAACCTGATCTAGGTGGGGATGTCTTTGTTTATTGCAGGAGGGATTGGACCAGATGGCTTTTAAAGGTCCCTTAAAATACAAAGCATTCTCTGATTCTGTGATGTCTCCCATGCACAGTGGATTTAAATCTAATGTTTGTCACAGACGAATCTCATTAAAAATACATTTTTAATCACATGAAAGTCCATACAAAAGAAATTGTATAGAAAAAACCACAAAAAAATGTAAATTCCCTTTATATGAGAGTATCAAATGTATGAACCTGATGATGTCAGAGAAGAATACCTCAATAAAATATTCATTATCTTTTTTTTTATAGATGATATTTTGCCATAAATGGAGGGTCAAATGAGCAATAGATATTATCATAAGTATAATTTGGGAACACCTGTGATTTATTTCCATAACAAAGAACTATGTATTAAAGATAAATGAGATGTTGCACCTAACACTTTCAGATGACACTACCTGTAAAGGAGAGCTAGCTGCACACAACCCACTGCTTTATGAAGCTGAATTATAAGTTAATACACTTATTTGGAAACATATTTTGAGATCTCTATGTAAACTCAAGAAAACATATTTCAATATTGTAAGTAAGGTGTTTGTTATTATCAGAAAAAAACAAAATAATATCACTTGAAAACAAATTACATGTGAAGTACTAGTGACAAAAGGGGACACAACACCTTATATTTAAATCTGTGAAGAATGGTATAATGCAAGAGGAAAGAGAATCTAGGAGTTTACAGAAATTCTCTTGAATAGGTTTTCCTTTTTAATTAAGAAGTAAATAACCTTATTAGAATTATGTTCTTTAACCATTCAAACTAGTTTTCTAGTTTCTCCAAGAAGCACATTACTGAAGTCTCTGCATGAGTTACTGGCACAATTCCACCAATGACGAAGCAAAGAAAAGATCACCTTTTATATTTCATATTAGGCATACTTTGTCAGTGCTGTTAAATTATTTTTCTGGATTAACAGGATTTGATTCCTGTTAACTCGTTGATTTTTGTATTTTGTTAACTCAGAACATTACTAATATCATGATAAGCACTAATGGAATGCAGTTTCTTTCACTAATAGATTGTCATAGTGGTGCTCAGATAGATCATTTCCTTGGTAATCTCTCTCTCATATAAGCCTTAGATGAAGACCAGTTAAACCAACAAAGACATGCTCAAATAATTGGAACATATCCCTTATATCTGTGCCCACTTTCACAAAGATCAATACATAGAAGAGAAGGAAAGCTGTATCTTCATCTGTCCTCGAGAAAGAGGAGATAGTGCACAACCTCTTCTCCCTGGATACTATTTTGCTGCTAACAGAGAATGCCTTGACATACTTTAATCTGAAAGTTTCTGTGTATTTTCCAAAGATGCTTTTAGGTGGATAAAATGCATGTTTTGGAGCATAAAGAAACCATACAGATCACCAGACGGTCAGTCCAGTAGAATTTGTGTGTATTTTGGGTATCTGAAAAGGAACATTGAAGTATATGCACATAGATATCCACATATGAATTTTAGACTTATTAGCATACCTACTAGGAGTGATCCTATATCTAAATAAATTTTTAAGGTTTTCTCAAACACTTCAGCCATGCACAATATTATTTAGTCTTCTTTACAACTGGCCATAAATACCAAAGGTCTCAATGAAAGTCCCAGAAGATTGTATTGATGGAAAAATGGACGAAATATGTCACTCTGGGTAATCTTCTAACGAGCCTCCAAAATAGCAGTGCAGAATAAGTATCCTCCCATGACACATTTATCTTTCATAGACAAAGGAACTGATCTAAAATTGTTTTTCTGAGTCAGGAAATAGGCAATAGATGTGACTAGTTCTTATCAGTGTCTAATTCAGACTGAGATTTCTGGAGTTCATTATGTTGACTGCACCTGTGTTGACTACAACAGGAAAGAACCTGGCTCATATCTAGACATGCATAGTTAGCTATCTTAATCTGTAAATTCAATATCAATAATGAAATTGCAACATCTGAAGAACTATTATGAGCGATTTTAAAATTTATGAGGAGATGCTGAGCAAAAATTACCAAGCTGCATAAGTGTTTAGAAAACAAGGTAGTGGGCACAGCACCAGACTTGAGCAAAATATTAATTTCTGAACCGCTTATATATCAGATATTTTGTCACAAAAAGCAGGGAAATACAATACACATACATCCTCCTGAACAGAGTCATGTTCATATTATGGCTTCCAGTTTTTTGCAGATGGATTACCCCAAAGCTTTTATAATGGTGTCATCCTTATGAAGACTGAAGACAGAAGGCACTTTTCTTTATATATAGTTGTATGCTTTACTGAATGGAACCACACTAATATAGAACAACATTAACCAAGCGATGATGACTTTAAGTGAGTAAAAAAAGTTTCTAAAACAGAAATGTGGTTTTTTTTTTTTGGTGCATTTTATTCATTTTAACTATTACATGCAAAATTTTTAGGACAAAAATATTTAAGTTAAAATATGTCTTAATAAAAAGGATTATTGCAATACTCTTTTTGTTGTGTTCCTATTGTTCAGGCTTAGAAAGAATTGAGAGCACTAGGCCTCAACTTATGCATGCTTAAATAAAGTGATCTTTCCTGAATCACCAGCTAAACCACTTTCGTGACTTAAGTGACAGTTTGCTCTTTTTCATATTCATATTTTACTCATATTTCTACTGCATGATCATCATTTGATCTTAGTTCATTTTCTGCCTGACTGGAGAGCACATAGGAGGATCTGGGTAACATGTGGATGAAACTATTTGTACACAAGAATAAGTACTTAGCTCTTTCCAGCATTTGATCATTTCATCATGGCAGGAGATGGTTCCTGTGGCTCAGTTCAGATAAGAACCCATATGGAACAAGAGGCATTTCAGTTGCACTTACACAAGATGCTTTGTTGGATGGATTTGGGAGACCTATGTCCCTGCAATTGCAGAAGGAACACTCATAAAGGTCAGTGACTCCTAAACCCATTTGAAAGGGCCATTCACCATCCACAGTTTTCCCTTTGTCAAGATTCTGAATTTTAAGTGGATTCTACTATTTATGTTGCAGAAATACTCTCCTACTTACCAAAATATGACTGTTATTTAAACCCTTTTTTGGTGAGACTTCAAAACTCACCACTCATCTATTCAAGAAGGCTCTGCACAATAAACTAGAGAGGTGATTTGGGGTTTTTAATTGTTTTTTGTTTGGTTGGTTTGGTTTGTTTGTTTGTTTGTTTTTGTGTTGTTTTTCTGAGGTACATGGACTGGAAAAGAGATCAAAAAGATAGCAGTCTTTTGTGGAACTTTAGTCACAGTGTAAGCACTATGGAAACAGCACCACTGGCTTCATAGTAAAGGACTACACAGTTAGTACAGAGCTCAGGACACAGATTATATTTGTGTATATATATGCACACACACTCTGGCAAACTTGCTTTGGCACTTCTGATGAAGTTCCAGATTGACGAAAAAGGCAATACTATTGAGTCTTTCAGTGGCAACTGGCACTCTCCACAAACATTTTTAAAACATCTGTTTTAAAGGTTACCATGATTGACTAGGGTTGAGACTGCTCATACTAGGTCAGTTCAAAGTTCCCTCTACCCCAGTACCAAGGCTTCATGAGAGGCAAGTAGTGGGGTACAGAGGTCAAAAATGAAGCAAAACCTGTTTATTCTATGATTAAGAAGATACTGCAGTGCTTGATAGGGCAGGTAGGTGCTTGATTGACCCTGCTCTTTAAGAAAGTTTGTGAAAGTCTCCTCTTTTACTAGCATTTAAATCTGTCCATCTTCTGCTGTTTTCTATAGGGCAAATAAACACAAGCAGGACTACATTGATAACCATGAATATATCCCATCAAAAAAGTTCTTCCTATGGTTTTCATCAAGCTGTCCAAGCTGCAGTGCAGTTCCACAGGCTCGTCTGCTCTATTTACCATATATAGACAAAGTTTGCAGAGAAGTCTCAATGTGAATTAAATTCCTTTTAAAGAGAACTCAATGTGTGCACCAAATCTGCTCCCTCTGGGCAGCTTTGAGCCACATACAAGGAGGGGACATGCAGTCACAGGGATGAGTCTAAATCTATTCTGCAGTAAAACTCCAAAATGTAAACACATAAAATTCAGGTCTCAAAGCAAACCAGCTCAGTTTAGTTGACTGCTGATATTGCACCAAATTGTTTGTTAAGGTAGAGATACTCACTGCCTCCAAGCTTCTGATTTCAGTTTATAAGCTCCAGTATGAAAGTGATTTTCGGCTTCTTAAATCTCAGAATTCCCCACACTGGAAGGAAAACATTAGGATTGTGTATGTTGTATCTATCTTTCAACTGTCAGTATTATTAAACCATTCAGGGGCATAAATACATCTTTCTATTTGAGACCAAATGCCAAAGCAGATAAATGGGACTCTTGATGACAAGTTGTATACTAATAGGAAACTAAAAGATGTTTATGAGTTCAAGTCCTTCCCAATCCCCTTTCAGATTATTGAATTCACTCTCCATTATTCAGCTTTGATTTGAGCAAAACACAGTATAATTGTATGGAGGCTAGTAAAACTATATTTGAACAGAACATTAACTACAGATATAAAATATCTTATGTAAAATTATTACATAGGAGACACAAGGACACTTGAGAAAAGCAAGAAAGCCAGACGTTTCAAAGGTTACATATGAACATCCACAAAGTTAGAGAGAAAAAAGGAATTAGCATTTCTTCTGGAATGTGAAATATCCTTCCATGGGAAAAGGATGGAAAATGTAGTAATATAAAGGTATACCAGACTTCAGATCTTTACAGAAGATCCAAAAACATTGGCAAGAATGGTGGATTACAGGAGGTTGTTTGGTTTTTTGTTTTTTGTTTGTTTGTTGTTTTTTTTTAATTCTCTAATTCTTACAATTATTTTATGACTAGGAAGTTATAGATACATCATTGACAAGCTTTCTGAGTGGCATGGTGAAATCCAGCAATAGCTATAGTGCATTCTTTACAAAAATAATTAAGCTTTCTTAAACCTAAAGTAATTTATTTCAGGAAAAGACATGTAGTATCTTATGAAAGGAATCCAAACAGATGTTGGAGGAACTGCAATTGTGAACAATTATATGAAGTTTAAAATAGAATATCAATATCCTGTAGATACAATCTGAAACATGAAGACATTTGCATTCCCATTTTTTTGGCTGGTGTTACTTCACAGGGCAATAAGGCAAGAGACATTACAAGAGAATCTTCACATGCCAGAAGGAAAAAGAATTATCTACATAAAGGTGACAGTGCAAAAAGTCACCAAGTGGTGGCAGTTATACAGGAGCTTTTTAATTTAAAATAGCAGCATGAAGGATTAAAATACAGGCTGTTTCAGTCTTCAGTCTCAAATTCCACTAGTAATGGAGAAACAGAGAATGTTAGTAAAACTAAAAATGAACAGCAGTTTTCTTGGCACCACTCAGGTTGACTAAAATCTTACCAATGTAAAGCAATTTGATTATTTTGTTTGTGCTTTAGAGAAAACGTTCAGAAGCAATTCATCCTCCTTGTAAAGATTTTCAATTTAAGATTAATTGTGAAATGTAGCCTGTGATAAGTTAGTTTATTTATAATCTGAACATGTTACAGCTTAGAGACATTTTTCAGACTTTTTTTTCTTAGATATCTTTTTTTTTTTTCTCTCCCCCTTTCCTTTCCTTTATGTTTGAGACCAATTCTTATTTTGTACTTGGAAAAAAAGAGTATTTTAAGATTCTTCAAAAGCAAAAGTGGGAATCCACTGTCATAAATGTGGCCGTCACTTCAGAGACACTAATATGCAATCACACCTGGTCACAGTTATGAGCCCATAATGAAAAGAAGTATTAATCTCCTTTATATAAATGAAGTATGCAAAAATCATAACTGTTGTTTTATATCTTTTGGTAAATTATGAAGTATGACAAATGAAAATAAACTCCTATTAAACTACCTGTATTGCTGTACTAGAAAGAACACTTTGATGTAAAAAATAACATTTTACTCATAGGTAAATGGCTTGCTAATTGTTTAAGGAAGAAAGAGGAGATATCCGCACCAATCCTGCCCAAATGACATTTAGATTTAAAGACCAATTGACAGTCCAGGAAAGAAACTGTGTGGTATAATGTCTGTGATTATTTTCAAGGACAACATGAGATTTTAAAGTTAAATAAAAATGTAAGCAGCTGCATAAGCATGCAAGTTAGCATTCTGTTGATGTCCAAAAGATCTTCTTTACAAATGTGGTCTGAAAGTATATAGTTGGCAGGAGGTACAAGTTCCTGACCATGCAGGGTAAGTATGTGTCTGCAATTTGGTACTAGCCCAAGGGAGACCTTCATTTATATTTACAGAGGTTTGATTCTGAAATAATCCAAATTCTTTTTTTTTCCAGTCACTTCTGTCTTTGTAGTGTTGGCTCCATTTGTAACTTTTGCTGCTCTTTTTTCTAGTTTTGTAAATTAATTTGCTGTTCTAATTCCATAACTTTTATTTAGAAAGATTTCAAAATATATGGGTAACATTTGCTTGTCAGATGTATTTCCCAGATATTCCTACAACACAGAAAATTTCCACAGATAATCCACAGCATACTTCTGCACAGATGAGTCTGAGAGGCAGTACTGCAATGTCTAAAGGGCTCAAATGTGAATTGGCAACTATTCTCAGCTAAGAAATTTCTCTTTTCTGAAGGAAATTACACTTGAGGTGTACACTTGATTCACAATAGGCCTAATATATGCCTAATATGTATGCAAAAAAGAAAACTAAGATGAATGAATCTCATAAAGATTACCTATTTCAAATGTGTTGGGTATTCTCCAGCTAATCCAGAGGACAAAGATGTCATATTATACTTCTGAATTTATATATTGCTAGAGAGGAATAACAGCTACTTTTCAATTATATAAAATGATTAATCTATGATACTAATATAAGCGTTTTCTTCTGCAAAGATTTGATTATGCTTTCTTTTGGATTGTGGTGTTAAAGATGACATAGTAAAACCTACAGTTCTGGGGGAAAATACTAGAGACAAAAGGTATCACATTTTCTTTTATAATTAGTATGAACTAAATACGGGCAAAGAACATTTTGGCATTCAACAGATTTAAATTAGACTGTATTGCTGATTTGTCTGTGACGGTCTAATGCATGGCATGAGAGTGGGTTTAACAATTCCTCTCAGAAAAATGACTAATGATTAAGTCACTTTTAGTTAGGAAACCCTGCGCATTGTCTCCCTAGATATTTTTAGGCTTCTTCTCTTTGACACAAAGGGAAGTACAGAATGTATATGGGATGAGGCAGATCTATTATCAGAAAAATTGGTATTTAAAAGCACCAGATAGTTTGAGTGCCTCCACATTTGCATATTCAACTTGCTATCACTTTTTCTAAAGTGCACCTTGTCAAGACTTTCTGTAAGCAGCCCTACCATTCCCTTAAGTCACCTTAGGAACTCCTCAGTGTAGACAAAGAGCACAGAAGTAGTTGCTTTTGAACACCCAGGCCATAATCTATATGAACACTAAAGCATGAGATTGAATAGGGATGCTAGCGTTAAACTTACTGAACTAATGCTATGAAACTAAGTGTTCTTCTCTTTCTTTTTATTTTTTCTCAAGTACTCCCAGTCTCCCAATACGGTAGAGAATGGAAAAATAATAGGCCACTTTTCATTCCAGTGAATAGGGATGGGCATATGCAAAATTTCATGTCATAAAACAACAACAAAAAAAATTGAAAGAGAAAATATTAAATATGTAGTGGCTTCTCATTGCTTCTGATTGCTTTCAGTCTCAGTAAGACTGCCACTGGGAGAAGTCACCACAAAGGAACAAGAAAATATGAGGATAGGGATAAAGACTTATACAAGTCCTAGAGCAAAAAAACCTGTATGTAACAATCAACAGCTCAGACAACAGAAATAATCATTATTATTTGCAGCAGATTTCCCAGGAGCATCAGACTCCAAAGCAGATGAATTTGGAAAAGTGACAGTAGCAAATGGCCTGTAAAAATGCTAGTGACACAAGGTCTTCCAGGCTTGTGTCCAAGTGTTGGCTGATGCTACATCAAAATAAACCATATGCAACAACAATTTCTATCTCAGAGCACTCACAGCCCAGAAAGCCATCTGAATCCTGGGCTGCATCAAAAACAACATGGCCAGCAGGTCGAAGAAGTGATTCTCCCCCTCCGGTCTGCTCTTGTGAGACCCCATCTGGAGTGCTGGATACAGTTCTGGTGTCTCCAACATAAGGAGGACATGGAACTTCTGGAGCAAATCCAGAGAAGGGCCACCAACTTGATCAGAGGACTCAATCACCTCTCCTACAAAGACAAGCTGAGAAAATTAGGGCTGTTCAGCCTGCAGAAAGCTGTGTGGAGACCCCATAGCAGCTTTCCAGTGTTTGAAGGGGGCCTACAGGGAAGCCAGAGAGGGACTCTTTGTCAGGAACCATAGGGATAGGAAAAGGAGTATAGGTACAAATTGAAAGAGGGAAAATTTAAATTAAATATTAGGAAGAAATTTTTCACTCTGAGGGTGGTTAGACACTGGCACAAGGTTGCCCAGGGAGGCTGTGGACGCCCCAGCCCTGGCAGTGTTCAAAGTCAGGTTGGATAAGGCCTTGAGCAACCTGGTCTAGTGGGAGGTGTCCCTGCCCATGGCAGGGGCAGATCTATTCCAACCCCTTAACATTCTACAATTCCGTGATTGCAGTGTAAACCTTCTGTATATATATGTCTTCCCTAATCGCATATAACAGTACTGAGCTCATAACTTCTTATACCTCTGTCATTTCTTGCTCTTTTGTATCTCTGTGGGCAAATATCCCCTTCATACCCCTACAGATGAAACTTGAAACAGTCTAAAATTCTGTTGTAGGTGAGGACTACTGCTCTGGATCTGATCCTACCTTGAGTAAAAATAAGTAATGCGTAGAGAATTACTTCCTACCTATAATTCCAGTTTCCAGGTCTCACCAGTTCAGAAACTTAACAAAATAGCCCTTGCATCAAGTGAGGAGCTGTTCTCCTTTCTTGAACTAGTTTGTGGTTTTGCTCACATCCCAATACATGAATCTTATATGCATTGACAGGTGGTCAATGGGAAATTCTGGGTACAGAAGAACATTATAGTATCCAGAAACATTCTGATATTAACTATGTGCTGTGATTTGCTCCCTCTCAGTACCCAAAAATCAGTTGCTTGGTCTAAAAAACCCAAACCAACAACTTAAAACCAAACAGAGAAACACTTCCATACCCCATGCCTCCAAATTATTTTCTTCTTAAAACAATGACACAATAAAGCTTTTAGAGATTAAATTGCTCAAATCCACTCATCTCCAAATAACTTTTTTTGTTTCTCTTTTTATCTCTTTGATATGTAGGATAAACCACAACTCGTTTGCTGTCTTGAAAAAAATCTTTAGATGCAAAAAACCTCCCAACTATAATTCAAATATTGACCCTAGCCCTATAAGAAATCAGGAGGTGACAGTGTGTTTACTCTGTGCAGCACCAGCACTCTCTGATACAAAGATTGCTAATTTACTACAATACCCAATTTCTGCTCCAGCATGAAATGGAATTTCTGAAGTTACAGCTGATTTAGAAAAGTGAAAAATCACCTCCAGAATGCACTCCCTATATAGTTCACAGTTTTTCTAGTTTGAAAACTGAATGGGAGATGGTGACCAACAACTGATTACTGGTGCTGAAATGCCAACACAGCCCCACTAACTGCTGCAGTACCCGATATTGCAAAGCAAAATGCCACATGACATGTAGCTATGCACACAAGGACAGCAGCACTAAATGTAAAAGATATGTTCTTTATCGTCCTCTTACAAGAGGAAGACAAAAAGAACTGCTTTTACTTGGGAAACTATACAATATACCTTTAACACACTCCCTCAGGGGTATAAAAATTCATCTTGCTCTTGCTGTTCTTGCTGAACTTTTACAGAGGGTTTCACTCCCTCAGGATGTGAAATTATATCAATATATAGATGATATTTCAAATGGAGGAGATTCCACTGAGAAGGTAGGGAAAGAAGCAACATCCACATGGCAAGCACTACACAAAGCAGAAGTCAAGATTCCACCTGAGAAGTGTCAGGGTAGAGAAGTAAAGTTTTGGGTACTTCGTGGATAGTGCAGACAGCACAGTGATTTTTTCGGGACCTTCAGAAAAAAAAATGAACTACTGCAAATGCCCCAATGAAGGAAAGAATTACAATAGTTAATGGGAATTTTAGAATATTGCAGGAAACAGGTGCCCATATTTTCTACAATTGCTCACCCACTGTGTTCACTTTTACAAAAGGGAAAAGCATTGAGAAAGGACCCAGAACACAAAAAGGCAGTAAAGGCCTAAAACATGAATTGAAAAAAATATCAGTCACTGCAGCCAGTACATCCCTGTGACCCTATTATGGCAAAATGAGGTTTGCTGAACATGGTACTTACAGTGATCTATTCCAAACTGGCCCTGATGGACCACAGAGATCTTTACTGTTCAGCTTGACTGCATTTAAAGACAGAAAAGAGATACTACCAGTGGGAAAAGAGACTTTAGTTTGAACAGTAAAACAAGTTGAGACACTGATAGGTAATCTGTCTGGACAAAACCCGCTGAGTTTTCCCTTTCCAGAAATGATAATGGGAATGATGCCAGCACAACTCCACAAGAGATTGAGTTAATTCATTGGGGAATTGCTTATCCTTCTTTCAGGAACAATCACTGCCAGCATGAACCAAATTTGGTTTATACATCAACAAGCTTGACCCACTGGGTAAAAATACTCACTTTTTTTATTTGTGCTAATCAATATAGTAACTATAGCATATTCTGCACCATAAATACTTTTAGAATTTTTTTATATTTTATTTATTTATTTATATTTTACAATATGCTGTAAAAGCAATTACAAGGGACAACAATGAGGGCACCTTGACCACTGAAATTCAAACTATAATCTGGTATAATGCAAATAAATTTGAAAGCAAATTCTGATGTTGGTGGTATCCTGCTAATTTCACCAATGACCCTACTGAGAGTAAAGGAAAAGGTGAGAATATGCAATGCAAACACCATATACCAAATCATTGCACTGGAATTAAATCACAATGAAATTATAGCCAACAGAACACAGAGTACAAGAGCAATAAAATGGGAACAAATGTTAAATTGTCAATATTGATGCATGTGTTATATGAGAACAACACGGATTTATTTGTGAAATACCATCAAGGCCCAAGACATTTGTCTTTGACACTGAACAAAATGGTTGTCATTTTGAAATACAATATGATGAAAGTCCTGAAACTGTACTTGTATATGTTGGAAATAGATGTGTTTGTATGAGAACTATTTGTGATGCTATACTTATAGACAACACCACTGTAGAGATGAGCAATCACTCAAATATCTGTAATTTTACCAAATTGTGGGATGTGATTTTTACAATTCAGGTCCTGTCACAACCTTCCAATTGTTACAATTCAGCTGCACATCATGTAAAGACTTACTGCCTACCCCCACTGGAATGAATCTTGCATTGGCAAAGAAACTTCTGCAACAGATGACCCATGTCAGCTGCTAGAATGTGTCCGAAACAAAGATCACAGAACTATGCTATGTCCTAAAAAGAATGAAGAAGAATGGAGGTCACTGATGGTGGGACACCTTATTGGTGTGGTCACCGATAGCAATAGAAACTGTGAACCAGGTACTGTACCCCATAATAATTTCTGTTGTATTATGCTTGTTTTTGTGTATTATTCTGTATGTTAAAAAGTGGAGAATAGCTAGATGGGGGACACTGTTGCAAAGACCTCCTCACATATATAATGCTAGTCCATCATGTTTAACAAAACCTTAAAAACTAGGTAATCTAAAAAAAGAAAATCCCTCAAATTACAATTGGAATAAGGTATTAATCTGTTTATAGGCACAGAGGCAAGAGGCAACCACCCTGCCACTCCGTAGAGCAAGATAGATTGGACTATGACAGTGTATTCCCTCCTCAGTCCTAGAGTCTGATTTATGATCCCATGAGTTCCTGTTAAGTCTTGACCAAATCAGTTGGGCTGTGAAGCATCTCTTGACTGTATGGTTGTATCAGGGACAACGATTGTCTGACCAAGGTGGGGAACAAAAGATAATCAGTTATCCTTGGAATGTTGCTTGGCTGAATTGTAGCCCACATGGAATGGAACAATTTGTAGGAGGGGAGTCCAGCGAATACGAAGATTTTCATGAGTGGATCGAGTTGTCAGCAAAATGAGAAGGACACTTACAAGATCTGTGGACTGTTACTTGGAATACTGGAGTGCTTCCCATGTTTTAAAATTTTTTAATAGTTAGATATTTAATGTATTAGATAATTATTACATTATTTAATTGTTCTCATTGGTTGCTTTATCCCTAGATACCATTTCCCCATTGGTAGCCCTGTTCC
>JAWWEE010000001.1:108166159-108182778 GCA_035221455.1 Xenops minutus | reverse complement strand
CAACAACTTCTTAAATATGTTTTCACGCAGGGGTGTAACTTAATGGTTCAAAAGCAGGAAGTTTTCCTCGGAGCTGGTCCTCATTCGCTCTGCTCTACAGGATGGAGGGAAACTTCCAGAGACTTCCAACAGAAGCCAATCTTCCTCTTATTAAAAAAAACAAACCAAAACTAATCAGAGAAACCCACGACACATGAGTATTTCACTGAGCTCAAGGGGAAGTTCCCACAGGTATTTTCTTATGCATTTAGATGTACACATCTCTGTGTCCATGCATGTATGCGTGTGTGTGCGTGTGTATTGCTTCAAATACTCCCTAGCAAGAATAGTATGAAATGTTGCTGCTCAGATCTACACCTAAGTCACTGTTGCAGTTGTAGTAAACTCTATCAAATAATTTTTTAAGCGTTAAATTGGTCAATGATTAACTTCTGTTAAATCCTTTTCCATCCTTAGCCTTTTGCAACACTGGTCTCCAGGTAAATCATTCTGTATTGTAACTTGTAACGATTTTCCTTTGTGTGTTTCATCATGTAGTAAGTAATGTGAACCTTGCCTTCAACTGTTAAAGTTGCATTTTCATGAATTTATAGTAAAACCTGCTTTGACCAATACCTTTGACAATGATTCTTTAAGTGGCCTGAAACACTCACTCATGACAGGAGAAGAGAGAGGGCCCTGAGTTTGACTTAATCATGCTGTGATCTCTTAATGAAAAACACTGTTCAGAGCCAGGGAATTTCAATTCCTTTCACAGCAACAGAATAATTAAGACTGGACCTTACTTTTTCAACATTTGCAGTCTACATTTACACAGTTTACCTTGAAGCTAACTGACCCTTGGTCAATGGAATTAAATTAGCACTTGTAAGATGCAATTAAACTGAGATGCTTTGCACACCATTTGTGTTTACTCCTAAGCTTACCCATATCAATCAATCAGAAGAAACTACCTACATAGCAGATTCCTTAATTTGCTCAGATGACTTTCACCCCTTTTTTGGATCCTATAGGACTTCACTGCATGGCAGAGACAATTCTGGGCACAGATGTGTAGTCACAGATGAGGCTGCTAACAAAACCAAATAGCTGCTCTCAAATAAAGCTGAAGCAGTCCTGTAAGAGGTAGCAATGAAGCTCTACCTTGAAGATTATAATTCTTTCTATAGAAGGCCTGAAGATCCCTTAAACTTTCAGTGCCTAAATTCTTGTACCAGACTCTATTACAGGAGGCAGAACTAGGTTTTATGAGGGATTTTTTGTTTGGTTTTTTTTGGGGGAGGGGGGTTCCTTTGTTGCTTAATACACCTTCTTTTCAATCTGGTGTCAGGAGTGCCCACTACTGGAGAGAATTACATTTGTGTCCTGTGTCAATACATTGCAGTCAAAATACTCAGAAGTCAATGATTTGGCCCTTTCTTCATCTCATTGTCATCTGAGACTATTCAACAAGCATCAGTTTTTTTACTTAATATACTTCTGAAAAACTATATTTCTAAGCTTTAAGATCTAAGCTGAAGAAGAAAATACTTCAGCAACACTTGTATTTCCTACTATTAGGCAAAATTCTATTTTTTATTGTTTTAATTTTAATATGTAATAAAGATTAGAAAATCATATTCTCACAGTCTAAAATTAGAATAGCTAGGGTTTGTTGTAGATTCTAAAGAAGACAGAGCTACCTCATTTGGTTTTAAAATGGGCACATTAAATATAGCACATGTAGGGAAAAATTAACTAACTGTAGCAGAAAGTTTTTCTCAACTGCTTCTCTCTGCTGGAAATCCCACTATCATACTTGAAATCTAAGATAATGAGAAAGCCTCTAAGCTGAAAAAGCACTACCTTTAATCATTTCAGTACCAGAACAATATACAATCTTATAAAACAGTACAGCTGTCCTTACTTGAAATTCAAATTGAAAAAAATTCTTTTCAAATTTTAAGACATTATTTTGTTGCAGATCCTTACAAAGCACTGCTACCTACACTGGCATCTGAGTAATAGCATACAGACCCTTGCTACTCTTGGGACACAAGAGTGACATGAATGTACAATAGCTCACTGAAAAAGCTGGAGGGATGAGATGTGGAGTGTGTACTGAGGTGTGGCAAGAAGCAGCACAGCATTCCAGCAACAGGCCATGAAAAGATTACATGGATGTACACAGTGACAAGATCTAATCTGAAATAGCTGGGGTAAGCAAGAAATAATGCCAACTCCATTAAGAGTCCTATTTAATTGAGAGGAATTTCGTTCAGCTCAAGCACATGATACTCCAGTATTGCAGTTGTGGTGACCTTCCTCTTCAGCTTATGTCACCATGGGGCACTAGGGTCAAGTACAGAGAGTATAGGAGGGCAGGATTCTCTGAATGTGCTATTTATAGTGCCCAACATGAGATGTTTAAAGATTGTATGTCTGGTTCAAAAAAAATCTAGGTTCCTCCTGTTTTTATTAGTAAACATCTGCTTCTTGGGGGAAATTTAGCCTTTCCAGGTTCCTGCCTAAGATGGGGTAAATGTGTCTTGGGACATGTGACTCTCTTGTCCCTAAATATATAGTATTTCTAGATGCTAAACTTCTAGATGGACAAAACTAGGAAAGTAAATCCTCTCAAGTTTGAGGAGGTGGAGCGGGGAAGCAGAAGATGGGATGGAAGAGAGAAGGAGGTTTCTCATTAATGTTTATGTTCTTTTCATCTAGTATCTAATACTTGACTAGTAAAAATTAATATTCTTTCCTATTAGTAGTGCATGCAGCACATGAAATAAATAGTATCATATTTAAAACAACCTTACAAGCATATTGAGAAACATTAATATATCAAGGTGATGATGAAGAAACTGCATGCCTGAAAAACCTGGAAGCCACTTCACTTGACTCTATTGACTGAAAGTAAAAATAACTTTCAAAATCTAGTACTGTTCCAATTTTTTTACTGTGAGGTGACAAAATGGAAAAGGGAGGTATATGAATAATGCAGATGAGCTTTCTGAGTAAATCCAAAACATTCAGTATACCTCCTCACCTCTCCACTGAGGAAGCACATCAAGAGTTTGGCTGCCATACCAGAATATGGAGTGGAAATTTATTTATATGCAAAGCAGATCAACCTGACTTCCTAGCACATATAAAATTAATTCTAAACTGCTTTCAAAGTAGGTGAAAAAGGTAAAGAATGCCTGATATGTTAGTCTTCGTTGATGGAAGAGAAGGATATAGCTTTCATTGTTGGATGTTTCATTGTTTTATTGGGGTTTTTTGGTCATCAAAGGTTCAGTGTTTATAAAAGTTTGATTTGATACTGTGTTTGCAGAAATTGAGTTACTGAACTTAATTATCCCGTTAGTGTATAGTTAGGCAAAACTGTATTTTCCCATTGCTTTGTTTGGGGCAGAGATGGCTTTCTTTTTAGCAACCCATAAGTTGCTGTCATTTGGACTTGTGCCAAAATCAGTGTTACTAACACAGGATTGTTTCAGTTATTGCTGCGCAGTGCTCACAGTGCCAAGACCTCCTCTGACTTGCACCACCCCACCGGTGAGCAGGCTGGGGGTGCACAAGAACTTGGGAGGGGACACATCTGGGACAGCTGACCCCAATTGACCAGAGTATCCCAGACCATATGAAGCTCATGCTCAGCAATAAAATCTGGGGAGACAAGAAGGAAGGGGAGCATTCAGAGTTACAGCAGTATCTTTCCAAGTTAATGTTGTATCTTATGGGGCCCAGATTTCCTGGAGATGGCTGAACACTTGCCTGCCCACAGGAAGAGGTGACTTAATTCCTTGGTTTTTTTTACTTGTGTGCACAGATTTTGCTTTACCTATTAAATTGTCTTTACTTCAGTTTATGAGTTTTTTCTCACTTTTATCCACATCCCGCGCCCCCCCCCGCCCCCACCACTGTAGAAGGAGTGAGTGAGGTGCTGTGTCGCGCTTGTCTGCCCAAAAGAGTTTAACCACAACTCTATGTGTCATCCCATTACCACCTTTACAGAGGAAGAAGTTTCACATCCAAACATGGAGGGAAATTGCTAGTGTGAATGTGTCCAAGATTTTGATGGGTAGATTTTAGCAGTCACTGTGTGCAGAACATTCAAACATGAGTTCTTATAATTTCACATAATTATGTAATAATATCCAAACCTAGGGGCATTATTGTTGAATTGCATAACAAATGTTTAATGGAATCACATATTATGCAATAATTAGTCTTTTTCCTGTTAGAAAATATAATAAGGAAACTTTAAGTAAACATAAACGTTAAAATAATAATAATTTAACTGAAGGATAAAATATATAATCTGCATATCTGACTATACTGTATGTATATGACTTGGGTTATGTGCTGTTTTTCACATTATGTTTTTTAGAGAGAGCAGCATTACAATGCAAGTATAAAACAGAGAGGCAAGTTAATAACATTTATGCAGTATATTCTTTTAGAAGAAAGTATATGAGCTATTTCAAAAGCATGTTGGCAGTTTGCTTGTTATGCCTTCTGGAAATAGTCCCATAAAATGACTGCAAGCTGCCCTCTAAATTACAATGTAATTTCCTTATTTTAGTGGAAGGTAAGCACTTGGAATACCATCTTGTTTATTGCAAATAGGGAGCACCACATTTGCTCAATGGAAAATTTTAATCTGTTAAGTGAAGTTTGTGGATTCAATTTAACCTTTGTTAGAAGTCTGTTTTAAATACTGTACTACAGAATATGCTGCAGTTTAATTGATTAAAATGACCTGTCTGCAGAATTATCATTATTGCACATACTGCATGAGAAGCTTTGTACACTGTAATATCAACCCTGACTACTGGATTTATTTTAGCCAGTTACAAGAGAACATTCCAAAGCATAAAAAATAGGCTTTCATAAAGGGTAAATGGCATCCTCAGACCCAACACATCTTTCATCTAGTTTGGGCTGTTTCATGTGGGTGGGGGAAGTAGTGATCTTTCTGTCCATTGCCTCAATTTGTGTACATTTGAGTATTTATTTCTCTAAAATGTGCCTAAGATATGTTGGACCTACTGTATTTGTATGACACTGATTGATTATTAGGAATAATATTTCATTTGCAGTTAATCCAGTATATTTCCCAAGGCAAACTTAACAAGCATGGTAAGATCACTTTCTTTGAGTGTAAACAACAGTTACAAGTTTCCCCGAATATATCAGCCTTCTTCACCATGGAGCCCTCTTTATTTTATGCATGCTTTATACATAAAAAACTAGGTCTTTTATGTTCCAGCAAAACAAGCTCATTATATACCTGCTATTCTATTTATGTATATAAGATCAAGGCAGAAACATGGCATTCCTGTCTAGAGGAGGTGAATCATTACTCTGTGCAGTCATGTTCGGGTCCACTGTAAGTGGACCACAAAAACTGCCACTAATCCAGCTCTTGTAGCACTAGAAGCCAGAGTGTAAGGAAGATTGACCTGTAAAAGGGATGTTTCAGTAGCTTCACTGAGTGGTACTCAGGATGCTACAATGGCTTGAACAACCCTGGTTAACCAGTGTTAAAAATTCTCCCAGGGCTTTCTTCTCAGTGAGCAGAGATCAAATATTGCCCTTCACAAAGATGTGCCAGAGTGAGATGCAGGTGGTCAAATAATGAACTAACACTAGAGACAGTACAATGATTTCAGTCACAATCATATGGCTTGTGACAACTATGTGTCTTACAAATTCAGAAGTTATTTCGCTCATACTGGTAAAACAGAATGAGGTTGCAAAGCAGTATTCCTGGGAGCAGGATTCTGGTAGGCATATTGGACATGCAGTGCCAATGGCTTCAAGAGGTTAATTGCAAAGGAAAAGAATGTTCAGTATGAGAAAGGACTACAGAATATAAACCTCGTAAGTTTTTTGCAGATTTTTACCCAGAGGGAACCATCATGATCATCCACAATCAATTTGCAGCAAAACAGTCCCAAAAACTTTGACCACTAATTCCTTCACTGAGCCCCCAACTCTGGTGGAGTCTGAGCATATTTTTTAAAATGACAGCTAATCTTAATTTAAAGACTTTAAATGGAGGAAGATGCACCACAATCCCCAGAAAATGACACTGTTTAATGACTTTTTTTGCTGAAGAAATCTACCTCATTTTGACTTTGAATTTATTAAACTTCTAATTCCAGCCACTGGGTCTCATTTTCCATTCATCTGTAAGATTAAAGAGCCTTCTACCCCTAAAAAACTTTCCTCATGTGGGCAGCTGCAGACTACAAACCATTCACCTCTTAACCTTTTTTTTGTTTAGTTAAATAGATTAACTTTTTTTTTTAGTCTTTTACAGTTGAGACAGGTTTTTCAACCTTACATTATTCTTTGAGTTCTTTTCTAAATCATTTCCAAACTGCTGACATTCCTTTTATACTCTTTAAATGAGAACTGTACAAAGAATTTCAATAAGTTCTTGTTAATATCATGGATAGCACTAGCCACCTTACAACTGCTTGTTAGTCTCACTTTTATTAAAACAAAGTTCATGTATAGCTTCAGAGCCACAAAATCGCTTTGTAACCTCGAGTTCAGATGTTTATGCCCTGTGACCTCCAACTGCTCTATAAGAACTGTTAAAGGTTCTTTTGAAATTTTAATTTTAGGTAGAGATTTCTTTAAGCTATACTTCTAAATAACTTCCAGACAGAACCATGTTAAGAAATGTATATATATAAATGTATGTATATATAATATAAACTGTCACACATGGAAAAAACCCATCTGCTCTTATGCATTTATTATCCCAGGAATAAAACAATTCATTAGCTGAATTGGCAACAATTTAGTGGTAGATATTAATATTTTTATTGATTAGAATATGATTGCTTAATTAGCTAGAAAAAATCAAATTGTTATAAATCATTGCTTAATAGAAAGAGTTTCCACTTGTGTAATGTGGAAACTAAAATCAAGGGGTTTAGTTCTTAGCCATTAAAAGCATAAAGAACTCCATGTTTATTAAGGTAGACATTAAAGGATATGCTGAATAGGTCTGACGAAAAGGGGTTTAAAACTAAAGATGCCAGCCCAAGGAATGTGGCATTAAATACCTTCTCTGTAACTAGAACTTTTCTGTTTACACTCAAACTGAAAGGAAAGCATTACGTCTTCTCCAAGTGAGTAAGAAAGCCAAAAGGAATGTAGCTATTTTCAGCTTTTCTCTTATAACATTTTTACACCCATGCTTTGGTCCCCAAGCAGTAGAGAGATCCTTCTTATGGTGGTTATTCATGGCAGTATCTTTTTTAGAGCAGTTTCTGTCTTCACAGAACTTTGATCATTTATGCTACAAGACAACTTCTTAAATATGAATTAAAGTTCGAATCAGTGGTTGAATTGGTTTTCTTCCAATGCAAACAATTTAAAACATGATTTTACAGTTCAAAGTCTAGTGACAAAGAAACTTTGTTCTTGGCTTCTGCCATAATGATTGTCCATTTTCCTGAGGGCTAGACTAGTCCTCTTCTCAACATAATAAAGGTTTCCTTCTTGTGAATGAGAACCCAGTGAACATATTTTCCTTTGTATCATACTTCTCCCTAGTTCCTTCTCACTCTGCAGCACTATGTCTTTTAAGGAATGGACAAAGGAGAGCAGTTAGTTCTTGCTACAGGCTTGTAGTCTACAAATTCTCCTTCTATGGGACTTTAAGCTTGTTCAAGACTTTAGAAAGAGAGACATCTCCCTTTCTTCAGAGTCCTTATGAACACATACCCACACAAAAGAGCCACTAGGACTGAACATTATTACTTTCCTATTCCTGCTTTCTGTCTTATTGTAGACATTCAAGGAGAACCTACAGGTTAGAAAATCCAGGCTTGTACAGATCAATTCTCCACATGTTCAGACTGGTCCTTAGAAAGCAACATTATTGTTGTTCAGCAGCTGGTATTTTTTCATTGTAACTGCTGACATTTTGATAATCTGAGATAACTTCTAATTTTCACACATGTAAGAGAAGCTGCTATACATCTAGGGACTAGTGACATTTGGTAGGTGAGTTGTATTTTTTCTATTCTCCTTCAAAAGAAATTGCTAGAAATTGCTTCAGTGCCACAAAACGGGGGATACTTTCCTTTCTTTCACCATGACTTTTGGCAACTATGTAGAAAAATTATTAGCTGCTTTCTCAACAGTTTGTAGAGCTATGTGAAACCCTTCCTGAAAGGAGTGCATTCAATTTTTGTTTGTTTGGCTTTTTCCACTGGCTTTTTTCACTGGCATTCTGCTTTTGCATGTTGAAGATTTGTGGGAAAGCCAGATTACAACAGATTCTAAAGCTCAAATAAGATTGACAAATTTTGGTTGTCTTTACATACGAAACTATGCAAAGCCCTGAGCTCCTCACAGAATTGCAAAAAGGTTTTTAGAGCAGAGTCAAATCTGGAT
The DNA here is from genome assembly GCA_035221455.1 of Xenops minutus. Taxonomy (NCBI): domain Eukaryota; kingdom Metazoa; phylum Chordata; class Aves; order Passeriformes; family Furnariidae; genus Xenops; species Xenops minutus. Next base: position 108,174,366 of record JAWWEE010000001.1, on the reverse strand, counting down.
GCATTCCCAGGGGCTCCACAGCCCTCCAGCTCCCCTGTAAGTTTGGGAAATCAAACTTGGCTTAAAGTTTTGCAGCTAACCCTTTTCAAAGACAAAGGTGAATTTGCAACCCTGTAGAGTTTTAAAGCACTTCTCGTAGGGCTTATTTTGCTTATATCAATTGCAGTCAACGATATAAATTGTAATTACAGGCAATGCTGTAATTAGAAAGATATTTTGATCTTTGGTCTAGTAATAGAAAACAAAGCATTTATGTTAAGAAACATGCAGAACCACACAATGAATTCCAAGTGCAAATATTTGCTGTTATTTGTAAGGTTTACTTATTAAAACATCACAGGATGCTCGTCTGCTTCATTGTCCCTGATCAGTATCCCAGACTGAGTGCAAATTCTGCACTGCTCCATGATGTGATATAAATAATTCCTGTCAGGCTCAGAATAAAGTTTTGCAAGCCTTCTGAGCACCTGTATTACATGGAAGACTGGCTTCACCTGCTGTCCATCATTATGGTCTCTGGAATAAATTTTAAAGACCTTGCTTCATGTCTTTAATGGATAATATGTTATTTTGGTGGAAGTGTATTTGTTCACGTTTTTTTCCAAGCTGATATTTTTAGGCTAAATTTCTAGTCTTCTTATAAATATTAAATCTCAATATAAATTTTATTATTTCTTTGTAGGAATATTACCACATATTAATTTTCTCTCCTGTTTTATGTATCATCAGTAAAACCCATTCATGTGAGAATCATTCCAGCTTCCACAGCAAAAATTAAGATATTAATCAAGATGGATAATATAAACTTGTCCTGTGGAAAGCCACTAGACACTTCTAGTCAACAAAATGCTATTTATTCTAATGAATAGCTTCGGATAAATTAAGCAATAATATAGCTAAATTATATAAATAAATTATCTTGGACTTCTGAACAATGTAAAGCAATTTGTTGATATTTTCTGCACAGAATCTTACCCTCCATAAAACAACCAGCATCTATTGTCAGGAAAGAAAAAGGCAAAAACATTTATGAGAGTACCACAATTAGCTATTTATAGTTACTATGGAAACAAAGCAGAATCAAATAAGCATCAGAGCTTGTGTAATTATACTTCTGTTCATTTGACAGGCTATTGAACCACAGATCTGCTTTTAATAGCATTTTCTTTCAAATATTAATAAAATTTGGCGTTATGGATTTCACATTCAGGTGTAGTCTATTTGATAATAATATGTGGAGACATAGGAAGGCTTAAATTCTGTTAACATATAAACATGAGCAATGTGCAATGTAGGAAGTTTTATTTGTCAAAAAGAACAATTTTCAAGACAGGCTGTAGAACAGAAAATGTTGCTGCTTGTTGCCAGATGTTCTTTGTTATGAACCACCCCCCAAAACAGAACAGAACAACCTCTCCCCACCCCCCACCCCCCTCCCACCAACAAACTAATTCGCCCAAACCCCTTTGTTTTTACAGTTCATGAAGATGATTTCACGGTCATGACAATAAAAATTTTGTGTAGACTTTATTAGGTTGTATGGATTAGTTATGTCACAGGTAAGAAGCTGGAAGCTTCTCAAGCTATGATGAAACTGAGGAACATTTATATGAATGGAAGAACTTAATCAAAATGCTTTATCCATTTTATCTTCTTTTTGCTAATAATCCCAGCTGATGGCAAGTTAAATATGAGCCAGCAGTGCCCTGGCAGCCAGGAGGGCCAACCCTGTCCTGGGGGGCATCAGGCACAGCGTCACCAGCCGGGCGAGCGAGGGGATTGTCCTGCTCTGCTCTGCACTGAGGCAGCCTCACATTGGGTATTGTGGGCAGTTTTGGGCACCACAATATAAGAAAGACATAAAGCTGATACAGAGTGTCCAAAGCAGGGCAATGAAGATGGTGAAGGGCCTTGAGGGGCAGCGTGTGAGGAGTGACTGAGGGCACTTGGTGTGTTCAGACTGGAGAAGAGGAGACTGAGGGGAGATCTCATTGCAGATACAACTTCCCTGTGAGGGGAAGAGGAGGGGCAGGCACTGATCTCTGCTCTGTGGTGACAGTGACAGGACCCAAAGGAATGAAGTCGTGTTAGGGGAGGTTTAGGCTGGATATTAGAAAAAGGTTCTTCCCCCAGAGGGTGGTTGTACACTGAACAGGCTCCCCAGGGCAGTGGTCACAGCACCAAGCCTGAGAGAGTTCAAGAAGCATTTGGACAATACTATCAGGCACACAGTGTGACTCTTGGGGATGGTTCTGGGCAGGTCTGGGAGCTGGACTCGATGATCCTTGTGGGTCCCTTCCAACTCAGCATGTTCTGTCATTCTGTGACAATGATATATGGGGGAAAGGTACTTGGCAACACTTTTGTTAAAGAACACATTTTTGCTTGATAAAGACTACTAATTTGACCATTGCCAAGTCTTATTGCAGATGCTCATGAAATTAACTCTTTAGCTGTGTAAGAAATTGACTGAGAAAAATTAACTCTTAATTGTGTAAGAAACTTGTAGCAAGATCAACATAAACATTGCTTTCCTTGTTATACCTATCTACAGATTTCTAAAATAAAAAGGAAAGATGGTTTTAGCTTTCCATATGGTTTTCAGAAAAAAAAAGGACAACATACTAATAAAAAATGCAACAATAATAATGTCTTTGCGTACCAGTTTTCAAATAATTCATTTGTTCGCAGCTTATATCTTTTTCTTGTGCTATATTTTTATATTATATTAATATATTATTCATATATATAACTTGTGTGTAGTAATAATATGTGTAGAGTTATTAAAAGAAAAGTTTATCCAATAGCTCCATCACATTCAGTAATACCACTCTTTGATTCCTTTGACCTCTGTTGATTATTTGACAGGAAGAGTTAATGATATATATTTGAACAATAGTAACTTCAAAACTATGAAGGATATTAGTGAGATTTGTACACAAGAGTCTTCCCTGCAAACCATAGAAATTGTTTCCTAGCAAAGAAATTAAGGCTTGTTGGTTTTGGTTTTTTGTATGCAGTGATGTCACCATGAGAATTTTAGTACTGTCATTGCACATCGTGCAGAATCTTTATTAATGCAGAAGTTATATTGCATCATTTCTGGTTTGATTCTTGAAAAATTTCAAACATTGCTTTACTGAGATAAGCCTGTAAAGAAAACCTATATCTTTTTATTGAATGGAAATATATTTTTATACAATGTTTTCACCAATTCTTTGGGAAGTATACTTTTGGGGGAAAGTATATTTGCCATCTAATAACTTCACAAAAATTTTTTTACTATTCTATTAACAACTCTGATATTAATATAATCCAACTCTGAAAAATGTAGCAAGGAATATGACATTAGCTCAATGTTTTTTTTTTAACTTCCCACCCCCCCCACCTCCAAATGAACATTGGCTAAACAATGCACGGATATATTATGTTTAATTATAACAAAAGATCATGGGTTCATTTCCACAATAGTCAATGGTCTGTTTAGGTTGTTGTTTTTTAGTTGGGTTTTTGGTTATGTTTTGATTTGGGGTTTTTGTTTGTTTGTTTTTAAATTCAAAATACTACTGTAGCTGTAAGAAATGGTAACTTCAAAAAGAACAAGAAAGACTGGAATGATTCAAACACAACCCCTTCCCCCCGCCAACAATCAGGAGCAATTGCTACCTATTGTAAATGTTAGCTCTAGCCCTGGAATATGACATTGAGAGGGAACTTTAAATGATTTATAAAAAAGAACGCCTTAATATCAGTACAGAAAAGGTTTTCTTATATGTGGAAGGAGGGCTCAAAATATCATACTTTCTGACATCTTTACATTTAGATTATGCATTTAAAAATTTCAAAAATTTTACAGTGTGCCTTTTTTCACATTTTTCTAAGCTCCAGATAGGCAAAGGATGTAGCACGTATATTTATTTTGGAAGGGGTCAAGTGAGTCTAAATACAAGACTTGGGGAGATGTATAAGGTAACCTAGAATACATAACGTTATATAAATGAGTTACCAATTGTCGAGGAATCCAGTGTTGTTCTTCACAGTGTTACTCCCTGACACTGATATGCTCCATGGAATCAGTGCATCTCCTCCTTGGACTTGAATAAGTGTATCTGGGTCATGAAAATGAGGAGAATGACATTCTGTTTCTTTGTTTCAGGATATTTACATTCTATCCAATTTGTGCACTAGGATTTTGCAAAATGCAAATCCTAGAATTAACATTTAGGGGAGAAAAAAAGGTCATGCTTTAAGTTTTTATGGTACGGCACACCTGAAAGTATAGTTTTATACATAGGATTGATGTACTCAGACATATCAAATCACTAAAGATGAACCAAGCAGTAGATTAAACAGAAGAAGTATTTAGTGACATTTAAGAAATGTTAAAAAATTGTAGAGAGCATAATTTATACATATGAAAGCAATTGCAGTGTTTTACACAGTCATCAGATGCAACTACTTATCTCAATTTAAGGGTATTCAAATATTAAAAATACATTGCCATCAACTTACTACAATTCATGTCTAGGCAGGTAAAGACATGTCCCTGACATTCAGCACAGATTCAGTTGTATCACATGGATTTACTACTCCCACTGTTGTTACCACTCACAGGCATTACTCCCGAGGATCTGTACCATGAAGAAGGACATTCAAAAACAGTTTGTTGTCTCCCACACAAGCTATCCATGAGCCTGCTTTCCTGAGACTCATTCTGTGATCTTAACCTGCTCCTGATTGTTCTTGGTTTTATCTTTCCTCCCTTTCTTTGAGTAGGAGGAAGTTTGTCTTCGCTCCAAAGAGAGAGAACCACAAGGCTTGTGCCACCACACTGCTTCACTGCTTCTGCCACAGGAGTTCACAGTAATAAAACACTATAAAGAGAAGGATGGATGAAAACTGATGCTCCTCCCCACTGCCCAGAGGCCACGAGCTGTAATTGTAATGGTAACTTTATGGCAAAAAGAAACAGAAGCTCTTGATTATGAAAGTCCAACTTGCTCTTATACCTGGAAAGATTCTGACTGCAGTCTCTATTATGCTTCAAATAATCACCAAATCAAAGAATCACTTCAGACATGTAAAAGGAATTACAGTGATGGCAGCACCTAAATTTTCTCGGGGCTTGCAGGTACTAAGATTCCAATTAAATTTTTTAAAGATATTTTGACAGCATATACAGTGCACACATGACTGTGGTGTGGGTTAATGCTTATACTGATACCACTTTGGAAAGCGTTCCTCTCTCCCTTGCTTCCCTTCATGGGGATAAAAAACATCATAACTCAGATTTCTTTTTCTCTGCCACAACTCTTGACTTCAGTTCATCTACTGGGCTTGTTGCAAGTTCCATGTTTAAAACAGCTTTTCTGTTAAGAAGGAAATTACTTTATGGATGACATCCTTGTTCAGTTTACATCAATAACAATATTGCTTTGCCTTCATTGGAGTCAGAATTTCATAACATTAACTCATATTAATTTTAAAATTATTAATGTAGGAAATGTAGCTTCCAGAGGCAGAATTTTTCTTGTTTCCCAGTGCTTTAATAACACGTACTTTTTTTAACACTTTTGTGCAAGTAAACTGTATCCTTGGCAAGGAAAGAAAAGGACAGTAAAAGAGAAAAAAAGTAATTCCTATAATGATACAAATAAAAGGTGAAAAACAATAACTTGAATAATAAATTAGGCATTATTATGTACCACAAATGTTATAACACATTAATCTACCTGATGGTATTTTATAATGTTATTTGAGAAGAATGCTCTTCTGTAATGCTATTTCAGAAGAATGGTTTAATCAATGACATATTTCTATATGTCTTGCTTTTCCATATTTTAATATATTGGCTTCATTTTCAGTATGATTAGAACTGCTGAGTTTTCTCACTTTAGAAGTATCATAAAATCCTTGTGATGTACTTAGATAGGTTTCCAAAGAACAACAGCTCCTTGAATCTACTTTAATTTTCCTCTGTACTGAAAACATGCTTATATATGTTATTATGCTGCTAATTCTTGACATCAGTCAAATCCATGCTTAAAAAATACGTCTATAATATTAGAGATGAACTTACTTTGGAAGTGTTACAAATACCTTAATAAATAAATCACTTAATATCAGATAATTTTATTTTATTTTCCAAACTGAAACTGACAATTACATAAAGTTTTGAAGTCTTGAAATTTAATGAAAATAACTGCATTTCTTAGCATATTTTTCAGATCTTTTTCCCATTTGATTCTTATTTTTATGCCATCTTTCTCTAATTTCTGACATCATGATGGATGAAATGAAGTGAGTCAGTAAGAGAGAATGTGTTGCAGAGTTCTGTTTATAACCCAACATCTGACTGATTCATAATATTAGAGCAACTTGTCTGCTATGCAGGAGAGTACAATGTGTTTGTTAGCTACATTCTTCATTTAGAATGTTTCTGGTTTTGTTGATAAAAATTACTATTTTTCCAAATACTGTTTCATCAGGGAAAGGAAAGAGGAATGTTTCCTCTTCCTATTACAATTAGAGAGGGCTTTCTGCTGCCAACACATGTCCATGTGTTTGTTTCTAAAGACAGAGTCCTTATGAAAGAATTGCAATAAATACATTTTGGTTGGTTTAAACAACAGATGGCTGACATCTCTTACAGTTTCATTTCTCCAGTGGTATTTTACCACCATCTGAAAAGCTTGAATTTCTTGAGTTTTTGTTGATTTTGCAATAGGAAGTAGTTTGGAAAGGAGTAATGACATCTCTGTGAAGGGTAAATGTCTTGCAGCAGTTTTCTGCACATAAAGTCTGAGATAGTGAAAAAGAATAGGTAATCTGAAAGGTTAGCTTTAGTTATGTAGCTCCTCTGGTGAGAAACTGGAGCAAACAAAAACTACGCTAGCAAAAAATTTCTAGAAATGGCAATGTGCCTCCTTCTCGAAAATGTAAGGAATTGTTGCAAACATTCAGTTCTTATTGCTACACCAAGACCTTTGACTTTGGAAATAATCGACATTGTCAAAGCTCATTTTTTCTGCTCTAAGCAATTTAGGAATTGGAAGATGTAATGGAAAGTTGAATGTGGATTGAAAAACTGGAAGGTTTCTAGGTGAAACAAACATTTGGTCTGAACTCAGAAACTCCTTAGGCATAGATTCCCCAGTGAAAGCATTCAGATCAGTCAGGAGAGGTAAGAATTTGAAACTTTCTCCTTGTAAACCAACGTTAGCTGTGCTGCATGAAGGTACTGTCACCTCCTGCTTGAGGTCAGGCAAGACTGTTATCCAGGGCAGCTCCTCAGCAAGCAAAGCTCACCTGCCCCCTCTACACAACAGCAGGAGAGACATGCAGGGACAGACACTGTCTGCATGTCCTCCCACCCTTTACTTTCTCTGTCCTCTCCACCACACCCTAAACACTTTCCACACTTCTGTAGGCTTTAATCTGTCATGTGTTATGCAAATGGATCCTTACACAGAGCAGACCATGGGCAAAAGCAGAATAAGTTGCTTTAATGCAGGTAAATATGAAAATATTGGTTTTTTGCAAACCTGAAAAAATACCTAGAGATATGTCAGTTTAGAAAAAGATGATTTTTTTTTTTTTTTTTAAATAAAAAGTGCGCAAAGAAAGACATTGAGAGATACAACTCAAGGTACAGGCTTAAAGGTACCCACATTCTCACCCACAATGTTCAGCCAGCATTGATATTTGAAAATGTTCAGGAGCTTTGTTTATCTTGCAACATGCAATTTCAAAAGAAAGAAAAAAAAAAACCAAACTCAAAAGGCCCAGTGCTGTAATATTTGACACAATATAGAATTGGGATTGCTCAATTTTGGACAACTGAAAAAAAAAATTAGAACTTTTTTCTTTTTTTTTGAAAGCTTTCAAAAAGTCTTGTGGTAGCTTGCCTGTAGTATATTAAAATAGAGCTTTTTAAGCTCAGTTATTGCAGACTTTAAAGCTGTGGCTTGAAGGAAATCTTAATTATGCTATTTTTTTACAATATGCAATGCAGCAAAAATTATCTAGTATGACCTTGCTGTAAGTGAAAACTAATTGAACATTGGGCTATTTTGAAAAATCATGCAAAGGGGTAGGATGAAATATGATTGCATCTGAACAGTGTTGTGTAGCTCCTTTCCTTTCCTTTCCTTTCCTTTCCTTTCCTTTCCTTTCCTTTCCTTTCCTTTCCTTTCCTTTCCTTTCCT
>JAWWEE010000001.1:108147378-108166059 GCA_035221455.1 Xenops minutus | reverse complement strand
TTCCCTTCCCTTCCCTTCTTTTTCCTTTTTCCTCTTCCTTTTTCCTTTTCCCTCTTCCTTTTTCCTTTTCCTTTTTCCTTTTCCTTTTTCTTTTTCCTTTTCTGTTTTGGGGGTTTTTTTTGTTTGTTTTTTTCCACATTTCCTGAGTAGCATTCCTTACCAAAGTATATCATGTCATCTGAACTAAAGAACAAGCTGGGAAAAAGCGACATATATATCATACTCTGTATAAGTTGTCATCTTTTGGGGAAAGAAAGCAAGATCAAAGCACACTTCAGTATCAAACATATCCGTATTGATTCAATGTAAAGATGTGGTAGGAACTATGGCATGATGTGAATTTACAACTCGGTCAGCAAAGGAAGAAGTACCTTGGAGTCTGAAATTTCCAGTGCTCATTTCTCCATTGCTCTGAGATATATAGTGACATTTTTAAATGAAAACCATTTGACTTTAAGGACTTTGGATAAAGGAAAGCAATACAGTGCACTAATCTCTGAGATATACAGCATTTTACAGCAGCTTTTGGGAAAATCAGTCAGTCTTTTTGATTTGGAAGGCAAAGAAAGGAACTTCCCAATAGAAGTAAAGGATAAAGAAATTTACATTGGCTCTTAAAGAACAGAATCTGGGCTGCCCTATAATTTCTTTACATTGTTTTTCCAGTGGGAATTCAAAGTAGCTCCTAAAGTTTAGTTAACAGATACTCTCAGCACTTGGATTTTGGTTTGTGTTATTTTGTGTAAAGCTGACTTGCCTCCTTGACAGAAATGATGAGAATGAAATAGCAATGGTTTTAGAAGCTCCCGAGAGGTTCTTCCTGAGTGAGACTCAGTGGAGTAGGAACTAGGAGAACTACAAGATCACGAGAAAATTCTGTTTTCATATCAGATGAGCTGTACCAGTGGGAATTGGCCATCACAGTGATGGAGAAATGAAATGGAATGGTTCACAGCTTCCCTCTTTTCACAGTATATGGAACATATGCCACTTTTGGAGGTCCTACCTGGAACTCCAGAACACTCCCCTTCCCCAGGTGCAGACTCACAGGTGCCCTGAGAAGGAACACTTCCACGGGAATGCTGGCTCCTCCACTGCCAACACAGCCCGGGCTGCTGAGGCTGCCTTTGCCACAGGGCTCACTGCTGGTTCACATTAAGCTTGATGAAGGTCTGGGCTCCCTGGACCTTTCCTGTAGATCTGTTTCTGAGCAGTTGTCTCCCACTTTGTCTTGATCCAAGTTGTTAATCCATTCCACATGCAAGGTTTTGCATTTTCTTTTGTTGAACTTCTGAATTTTTTTCCCACTCATGTCTCCAGTCTGTGAAATGCCACCTTCCAGCCCTGCCTCTATTGGATCAACTGCTCCCCAAGAGAGATACAGAGTTAACAAGCCTTCAGACCTGGTTAAGGATGTGTATTCCACACCACAGCCTGAGTTTGGTGGCTCTGTGCTTGTGCTGTGGGGAACACTGCAAGTGAAAGTTGTCTCTTTATTACCTGTTAAACTCAAAAGTAATTCTGCCATTGCAAAGCAAAAGGATTCAACCTTTACCCACACAGAGCATCTTTCAGTGCAACGCCTTCAGCTTTTCCTTCTAAACTTGAAAGGGGATCATAGGTCCCACGAAAAGAGGATATAAGAAAAGAGGAGGAAGTGTTATGCCAGCCCCATTTTGAAGTAAGAATTTATTTTACATCTTATAAAATACTTAATTAAAGGTATCAGTGTATTAAGGATGTGGCCTCATTAATACACAGAGGAGAGAGGGGATTCAGCAAACTCCTAAAGGCTGGCTGCTGGCATCTCTCACCTGATACCTTTCTACACGACTCTGAAAATGCATTTTGTCCTGCAAAATATCCTTACAGGTACAGCACTGGGGTGTACTTGGGGCTATAGCCAGACAGAGGCCCAGACTTTCCTCCCTGGGTCAGTGAGCAGTAAACAATGGTTTGAACTCACTGCACTTCTACCTGTGCATGAAACTGTAAGTAGGTGCAAAAAGGGGCATACACAAAGTATTTTCATTCCTTCATTGTTTAAGCTCAGAACTGTCTATTTTTGGCTCTCATAAAAAGATGCTGGATAGAAATTCATAATGCAAATATCTACAGGTAGAATAAATGAGTAAAAAAGATACAGTAATTCCTCAGCCACTAGTAAGACAGTATTCTTATAAATGTTTGTTTTAAAGTATGGGAATTAAGTGGCTGGACTTATTAAATATTATAATGATATAAAATATTAGAATAATATACAAATGTTATATTAATAATGCCAAGAAACAAAACAAAGTCTTGATGAATATAATGTAAAAATATTTTGATTTAGGGCTTAAAAAATGAACTAAATCTAGTATACAGAAGTTATTTAAAAGATTAATAATGACATGAAGCTACCATTGTAATTGCTTTACTAATCATTGGGGCATTATGCAAAGTTCTTTAAAATGAACAACTTCATTTGCATGCATGCTGTTGCTAATTAGTTTGATCCTTTGTGCTAGCAGAGTGGTCACACACTGGAAGTGTATATTTAGAGTATTTTAACAAGTAATTCATTCAAGTATCATTTTCTATGTTTGGTTATGGTGGAAGAGTTGGTAAGTTTGTTGAACACTGAATTCTGTCACTGCCCTTCCTTGACTATGATAAAGGAGAGCAGTGCATTCTCCATAGTGACTGATGCAAAGAGGTGACTAGAGCCATTTTTGTATTTAGGAGAAAATAACCCACAGCACTTTTCAAAAATGACATTTAACAAACAAATATTGAAAACAATGACAGCTACAGGATGTTGAAATTCATATCAATAATATCCTTGTATTCCCCTAACAACTAATAAAAAAACCTGAAACCCAAAACCAAACAAAAAACCCCAAAACAAAACAAAACAAAAGAAATACAGTAAGTTGGATTACAAAAAAATTCCTTTTAAACCTTTGAATCTAGGGAACGAATAACCAGGAGGGTGAGTTGGTATATTCAAGGCCAGGTTGGCTGGGGGTCTGAAGAACCTGCTGTAGTAGAAGGTGTCCCTGCCCATGGAACTAGGTAATCTTCAATGTTCCTTCCAACTCAAACCATTCTCTGAGTCTCTGATTCTGTGAAGAGACTCCTCCCAATGTTGTTTACCTCCAGAGAAGTATTTGAAAACATTAAGATGACAGACAAAAGCACCATGCCGCCATTAAAGAGTTTTCAATCTATTTCAATTTGACAGAAAGCAAGTTAACATTAAATTAAATAAATATGTCTATTGTTCCTTTGAATATTGCTATTGCATTGAATATTTTAATAACTTTCATGCAGTAAACACTGCAAAGAACATTATAGCAAACTCATTCATTTTAATTAGTCCTGTTATAAATTATACAAGTGGCACTGCTCAGCTGGCTAGCAGTAAGTAAAATGTCCTTTCTGAATTCTCATGTAAATAACCGTGGGTGACAAGAATATGTTGATAAAGGAATATATAATGACTGTTATTAACATTACAACTTAAAAACAATTGAGGACTGGGTTATAGCTGCTAAAATAGAAAGCTCCTTTGAAGAGAAAACCCAAAATATTCTTTTCATATGCTCATTTTAATCCAGTTTATTATATGTTTAATGAATGCACAATACAAACAAGTATGGAAGAGAAAGCAATAAGAAAAAAAGAAAAATATGTTCATGTTTCTGATGATTACATGGAATGAATTCTAACTTACTGTAATACAGATTTTAATTAGTGTATGTTTGATGTAAGATGAAGATGAGAGGCAACAGCTTTTTATTTAAGTTTTGTTTTTCTGCTGACATATTTGATTTGGTAATTGCAGAAGCTTGTGAAGAGATATGGACCAAACTTCTGTAGTTACAAAATATTTTTTTAATTAATTTTGCAGTAAAAAGCTGCTTAGATTTAAAAATGTGTTTGCTTAAAAAAGTTAAAAAAAATTAAAAACACTTAAATATAGCTTAATTTAGTTTGGTTTGCAGTTTCTTCAAATCTTATTTTAATAATTGTAAACAGAATTTATTAAAATGGTATAATTGTCATGCAACTATCTTACTTTATGGTTCAATTGTTCCAAAAGAAGTAGTTTTTATTTGTCAGCAAATTCAAGGATTTTTTACATTCCTCTTTATATATTAACAATCCCAAACCTTTCCTGATGCTTAGGAAAAGATATGGGATTGCCTGTGTCATATCAAGTGTATTTATTACAAAATCATCACATGTGTTAGTGATATATTGACAAATGCTACAAAATATTAAATAATTATTTTCCTCATGCATTGACCAGGGGGAAAAAAAAGTTTCCAGTATTGATGCCATCCACATGGGTTTTTTTCCTTACTTTTAATGTAAGTTTTTAAATTTCCATTGAACACATAATTCACATACTATTTTTTACTAGATCATGGGATGAATTAAGCCTGTGCATTCAGAAGAGTCAAAAACAAACAAACAAAAATATAAAATGACATCATGTTCTGTTTACAGTGGGCTTTCCTGATCATTTCTTTAGTGTGTCCATATGAGACACATATGTTATCTACTAATTTTCCTCTCCCCTTCCTCCCCTAAAAAGTCAAAACAGGATGAAGATAAAGTTCTTTCCAAAGTGCACTAAGCCCATTTGCATTGGGGAGGTCCTAATTCTCACCATACCAGCAATACCACATCATTTATACTCCAACATTTCTGCCCCTCAATTCTGCCAATTTCCCCTGTCACATCAAGGCACAGAAACATACTGAGATACATTTCTCAGTGTGTCACAAGAATAGATTTGGCTGTGTTGTACGTGGACCACTATATGCCACTAATGTGCTTCACTCATCTCTGAGCATTTAATATGCTGAACTAGTTTTGTGTGCACTATCAGCTATGGGTCATAAAGCTAACTCCAGTCACCACATTAAACCTGACCTGTAACTATTCCTGAATACTTACAGTGTTCTGTTTGAAATATTTTTAGAAGCACAGTAATTCCATCATTTTGAAATTGCCCTATGCTGATTTAGTTGTCCTTAAAATCTGACATCAAATCTCCATTGCTGATAAAAGTGTAGAGTAAGAAAACCTGTGCATAGCAGTTCCAAATGGAAGCACTTCAAGTAGAAAGATATGAATGCTGCTGGGAGCACTTGCAGCAGACTGATCTGGTTATAGATTGATCTCTTTTGTGCAAGCCAAGCCTGCTGTCAGCAATAGCTTGTCTCTTTCTCAGCTGATTTCAAAAGCATCACACGGAAAATTAGTAAATGAAAAGTGGTGCTTCTCCTTTCTGAATCCCACACCATGCATGATATGAAATTCTGCATGGTCTGGCAAAAGAATGCAAAGCAATGTATTTGCAGGTAAAATATAAGAGTCCACAATGACTTCCACCTGGGTAGTAGTGCTAGAATTTACAGTGTCTGTAGAGACAAAACATAGGTGCCTTCAGGTCCCTGGGGAAGTGAATGATGACCAAGCAAAAAGAAATGCAGGAAAGACAGTCTAATATTTGCTTCTGAGGACAGAGTGACAATGACAATGTACTAGTGGGTCATTAAGCTTCCAATCTAAATGTCGATTTCATTAGCTGTATCTTGCTTTTTGACAAATAAAAGCCAAGTTTGATGGATGACTTTGAAAAATATTTATCTTAGCTCTTCCTTCAAATTCCTTCATTTTGGTATAATTCAAAGCCTTTGTGAGAGTGTCTGAATAACAAGTAAATAAAGAATTTTGTTGGTAATGCTCATTTGCCCTTTTCTCTCTGTCAACAAATGGTACAAACAGTAACACTACATATATATTTCAGCAGTATAGTATCAAACTTCACTGTGGATTCAAATGCAATGGAAAAGAAAATCAGAATAAATTCTATTTGTAAACTTTCTGTAAAAAACAGATGAGATGTCAACCTAAGAAGTATGATTTCCGTGTTATTTCTTTTCTACAGAAATCGAAAGGGATCATTAGGAATATATATAACCCAGCAAGTGACTGTTAGACACCTTTGCAAATAGAGCATAATAAATCAGTGAACAAAACTCGTGAAGATTCCACTGTTCGAAATACTGTTTTTAAATCCCTATGACAGATGTAACTGGGTGGTCTAGCTAAACAAAAAAATTCCAAAAACATGAAAAAGATTCTTCCCAGCAGCAGAGTCCTCTCATTATTTCAAATCTCAGGTTTAAGGCTTGAAGAAGCAGCAGTAGGGTTATTATCCTCTGTAAGATTCAGTCTTCTGTGACAATTTTTTGACACACTCTAACAGGATAACAAGGTATGCAAGGCTGACACAGGAGGATGATAATGCACTTGAGATTGCCTTTTGAGTAATTATGTGATCCCAATTAAATTAGTTTAGAATGTCTTAAAAGACAGGTCAAAATTCCGTATTCATTGTCCATCTTTCTCCAAGAGGTGAAGGCCTGCTCAGTACACCGCCTAATTGCCATGAAAGTGATGATTAGAGCCTCATTGCCAGGATTCATTACTGAGCTTCCTTTGCAGCACTCACAGCTAAAGTTGTTCCCCAGCTATTCTTGCATTCAAATGCATGAGGTTCTGGTAATAAATGTCATTTAGGCTATATATAAAAGTACTGTCACTCTAGAGATAGCTTCAATCCTAATTAAGCATTTGCAGTATTTCTAGGAAAAAAAAAAAACAAAAAATGACACTTACCTATGCTTATTCTTTTAATAACATATGGATCTATACTCCGTGCAGTCAAATAGATCTTCTGATTATAATCAGAATGTGGATGCACTTTGGGAAAAGGTATCCTTTGGTTAAAAATGAACTGCTTTACCAATTTTGTCTCAGAAGACTTTCTGCACTAGTATTCCAGAAGTACCTTTTCAAAGAAGCACATTTCATCACAGAGGCATTTTTGATTATTTTTCTGCATGAACTACATGGATTATTTGTCCTAAAGGACTGCATGTGACAGTGAAGAGACTGTTTCATTTACTTTAAAGAAAAGGATTAGCATTCAAAGTATCATGGGATCTTGTCTGCTCTCTCTTTTTATTGAGACAGCAAATGGCTTGCATTTGAATATATGCATAATGGCTATGCAATTATTTTGATCAGTAAAAAATAACTAACTTGGGTCTACAAGAAATGTATGCCAGAAATGGTCACTTAATTTGTGTTTGTAATTAACTGTACCCTCACACAGTTCTCCCTTCTTGCTTCTACAGCCCAAAAATATCTTTGTAGTTAGCATCAGTTATCAAGTTTGTCATTCAAGTAGAAGAAATTGGTTCATCTAACAGCAGTGAGTTTTCAGCTCAGATGTCAGAAAATGAAATAGCACCCAGCTATTCAATAGCAGATTGGATGCAACTCCCACTAGGCTTGCAGTGTCAAATTGGTCAAGGCCCACAATTATTACTTCACTTAAATGAGGCCTTTCTATAATTTGAACTAAAAAATATCAAAGATTCATCAGCCTGCCTGTATACATGAGGGTGAACAATGTTTACCTCTTATGAAACCCTTAAACCATACCCAAGTTAATGAGAGGGAAATGTGAAAAGATCACTGACAAAAAAGCTGTGAGTATTTTGTAAAGTATGAGCACTTGTTAAAATCTGCATTAAATAGCAAATTCATGAGCTTTGATATTGATTCTAAAATATAATTGCTGCAAAATTATTTGTTCACTGAGGGAAGTTACTATCTTATGGACTGCGATAGTTCATGCCACCTTCTGGAAGAAAGGATGCTAACATATAACAGTGTAAAATTGACTATTTAAAAATACTAACTTCTCATAAAATTGATTTCAGCAGATTCTTTTGTGCTTATATGTGCATATATAATCTTACATTACAAACACGATATGGCAATGTGTTCAAATAATAAGCATCTACAATAGTTCATACACTTCTTAAAAAGCTTTCATAATCCCAAATATCCCATTAGATCAAACAAAATAAACACAACAGTATTGGACCAAAAGCTTTTCTGAGTATACACATTTGGACTGCAGAGTGGAAACTTATGTCAAACCCAGAGACAGTGAGGAGAAAGGGCTCCAGAGACTCAATGGCTTGCTGCAACCCTTGGTAATGAATTGCTTCATTAATTACTTTAATAACTCACTTGTGAGTTGAAATCCAGGGGTGAATCCAAGAGCATCTTCTAACTTTAAAGATGTTAACAGTTGGAAAGTCAAGTTTGGTAAGCTTGTTTCCTTAAATAAATTTTCAAATCTATTAAAAATAAATAAGATCCATCTTTTTAGGAGCACATCCAGAGTGTGCAGCTGGGTGGGAAGAGTATGGTGTAACATATGAGTTGATATAAGATTGGCCGTTCCCCAAGAGAAAATTATAGATTTTTCTACCAATCACAAAGTAACACAGAGTTTGCCAGACTTAAAATGCTTAGCAACATTCTTGGCAAAGGCTTACATATAATCATCTGTCAATTACACTACTGCTGTGTGTGGGAAAAAGAATTCATTTTGACTACATTAAAATTCGACCTCCTTAATCCAGGCCTTGATATCTTTGTTCTAGAGGAATACATTTTTCTGTGCAGCATAAGAAAGAGATTTCAAGCTTTTCAGATTATTCCCACCACACACTACCTGGATTTAAAACGAAAAGTGAGGGGAATACTTTGCAATTCAAGTTGCAATAAAGAAAACTACTAGAAGCATAATTTGAATTTTCTTTTAACAAAAAAATACATCAGTTTTAGTACTAGCCCGGCTTAAAGATGAAAAGCCAAGATCATCTAAAGCTTAACGGAAAAATGCTGTTGTGCACAGTATAATTTCACAGGCAACACGAAGTGGTCCATTGCAATAATAAAATGCATTTGTACTAGAAACAGAGTTTTGGTCCTCTTAGAATTAAATAATGTTTCCATAATATAATCTGTGTCCCTTGGTAGCAGAGGAAAGCTTTGTGTTTTTCTGATTTTCTGTTCACATATGTGAGCATCCCTCTGTACTAATCTTTAATAAACTAAATTTGTTTCTACTTTATAGTTGAGCTTCACATAGTTGAAGAACTTGCGACTCAGTCATGAGGATTTCTTTTGAAACTTCTGATCCAACTTTCTGCATTGAAAAATATTAATGTGGCCTCAATATAATGTCATTAAGGAATTCTGAACTCTCCTGAGCTTCCCTTTTTTCAAAATTTAGATTTTCCTCTTATAATCTAACATAGCAGTCCATGGAGTTTTAAATTTGCTTTCTTTAGGCCTCTTGTCTCTGTTGTGATGTCCTTTTTCCTTTTTTCCTTGAGAATCAGGGTGGCCTCAAGAGTCAGAGTCAAGTAATTAATTTCAGTGAGCAGAGTCAAACTGAAAAGGTCTTTTTTCCCTTCCTTTTGCAATAAGAAAACAACTTCAAGAACTGTCAGACACTTCATGCTTTGCTGCATTCTTCATCTGGCAGCTGTCTGAGTATGTCAAGTTCCCTCTTACTACCAAATCATGTATTTCTTTAATTACTGAGAAATATCATCTTCATCTGTAAGATTCCTCCCTCCATATGATTTCCATTTTATCATAAACACACATCTTTTTCAGCTGTACTAATAAACTGAGAATTCAGTGTGATTTGTAGTAGGATTTTTTTGGCATGCACACACACACACACACACACACACACACACACACACATATCAGTAATTAACTAGAATTTAAAAAGATTTAAAGTAAATTTTACATGGAAACGTGAAGTTTTTGTATTGGAAATGGAAATTAAAAGAAGTATTTTTTTGGGAGAAAATTTCTTACTCACTCAGTACACTGAAATACTTTGTTTAACAGTCTATTTCATTTTAATCTCAAGGACTATTAATATTCCTTACAGAAATTCCACTTTAAATCTAGAATTTTATATGCTTGAACACTCTTCTGGACAGTGCAGAATTCCACAGGCTATTTACATGTTATATACAATAAAACCTCTCATTTTTAATATTTGCATTTTAGTTTTGAAGGGCCTCTTCTCCTTCTGGTATTGAAAAGGGTAGTAGATTTTAGTCTAAATAATTCATGATCTTGTACATCACATCATGTAGTTTTTGCTTTTCTTCCAACAGTAAATAAGATTAGTCTACATAATCTCTTAAAATAAAAGCTTCTACGGTCCCCGCCTTCAGACATAGCTGTGCAGTACTTTCCTGAACTTTTGAGTTCTATTTATTTGTGATATTAGCTAAAATAGACTTTAAAGTCTAAATCTCATTGCAAATCATTGATACCAGGTATTATTGAAACTGCTGCCTCAAATGTTTCTCTCCTTGCAAGGTGAATATAATCTAGCACCTTTTGGCATAGGCTATAAACTTAATTGCACCAGTAGCATGCTAATTTAAACTGTCTTCTTACTATTAGCCTGTCTCTTTTGGTAGGAAAGGAAATTTAAGATATTTAAAGAAGCATATCTCCTCCTTTAATTGTGAAGAAGAATCTGTCCCTTCTTTTTCCCTAAAGAAGTCTTCTAGAAGTCTTCCCTAAAGGCCTTCTAGAAAACCGAGTCTCTGAACTCTCAGCTGCATGCTCAGGTCTCGCTGTGCTGTGCTATACATGACTGCTCCCGACTGAGGATCTGCAAGACGCATGCATATCCAAACCCACACATATATATGCTGTTTCCATGGTGTACCATGGTGTTTATGGTTCTACTCAGTGATATTAAATGGCCTTTTTCAACCTCAATGATTCTATCTCTGCACAAGAGACCGACCAGTGAGGCCAGCTTAAGAAAGCAGCTGACAGAGCTGGGGTTGTTTTGTCTTCAGAAAAGGAAGCTGAGGGGAAACTTTGTTGTCCTCTGCAACTACCTGAAAGGAAGTTTTAGACACATGGAGGCATAGGTCTCTTCATCAAGGGACAAAGCAATAGAATGAGAAGAAATAGCCTCAAGTTGCACAGAGGACTTTTAGATGAGATACTGGGAAAGGTTTCCTCACTGAAAAGATGGTCAAGCATTTCAACATGTTGCTCAGGAAAGTGGTGGAGCCACCATCCCAGGAAGTGCTCAAAAAGCATATAGATGTGGCACTGCAGGACATGGTTTAGTGGTGGACTTGGTGGTGCTGGCTTAATGATTGGACTTTATGATCTTAGAGGCCTTTTCCAACATAAAATCATATTTATTGTATCATAGTCTTCTTCTATATGGGCCATTAAGCTTCCAGTAGACCTTGCTTAACTCCAGGGAGTTATTTGAGTCTTACTCTTCCCAACTAACTGTAATTTATATTAGTTGTGTGTATCTGCATTAGTAACTTTTTTTTCCTGCCTAAAAAGTAGTTAAGCTTGAAGATTCCAATCTCTCATGTATAAGTCAATGAAGTTTAGAATATACTGAGGAAGTAATATGTTTTCTCTGTATGCATTTATTACAATCTGTCTTGAAATGAGAGTAAAGGACTAAATATCTTTGGTTTGATCTACCTCCCAAGAATAAGTGAATTGTATAATAATAGACAACAAGTGCACAACATTCAACTACCAATAAAAGGAACATAAATAAGCAATACATCCCTTCACACACCTGAGCACAAACACACACAAACTGCACTGAAAATCTTGTTTTCCCCTTACAAGTGAACTCCCCGTTGACTCTCCAGGACAGTTTCCTGGATGAAGGTCTGTATTTTCCCTATGCACTTAGATAAAATAAAATAAAAATAATAATTATAGTACACAGAAGCAATTTATTGTTTAATGTCATCACTAATTTTATGCTTCAATTAATCTTCTGCCGTATTTCCTCATGTTATATGAGAAAAATATTTGTACAAAGTCATCTTTTCAAAATTCATTTAATTTTCCTATCTGAAATAGGCCATCTGCATGAACATGCTGAGAAAATGAAAGGAAAACTTCACATCTTTAATTTTATAAATCAGAATTATTCATATGATTAAGCTTTGTTGAGTTTAAATAACAAGCTGATTTAACATGCCTCTAATCTTATCATTATCTTACCATTATCTTAGGAAAGCAACTGAGATACACTGTCTGACTGCATGTGGAATTAAGCACAGGAAGCCCTGCCAGAGGCCAGTAGTGAGGGGAAGAAAAGGGCCCTCCATTCTTTCTCATTGCACAGGATTTTGTTTTTCCAAGGTGGGTGGTTGCCAGGAAACCATAAATACAACCAAAGAAACGGATTCATTTGATGTGAATCCCATAAGTGAAGCGAGGGAGCAGAACACCATGCAGTGACTAAGCTGAGGATCAGCTTGAGAAATCCATATTTGTTCAGGTGATTACTGAGAAAGCTACACACAGTATTTTATTTTTGCATCCTTTCCTACCCTGTGTCTGTCTCCTGCAGAAAAGGATGATGAGTGCAGTGCTGACAGCAGCATGAGCTTTGAGGACAGCTTTGCTGGGATGATTCCTGGCACCCAGGAAGCACCTCTGTTATTCTCAGATGCTGGCAGGGACCCTGGGGGACAGAACCTGCTTGACAGTGTCAGTCAGGTACCACGGTGTTCCCTACAGTCCCAGTTCCATTCTCACCTCTCTGACTCCTGTCCTCCCCACCCTGTTCTTACCTTCCCCCTCATCTCTTCCTCCTGACACTTACAGACATGAAATTTATTTGCTTCCAGCTCTGCTTATGCAACATTCTGTGAAACATTCATTTTCCATGCATGTATTTCATCCAGACTGAAATTTATGAGATGCAAAGCACAGACCCTTCTTGGTATTTGTTTGGTTTTTTTCACTTTGTTTTTGCCTGGTACAATCAGGCACTATTCTTGTTTGTTTCCATGCACCATCAATGCAATAAATGTAAATAATAACAGTATGTGCAAATTACCCATGATTAGCTGTTTCTGGGGTGAGATTATCAGTTCTCTGGGATACACCCCTCCCATAAGAAGTCTGTAATCTTATAGTCATATTAAATCATTGAAATTATTCAGAAATGTTAAAGCAGAAAGATTTCAGCAAGGGAAGCTGAAATCTGCAACTCCCTAATAACTGCTCTGACAATTTTATGTAAAGATATTTTTCAAAATACATTTTAATTGACAGATTTTGTTATGAAACTTGATGAAATCCTACCCTGGTAATTATATGTACAATTAATTTGGAAGCATACTGGAGAAAAAAAATAGTGCAATTACTTTCACTGTAAAAACAGGTATCTGTGGACATATAATTTAAGACTACATTCAAAAATACCACGCTTTCTTTTTTAGCTATTCCTTTTTGAAGACGATAATTGGTGAGAAATTCTTGTGTCATGGCTCATATTTGTGATTTCTCTTTGTTGTAAAGTTGCAGACACATAATATTCTGGGAAAGATGTTCTGAATGGGTATAAAGATATGTCTATCTAAGCACCTAAAGTTATAAAATCTCTCTTGCACCCAGAATTATCTTATTTTATTCAAAGATTATCAAAAGTTTAGTTAGAAACTTTGATCTAAGTAGGAGTAATATAATTTGTCTATTCAAAACATACCTGCAATTTTTACAAATTTGAGGACAGTAGGATATTGTTCACCTGGAACCTCAGAAATATCAGGTTTAAGGATGAGTAAAAGAGAAAATTCTTCTCCACTTAAAAAGAAAAGCTATATTAACCTATAAGAAAGGAAGTTCATCAGAAAACTTGGGAATTCAAGTGTTGCGCTGTGTAAACTTTTAAATCTGTTCTAATATTAAATCTATTCATTGCACTTGTACAATGCAGGCTCAAGAGGAAAGCAGGGAAAAGTCTAACTTCTTATGCAGTCTGTGTAAGAACTGTCTGGATATCTATGGTGACTTCTGGAGCTGAAAAAGACACCATTCCCTGGAAGTGGTACCTGCCTTGCTGCCATGGGAGTATGTGCTATGGAAACCTGGCATATGCTTACCCTTAAGAAAGTGGATGTCCAGCAGCATAAGATGTCACAGAGGTACAACTTACCCCAAGTGACTTTCCTTATGTCAGGGCATATACTGTCAGGAGCACAGTGACCAGAAATCAGAATTTCCCAAACTGCAACCTTGTATTACTTCTCTCAAACCCCATTGCCTTAAGTGTTTACAATCTTTACACTAAGATTTGCCATAGGGTAATACTATCAAGGTAGGTCACACTTCAAGTCTACTGATTTTGACAGCATCCTTTCAGCACATTTCTTTTTCAAAGGATCAGTGTGAGCAACTGCCACTTCTTATTGTGTAAGAACACTTGCTGATCTTACTACTGCCAACTTCTTCACTGCATTACTTACTGAATGTGTGGTGACAAGCTAGAGCTGTCAGAAAATCACGTCCTCTACAAATATCTGGCTTTAGCAAAGTGCTAGTTCATAGTAAACACATACTATATTTGTATTATATAAATATATATGTTCCTATACATACTTTAAAACAAAACTAGCATTTATACAATACAAACAGCCATGAAAAATTTGTGTGTTTTTGTTTTTTTCATTATGTAAATGCACAGTTGAAAAAAATAAATATTTATAGCATTTTTTTTTGCTATTTTTGTTGTTTTGCTGCCTTTATTTTCTCATTGTTTGTTATGAAATATTAGTTTGAATTACATAAAACTACACAGCAAATTGCCTCCTAAGTACATGCACATGTGCGTATATACACAAATCTCTGGAATGATGAAGACAAGAACCCCAAAATAATGCTTATACTATTTCAGTATCTTTGATGTTCTCCTGAGTTTATCATTGTTCTCATCATGCTATTCAGAATAACACCCATATTTTATTTCATTTTTGATTTTATTTTTATTCTTTAGCCATGTGCCTTTAAACTTTCAAAAATAGGTCAGTTATCATTTCTGTTCTGTTAATAGGAAAAAGGAGGCAAAGGAAGATGAGCTAATCTATTGATTGTCATACAATGTCAAGCATAGTATTTGCCATGCCAGAATTTTACTTTCAGGTTTGTACACATTGAAAGGTGTTCCTCTTCTCTCTAGCTCTGTCCACAAGGCGCTCAGCATCTTTCTGGACTGTTCAGTAATTTCTTAAAAAAATATTTAGAACAAGAATCATGCAGAAAATCACAGTCTAAACAAATTCCATAAGAGTTTTACTGATGACTCTTATGTTTCTGCATTATAATTTTTTTACCCATTTATAATGTCCTGATTCCTTCTAAAACCAATACTTAATAACTATTTAGAACAGAAATGGTATTTCTCTCCAGAGAAGATAACTCATCCACATTTCTGTGTGTTTCCTTGTTTAGTCAGGAGGCTCTGTGAAGGCTGTACAGTTAAGCGTCAGACAGCTAGAATGGCATCCATTCCCTGCTTCCTGATATTGCTCTTTTCTTAGTGCGTTATGAGAACAAGGCTGTGCATTCTTTCATTCATTTCATTAGTTTTTCTATCCCTGAAATACAGCAAATGCAGTGTCACAGCTGTGCAAAATAATTTTATCAGTCTGTCTGTGGAGGAAAAGCCTGTATAGATTTGACTTCAATAATCTGGAAATGTGGGTGTGCTGCGACGAAGCAAGAGCGGGATGGTAGAAATGCAAGAAATGCACTGAAGGGAATGGGAAGGGTGTGAAGCAGAAGGCACAGGGACTCCTGTTTACTCTGGGACTTTCTTCTAGCTGCTAATCCCAAACATACAGCTGCCAATAGCATTCTTGATTTGTTCAAAACAGACCTGCTACCCTGTTAGATCCACTTAGATCCCAGGCAATCTATTCCTACAGTAATTCCCGTTTGTAATTAAAATCATAGCTATATCTATGTAAGCAGTCATCTGCCATAGAATACTTGATGGTGGTAGTTTCATTTAGTGTTGGTATAACCTAAGATTTAATTTGTAAAATTAATATAGTATTTGCTATTGCAATTAAAAATATGTATAATTTCAAAATACACATTGAGAAAAAAAGATACTTCTACTTGAGAAGAAACTAAACACAGCCACATGTCAACTTCATAAAGAAATTATATTTTTTTTTTCCCCAACTCCCCTTTATAAATTTCTGAATTTCTTTGTATTTTGGAAAAAGTTTGTCAGACCAGGAGTGTCTCCAGGTCAGGACTGACAAGCCCTGTTGCAGTTAAGTGTGCTTAATTATCTAATATAAAGAAGAAGAGGAAGCTCAGTCTGTGTACCTTTTGTGTTCATGCAACTTTTATATAGTTAATGTATGACACTTTCTCTTTCTTCAAAGATTTTTTTACAGAAAAGCCAGTTAATGTCATCTTCCACTGAAATATGGCACAAATATCAAATGTTTCTGACAGCAGATGCTGACCTTGCATGATACCTTTTCTAACACAGTATACAGCAAATGGCTGTAGAATAGTTCCAAAGCAATTTAAACTACAGTCTCATTTTAATGAACTGGGAGGGGAGGGGGGGGAAGCCAAGAACAAAAACCAAATGAAAAATTACTCTCAATATTTTTTTTTTTTTTAAATGTAATTATGCATTTCTGTCTCAGTTATTTGGAATAGGAATTGAAGTTAATTCAACTATTTTTAATACTTATGGAAAATTAAGAAGAATACTTTTCTACAAATTGCAGTATAAATTGAGGCATCTCTAGACTAAATATATATATATACAGATAAATACATTTGCATATATTTCATAACATCTGCAAAAACATTAGCAGTAAATACATAATTTTAGATTTCCAGAAGCATACATACTAAGGGAACTGGAGTCCATTTATAACCAACTTTCCTCTTCACTGTAGACTTAAACTGCAGTTAAAGTAGAGAAAGTATAAATTGGCAAAACTACCACAAAAAAGTATGTTTTTCCTCTAAACTCTGCTGAGGATTTACTCAGGATATTGCAGGCTGCCCTTCTGCAGTGAGATTCTACCAGCCTGATATGATGTAAGTCCAATTCAGTCTCCCTGTCATAAATATTTGTGTCTCACCTGTTGATACTGGTATTGGAAAAACTCAAAAACATTCTGATATAAAACTGGGAAGTTCTATTAGTTTTGTTGTTGCCAATATGGTGTAAAATAAGGAATACACCTGCAATTTGCAAATATTTTTATTTTATATCCGTTGAATTTACAGGATTAGCTTGTGTAGTGTGTTGATCCCAACCAGGAGATAATCATCACTCATATAACTGTTCACTCACTCCTCCCCTGTTGGTGGGGCGGGGGAGAGAATAGGAAGACAAAAAGAAAAAAAAAACCTCTAAAATTGTGAGTCAAGACAGACGGTTTAAGAAGTGAAGAAAAGACATAAACCTATAAGCAGGGCAAACTGAAAAAGCAGAAAGCAACCACTAACAATCCCTGGAAGTGAATGCACAGTAAGAAAGGGACTGAGCAAAGGATCAGGTGAAGGAGCAAATAAGTCAACATTGTGACCAGCAACAGAAGAAACAGTCCTCCAAGTCACAGCTAAACTCATATAACAACTCTAAATTCATTTGAGCACACTTTGATCAGATCTGTCATTATCCTGAATCCCTTGAGCTGGGAGCCAAATAGAACTGTGGTGGGTTTACTCTACTGGCAGCCAAGCACGTACACAACTGCTCACTCACTCCCCACTCCAGAACGACAGGGGAGACAATAGGAAGAAAAGACACTAGGAAAAGTTGTGGGTCAAGTCAAGACAATCTGACAAGTTAAAGAAAGAGATAAAAACACAAACAGCCTAAAGGAGATCCCTCACCATTTTCTATAAGCAGACTGATGACCAACCAGTTCTGAGTAAAGGCCACCTTGGAAGCCAAAATGAAATTCCCCTGCTTTTCCTCTACCTCAAATTTTGTTGCCGAGCATGATGTTAATATAGCTTGAATATCCCTTTGACCAGTCTGGATCAGTTATTCAGGCTGTGTCCCTTCCCAACTTCTTACCCATGCCCAGTTTGCCTACTTACTTGAGAGGAAAGGAGACAGAACGAGATAAAAGAAAAAACCTTTATATGTGAATGAGATGTGAATGAGATCTGCTCAACTAATGCTGTGGACATCCAAACACTTCCCATTTGGGGCAGAACTTCCTTCAAATGATCTCCTTCTTTGGGAGTGGTAGAGTCTTCAGGACTTGTCCAAGAAACTGCTAAGACCTTCCCAGGGACTAGACAGGTCTTAGTTTTGCCCTCTTTACTTACAAACTCTGTTGCATTAAAGGACATGAGTAATCCAATGTAGTCACAGTTCATAGAATCATAAAGTAAGAGAATCATCAAAGTTGGAAGAGACCTCCAAGGTCATCCAATTCAGCTGCCAACACAGCACTGCCCCTGTAACCCGTAAACCATCACCCAACACCAGATTGACATGTCCCTTGAACACGTCCAGGAATGGTGACTCCACCACCTCCCTGGGCAACCGATTCTAACAGCCTGACTACCCTCACAGCAAAAAAAATATTTTCTAATATCTAATCTGAATCTCCCCTGTCTCAGTTTAAGGCTGTTTCCTCTTGTCCTCTCACTGTAGGCATGTCAGAGGAGACCTGCCCCCACTTCACTATAACCTCCTTTGAGGTAGTTGTAGACAGTGATGAGGTCCATGACTGATTATGAGCTCATAACTGATGGGGGTTGTTGTGGGTTTCTCTGATTAGGGTGTTTTTTTATAAGAGGATCAGCTTCTGATGGAAGTCTCTGGAAGTTTCACTCCATCCTATAGAGCAGGGCCAATGAGGGCCAGCTCCGAGGAAAACTTCCTGCTTTTGAACCATTAAGTTACGCCCCTGCGTGAAAACATATTTA
>JAWWEE010000001.1:108070676-108146646 GCA_035221455.1 Xenops minutus | reverse complement strand
AGCTGTCCCCTTTGCAGACCACAGGAAAGCCCCCTGAGACAGAGACTGCTACTTAAGTTTTGGACTCACATCTGCGAATGGCTGACCCAACAAAAACTGACTGTAAACTTTCCATTTCCCTGTCCCCTGCACCATTTGGGAAAGGAGGGGGCGTGGACAGACTGAGTGGTGGTGGTGAAAAGGTGTTTCTAACTTGTTTCTATTTCTTATTTTTTAGTTTTTAGTTTGTTAGGAATAAATTTAAGCATTATTCTAAGTTCTGCTTTGCCCGTAGTATTAATCAAAGCTCCTCCTTTTGGTTGTCTCTAGCCATAAATTTTGAGCTGTTCTTTTTTCCCTTCCCTCTGGAAGGTGGGGCGGGGGAGCGGGGAAAGGCCTTGAAGGAGTTGTGCTGGACACCAGGCGTTTATTCAGGGTCGAACCACCACAGGGGTTTATTTGCTGATTTCAGTATTTCTTCTCTGAAGAGGAAATAAAACCCAAAAAACATCAACAAAAACAAATCAGAACAACAGTCATGAAAGATATATAAATACAAAACCAGAAGACAGTTGGAATTTTTCAACTGCAAAATAAATTTTGGGCACTATTTTCTGTCCCTTGAAGGTGGTTTTTCAACACTAGCAAAATGCAGACTAGTCTTTCATATAAAGTGGATTTACTTCAAGCAAGTTGAATTCAGGAGCTGTACAAAATGAATTGCTATAAAAGCCAGGGGGAAAAGAATTATTTTAGGTTTATTACACAAGACATAACTTTTCTAAATATTGATTTAACATTTCTAAAACTTAATTAACTTCTTTTACTTAGGTTGAATAAATAAATAGATAACAAATAAATACTTTGATGGTTCTGATCAGATTCCTTCACTCCATAGTCTCCAGTGCATCTATTGCCACTAATTAGTATGCTGCAATATTGTCAGAATAGTAATTAACTTATACAGAATACAAGCAAGTCTAGTAAATAAAATCACTGGCTATGACAATCATATATACTAGAGTCATTAGTAATTAAAAGTAAGTAGGGAAACAAAATTATATCATTTTCATTCACTTTAATAATGCATACTCACACAAGCCCAGTGAAGAGTGTTATTCAAGCACATACTTGAGACATATTGTTCTTTTCTCAGGCTGAGGACATTTTTTTGTTTTCTCTACATTAAACCCTTGTTGTGTTTGAAATCTTATTAAAGACCATAGTTGTATCACATGGTTATAAAAATAATCTTAATTATTCTAAAGGATCTAGCATAAGGATGGTCTTGAAAGAGGATGACGACTATTAGAAGTTGTTCTAATTTGATATTACTTCAGTCACCAGTCCTTAACAGTGGACAACTTTAACCTGGTTCCAGTCTTTTTTCATAGTGAAATAATATGGAAATGCTCACATGAATAGGCACTGAGGGGGGTCTGGCTGTCACACCAAAGCCATCAGCCTGTACAACTCTTAGAGGAGAACATCTATCTGTGTGAGGCAGGAGCCTTGCAGGCCTCCCTTCTAGCTTGTCCTGCTCTGACTTTCAGTCTTTATCTTGCTAACCTGAACTAGGTGTGCCAATAGGAAGAATAGGTATGGGCAAGGTTTCTTCTACCAGTTCTGCTTTTAATATCAACAATATTAAAATATTTCTTGATAATTATCTTGGATTGCTTTTCTGGTAACTTCTTGGTTTTGAAGACATGAATATTGAATCTCTGCAATTACAGCTAATAAAACAGCATCAAAGCCTGGATAACAACATTTTTACAAATTAGAGCTGACATTTTTTCAGACAGTAGTGACACCACAGAGATGTTTTACTGCTTATAAAACATAAAAATAAATCACAGCATAGAACTGAGACTTTTTTTTCTTAAGTGAGAAATCATAATACTATGTTTTTAATTAGAAATTTATCAGTTTTATTTTTAATTTAATTTTTGGCTTTTTTTGGGGGGGCATGACGGGAGCAATATTCAGTAAAAAGTGCAATGAAGAAATTAAGAAGTTATGGTTTTATTTATATGTACTGCTGAAAATACCTAACTGGAAAATAATCTGCAGTTTCTAAAGTAAGACACAACGAGGAAAGTAGAAAAAATACAATCTATATTGTTTCTGTAATATTTTACACAATTGTTCCAGAAGTGTTACATGGTCTGTGAGAACCTGATAAAAGTTACAGGCGAAGTGTAAATGGTCTAGTAAAATCCAAACCTTTCATTTCACAGACTATCAATTGTCAAATACCTAGACTGAAATATAAGCTCTACATGGCAAAAATTCCATTGCAGAGCTTTTGTATTGTTATTACCCACCTCATTTTTATTCTTTTCTGCTTTGGGTAACTCATGTAAAAACTCAAAGCAGGCTTTATGAAACAATTTTTCATAAAGTGGTGAGTATTATATGTAAAATTAATGTGTTTCTTGTATGCAAATATGCAAATTATATTCTTATGTGTAGAAGATAACAAAACACTTAAAAATTATGTGACTGAGAAAATACACAAGGCTCCTCAGACTCTAAGGGAAGCTGTTTAGAAACTACTGAAATGAAAATGAGTCCTCTCTGTCCTGAAATTCATGGTCCACTGCTTCTGCTGCCTTCCATCCCCAGTGGTCAACACATTCCCATAACATTTCAGCACTCATCTGACAATCAGCCATAAGAGAACTCCTAAAAAGGTCATCCATCCCATCTAAGTTCCAATCTTTCTTACACTGTCCACTTTTCACTGGAAAACCTCAAGAGAATTTAAGTGTTTAATGGCAGTTTAATAATTATATCTGATAAAATAGATAAGTTTCACCAATTAATTTTATTTTCAAGACTGGACTTCCTAAAGATGGTATGGATGTTCTTCCTTTTGCCAGGTTTGTAGACAAAAAAGGTTTATGGCTAGATAAAGACTACCTCTAAATTTTTGGGGTCTCCCCTCAGTTCCTGAGATTTAATGGACAAGATTGCATCTAGACTCCTAAAAAAGAACAGCAATTAGTATTTTAGTGAATATTAATTCTCTTCTGTTGAAAGATACAGTTCCACTACAGCCAGTCTAAATGAAAGCGTAGGTGGATTACACTTGAATAAATAAATTTATTCCAGGTCAGTTAGAATGAAACCAGAAATATTCCATGGAAAATTATCAAACCAATTAACAAATCAGTTTATCCATTCCTGGTGAATCAGTTTGAACTAGATGACCATTAAGGTCCCTTCCAACCCAAACCATTCTGTGGTTCTATGATTCTACATCTCAGACATCTGAAACAGAGATCATAGATTAGGATACAAAAATGCCTTAAGATAAATTAGACAAATAGAGACATGTAATATTTTGATTAGCTAAGGAATTTCTGTGAAAGATAAATTCAGTTGTTAAAAATGAGACTTCACTTCCTTTTGAAAATTCAACATAAAGATGTTAACATCTTTTTTCTACAAATTACCTATTTCTGGAATATGTATAATAAAGCTTTTTTGCTTCACATAAGTCCTAGACATCTTCAGTGCTTAGAAAAGACTGAGTTTCTTGGATAAGTAGTAAGACAGCTTTGTAAAGCATTTTTCCTAGCCAGAACAATTTGACAAATGAGCTACTCTTTAGAGTATTTTAACAGTATCAGTGAACTGCAACAAGAGGTGAAGAGACACCCCATTGTCCAACCTGTATATCTGGGGGATAGACATCATCATGATTTATTACAAGAGCTTGACCTGAGCCTGCAGCAAAGGAGAAGCAGTTTCAGATCACTTGGGAGGGCTGGCTTGGGCTAACTACTTCACTGAAGTCAATCACTCTTACACAAAGCATCTGCCAAGACTCTGCTACGAGACATTTACAAATCAGGGATCATGACAAGTACAGAATGTTCTGTGCTGCTTCTTCTGTTTTTTGCCTTGTTGAAGTTAGCAGTAAGATGATTTGTATTCAGTACTCTTGTTTTCCAGCATATTGTACCCTATTTTACTTTAAGTGCAGTTCAAAATTTCTCACCACAGCATGGCCAAAATAACTCAAGTTCTTCCCTGATTTTGCTTATGTAAAGGTACTACATGAGACATCACGGGGAACAGACACACTGCACTTTTTTAACAGTGCACATTCAAAAGTTTTTTCCTCTGCCCTCTCTGCCCTTTCAAATTATTTTAGCCCATCTCCTGAAGCCAAACTCTGCCATGGAGCTGACTTCATAGGTTGTGGTTGGGGGGAAAACATAATATATGGTACCTGTCACTTAGCTTCACACTAAATATCACCATTTGGACATCCACATTTGCCAAATTTTAGGTTCCTCCATTCTTTTACCCAGTGTTCTTTTTCCTTCAGCAACAGAATGTGACAAGATAATGACATACAAAGTATAGCACTCTTATTTTACGATGGTTGTCAAAATTGCATTTATAAAACTGTATGGCCTGCATCTATGAATTCACTTTCATTGTTGCCCTAGTGAATTTAGCACTAAAGTTTTCTAGTAATTCTTTAATGGAAAAGCAGAAGATTAGGTATTAAAATATAAATACTTGCATGACCCTCAAGTGGTTTTAAGTGAAAAATGGTGAGCATGCATGAGATTTTCATGCCTATAGTTAAAAAAGCCACCCATATCTAATTAAATAGTTTAAACAGTGCTATACTTTTAGTATTTTACCCATAGTGTTTTTTTTTTCTGTTTATTTGAATGAAAAACAGTACAAAGAGGATTAGTAGGGCCCTTCCATTATCATCGAAAATAGGGTCTATATTTTATAATGCAGTATATCCTATATTTAGCATGATAAATGCGAGAAGTGTAGAATTAATAATGCTGCATATCATATTATTGATTCAAGAAATCAGAATGTTCTACCAATTGTTAAAGCAACAAAGCCTGATTACATTTTCTAAAAGCATAGATTTACCCCAGGATGAGTTTGAAAAGGACAGATAATTTCTGCTACTCTTATACAGGGAGATAATAAAGACCCAGAAAACTAGGCACGAGAGTTTTATATTATCAATGGATTCATAAATAGGTGTAAAAAAATAAACAAGTCAGAACTTGACTGAATTACAGAGCACAGTTCCTTCAGTGCATATGATTGCGCCTTTACTCATTCTGACTTTGTAAAGGATGGGAAAAGGCGACAATTGTCACTGCTTATGCAACACTTTGTCAAACATGAAATGTGCTCCCTGCCAGGAAGCCTCTTTTCAGTTTAACCTCAAAATGTCAAAATATCTCTGTTTCCTAAGTTTCCTGATCACCTCTTTTCCCAGTGAAGCCTCTTCATAGAAGAAGAAAGGAAAGAAGAGTTTTAGTGCACTGCAAAATGTCTCTAAGAATAAATGTTCTAAGACTAATTTCAAAAGCTTAGTTACTGGCTCCTTTACACTGATTTTATAGGCCCATGTTAGGTCCAGCACTGATCTTTGGGCCACTAAGTATAAGACCATCAAAACTTAAAATGTATGTAGTTGCCAAAAAGTAAGTTTATGGTTGCTCAACATTATACGCCTTGCCAAAAAGGTGACAAAGAAGAGATGAAGGGTTTGGTGGCTGTGTGCTCTAACTGGTAAAACCACAAAGTGTGCACTCCAATTTCAGGAACTGCAACCTGATTTAATCTAAGACATCATGTTAGTTTGAGACAATTACCTAATTAGCCTTCTTCCACTGTTAGCCAACAGATGAAGCATTCATCCTAAACTTAGACACAGGGAAAAACAAGGCTGACAGTCAACAACGCTGTTTAAGGGTTGTTTTAAGGTATTGGTTTAGTTTAGTAATGAGACTAGTTTTCCTTCTGTTCAATCTTTAATACACAGGTTACATTGCAGCCAGTCTTCTGTGCTGACAGATTGAAAGAGTAAGAATTAAAAGAAATACCTTCTCGGAGTGAACCCAGAAGTCATTCTGCATAAGACCTTAGTTAGAAATAAATAGAAATGATGGACATTTTCAACAGTTGAAACAGCTTTTCCAAGTAGATTTGCTTTACCTACATTTAACAGAGTACATTATTTCTTGTGAAAAAGGAATACATGGAAAGAATTTGTCTCTATTCATTGCTCATGTATTAGCTTTGGAATGTACACAGCAGAAAGAGAGGCAATTTTAGAGAGGAGGTTAGGGTTTTTTCTGCTGCTAAACTAGTGCCAATAGAGACACAATAAAATCTAACCAGGATATCAATAATCAGTTTTGTACAATGGAACCAAACAATTTTGCTCTCCACTAGACACCAGGCTGCAGATATAAAATACTTAAGTGACTGTGGTTGCACAGATTTATACCAGCTGGGAATATCTATCAGCTTTTTCAGGCTGACAATATTAGAGTTTTCATTATGTCTCTTTTATGCTTGAATATGGGTCTTCTTAAAAACAAAAATATTTCCTAAATCTGCTCCTAAACTGATCATTTTAAAGACTTTTGAATGAGATAAACATCATGTATATTTTCCCCAAGAGGATATTTGTAGATTGAATTAAATTTAATAAGAAAAAATATGGCCTTATTATTAATGTATTAGTGATGATAATACTTGTACTACCACTAATGCCTATTTGTTAATATTTGTATTTATACACACAAACATATATGTAAGTATACATATTTATATACAGAGGCATGTATGTGTACGTGTGTGCATGTGTTTGTATATATGTGCACTTACATCTCTAGAAAAACAACTATACAGGACCCTCAAAGAGAGCAGGACCCTCAAAGTTCTTAATCTCAGAAAGGGTGTAAAAGCAGACACATAATTCCTGTGGCAGCCTAAATTATACACTATGCATGAGGAAATTTGGTATTACATGCAGCTTGTGACATGAAAAATCACAGCTTCCTGGGACTCTGAGAGGAAAATGCCAGCCTTCTTATTTTGTGTGTTCACTGTACTTAAGTGTGAGGGTATGGAATTTCTGAAAAAATGTGCCAAGCTACAAGAACTTGCTGGCTTTTATGGAAGAAAGTTATTTTGAACAATAAAATATTTCATTTTCTTCCATTTTCATTTCTAAATGACCAATACCATAAAATAGTAGTAATTTTCAAATTAATCATAATACTTACATGAAATGTAATCCCTTATGGAAAAAAAAAATACACATTATACATAAAATTTGCCATCAGAGAGATTTTTGATCTGACATAATTGAGTCATTTTATGTTGTCTTTTAATGTGTTTTGTGAAATTTTTATTTCTTTCAGAAATAATATATTAACTGAAAATTAATGTATGATAATAAAGACTGGCTTGAGTAAATTTTCTGTCTCTACCATTTGTACATATGTTTCTCTGAAAATGTAATTTAAAAATTACCTTCTTCACTATTAATTAAAATATTATAAAACCAGATAAAAATCCATAAGAAAAAACACCTGAATGAAAATATTACATAAATCTTTATTTTAAATGTTCCTTGAAGAATAAGCGTATACTATCTACTTCATGCTGTTCCCTTATAAATTGGCATTTATGTCCAAGGCCATGGTAACTATACCACAGGAGAGGGGGAGGCGATGAAAGGACACGTCTTCAAATATAATCTCCATACATTCAATTCCAAAAGGTATCTCTTTTTCCATCACTTCACACACTCTAGTAGGAACATAAAACTGCAATGTCACAGTGGCAGTGAATAGGTTAATCAGTCTCACGAACTGTTTGTGTTCTGTCAGGACTTGTGTGGCTCAAACCAGCCCACCAATGACACTGGCTGTGGTTCCACAGATGACAAAAGGCATAGTGCACATCCTTAACATCTAAACATTGCAAAATAAGGACAACTCTCCAATCACTGGGGATGCAAATAAAGCTTCGATGCTGCTCTGGCTATTCTACATGTTGGTCTACATAAAGCATTCTTAAATTTAATATCTATCCTGAGGCTTCGTTAATTTTCCAGTGGATCCTTTTCTTCCTATGGAATTGGATCTCCATTTTGGGCAACTGCTGCTAAAAGAGTTCCACTTGATGTCTTGAAAAACAGGACACCTGATTAAAGAGTCAATCCTGGCTCCCAACCTGTCTGGGGAACTGAGGACCAGTTTTATCTGTCAGCAGTGAGCAAGATGGAGAATATGTTATCAGTGTCTGAAAACAGTCATATGCTTGACATTAATTTCAAAACACTGTACTACATGTAGGGCTACAGCCTGTAATATCACAGGGATTGCGTGCTGAGGGGGATAGGGAAAGATGATTGTTAATCACTTCAAAGAAAGTTACCTGAGAGGTGCTTTTGGCTCTGCTATATCTCTGGGACTTGCATAATTGATAAGCTATTTTCTTCCAGTCTGACTGAGTAATGGCTTTTCATTTTAAAGTTTGTTGTTTTCTTTTTTTTTCTCTAAAGAAGCACAGAGTTCATAAATTGAAAGAGAAAAAAGTAGTTCTTCTGTTCAGAGTTACTTATCTTCATTTGACAAGAGTACTGAACAGAAGTAAATAAACAAAGTTTTCCTCCACATAGAGTAACAGTCACTTCTGGAGAGATTAAGTGCCGGTCATTCAAACTGTATACAAATATTCCTTATTTTACCCCAGGAAGAAACCTAAAAACCACATTGTAGAGCTGAGCAGTTAGCCTGGAGATTCTGAGCGGGAAGTATTATAGGCTTCAGACTTCCTTAAATTTATGATTTTGGCTTTGAAAATAATAATGAACACTAAGAAACACTTTCTAAATTCTGGAGAATCAGAAGATGCTCCACGACAAAGGTGAAAAGAAACTTTCTCATTTCTCTGGAAGACAAGAAAAGGCAAATTAAAGGAATTTATGACTTAGAGGAAATAAAGCTTGTTTACTTGCCTAATCCTGACACTTACTCTTTTTCTTCAGAGGATGTTATAGTGTTGCCATAAACCCCTAATACCTTTTCTTGTGCAGTTCAACACAAGGATGTGTTCTGGATGATGTTTACAACACGAATGCAAACATGGATATTGTGGTTACGAGACTGATCTATCTTTCAGAATGCATAGAAGTTTGGAAGTGTTCTGTTTACTCTTTTTGACATTTCAGAAATGCACATTTGTTTTTCTAAAGCAAAAATATAAACATTTAATTAGTAAACATTAATCTGCTTCAGGGAAAGACTATCAAATATGTTAGTTATATGAGAGATCATCTGCCAAATATCTATTTTTTTTTAATGAATGGTTTGATGATTGAGGGATCAGATTGACATCTTATTTTCTAAAATTCAACTTCTCTAAAATTCCAATTATCACTCAACTACAGCAACTGTGGATATTTTATTTCATAAACACTTCATATTGTTTTTCAGTTCCACAGCATTAACTTTTACAGATGTATCCATTATTCCAACCCACATCTTGATTAAACTTAATTCCAGTTTGTGAGTTTTCTCAAATATCTGATCCTCTTACTGCTTATTTCACTTGCTTTAGGTCTTGGTGATTATCTGAGTCAATATGTTTATCTTCCTCTTCCTGATCAGATCTGCTAATTGATATGCTATTTTTCAACTATTAGCTCCAAAAAAAAAGTAACTGCTTAAGCAGTAAATAAAACTGGTCATTATATTTATTTCAAAGTGGTAGTTTCTTCACTTGAGAACTGTGACAACAACCCTATGTAGAGAATGAGTGTGAGGCTAAGAAGTATCCTGAAGTTGGAGAGAGGACATTCCCTGGTGCCCTTCAGGACATTTGTAGGTTCCAGCCCTTGCTCCTTGGAGGGCCAAGCACCTCCCAGGCAACACTGATAGGACTTACTTGCTAAACTATCAATTCTCTTCTGGATATGGTCTTTTAGCATCTTCTAGCATCTATCTGGTTAAGAATTAATAGTGAAAAGCCAGAATTACTTATTTAATTGCAACTTTTTATAAACATGAACTGATAGCAAAACATAGAAGATTAAATAAATTTTACAGGTGTTTTAACGTGAGTATCCACAGCATTAGTCAGCTGTGTATAAATATTAGAGTGTCTAATCTGCAATGAGAATTTGAAAGAAAACCAACAAATTCTGTGAAGGAAAGTTTGCAGATAACAAGAAAAAATATATAAGCATTTAATGTGCTTTAACACGTATTCATGCCATTATTAATTTGCTTTAAAAAATGTTTTAACATGACTTCGTGTCTTTTTCTTTACTCTATATTCATTGAACTCTGCTGTCATTTAGAAAACCTTCCAGAAATGTAAAGGGAAACAAACCCAATCCCTTCATGCAATTCATACCTCCCAAGATTTTGTATACATCACTTAGATTTCTGTACACTGTGTAAAAGCAGGTAGCTGCAGGCTTTTCTGTAAAACATTTTAAATTGAAAACTTTCAAAACACAATGAAACATTTCCATACTGCTGGGTTCCAAAATTTGGTCATTTTAGAATACACTATATGTACTTCAATTCAATTTATATGGCCCTGAGAAACATAATAAAGTAATAAAGAAAACAATAATTTTTCAATTATTAAAAATACTTTATTGTTAAGAATATGTATTTCAAAAAGGTTGAGTGCATATGATTTTGGTATATTCTGGCTGAGGGTCTTAAAGTGCTTTTTGGACATTAATGCATTTTTCAACATTGCAACAGAGATAGTAACGTATTTTCCTCATTTTGTAACAGAGAAAACACTTTTATCAGATGACAGAACCATTGCATAACTTTGTGATTAAATATTTCTTCATCAAAAGGGAAGCTTTATAATTTAATTTAATTTAATTTAATTTAATTTAATTTTATTGTTTGATTCAGTCTCTGTGCTCATGTCTCTTTTAAAAGACATTTTATTGTCTATGAATAAAAATACATGTTGGTTTTGTATTTTTATTTTGTTGGTGTTTTTCGTTGGTTTGGTTTGTTGTTTTGTTGTTTTTGTTTTTTGTTTGTTTGGTTTTTTTTAAAGCAGAAATAGGAAACCATCCCTCTCATCACACAAGACTTTTCAGAATGCAACAACTGTGATGAGACATGATATTTCCTCATTGCTGTCTTTTCAAAAATGTTATCAACAGCTTTCCCCCTTAAATGATGAAACCTTAAAAATTTTTATAAAACAGCATTATCATTTCATATTTTCTAGCTTTTAGCTGTAAGCGCAGGGGGGAAAAATTATCTCTGGGCTCTGACAAATGATGGCAATTAACATTACTGTAATCAAATAAATCAAAGAATTTCAGCCGTGTAGCAGACTACTATCGTGGCAGATTACAACACACACAGATTATCCTTAGTTTGATGATCCTAAGTCTCTAATACACATTTAAGATGAGAGGCAAAAAAACCATTGTAGGCAGATGGAAAAATGCAAGGGAAAATGAAGTGATGGAATTAAAAGCAGTAGTTTTCCTACACTAGCAATCTATTTTCTGAATTTCATCACAGCATCGTAGTAAAGAAGGCTTTTAAGGAAGACTTGGAATCTATCAGCAAGAACAGCACAAAAGAAAGAAGAAATTTTTTCCTTGGTAATTTGCACGACGGAAGTGGAGCATTTGGCTGACAGAAGATCTGAGGTAGGGCAAATGTGGACTAGCCTACGTGTCTAAATGGGGACAGCTAGCCTTAGATAATCATGGAGTGTAAGTCTTGCAAAAGAAATCAAAAGGAAGGAACTAATAGTATGGCACTAAAGGGCAGCATAGAAGGCTCAGATTGTAAGTGAGAAAATAGAGAATCTTGTGCCTGGCAGATCCCATCCTACTCCAGAGTCTAAAAATGACAGCTCCATTCATATCAGTCCCACCATTTTCCATACTGTTTTATACATCCAGGCAGATGCAGATTTGCTTTGCTCATAGCCTTCACCAGACAGATGAAAACCTACTCTGAGTTGAAGGTCAAGATATATTAGCTTAGTCTCTCACTCTGCCAAGGGTGGCTGCATTTCTGGCTAAGCTGATATTCAAGAAAGCAATGTTGTCATCCATTTAGAGGGTGGAGGAGGTGGCATTATGCATTTTCTGAGAAGACCTTCTAGATATGTCAGAAAAGTCCTAACCATCCAGGCTACATTGTGTTTGGTATTTGATGTGCCTTGCAAAATAGTTGACTAGTACCTAATACCGGTACTCAATCAAAATCACATATATTATTTCCCCCCCTCCGAT
The DNA here is from genome assembly GCA_035221455.1 of Xenops minutus. NCBI lineage: Eukaryota > Metazoa > Chordata > Aves > Passeriformes > Furnariidae > Xenops > Xenops minutus. The sequence goes on along the minus strand of JAWWEE010000001.1, from coordinate 108,134,570 downwards.
GGCATGTAATAACAATGTAATTGTCACCACTTGTCAGAGAGATGCAGGGTTTGACTTAAAGGTAGAAAGGTGGATCACTGCAGGTGAATCATTACTACTTCTTAGTAGGTAGCAAGGTACTTCCTTAACTCTGTATGGGCTTACCAGTTTGATATAAACAGAGGAGAGGAACCATCTGCTAAAAAGTAGGAGTTTCCACAGAATATACTGTATATCCTACTTGACAGCTGAAAGAGTTTAGTTTTCCTTTTCAGAACACTAATACACTTTATATATTTTTCTCTCTTTTACCCTCTTCCATTTATTTCCTCAAGCTACTTACTTTGACAAACTAGAAAAATGTTATTTTGAGTTCTCAGAGGTCACTTCAAGGGGAATTGAAGAAATTGGGCAACAGGAGAACATTACCCAGTGAAAGACCACCCATGTTGGAAGCAGAGCAGAAGGTGCTTTGACTCCTAAGCATTGTGCTACAACAGCAGATGTTGCCATGAAGTCACCAATAAGTGAAGACCAGGTTAGACGAAGCTGTAGAGGTTTATGGAGAGAGGATGAGGTAAAAAAGTGCAGAGTTGTAAAGGAAGTAACCACATTAACCTGTAAAGGTGACACACAAGCAATTAGACTGCTTAAATTTTTTAAACATTTCTGTTCTTAAAAAAAACAAAACCACAACAACAACAACAAACAACCAACCAAACAAAAAAAAAACACCAAAAAACCCACAAACTCTATTGAGAAACACAACTTTCAGGTTTAAACATGTATGCACACAGAAAGACACAACCCAAGACAGTATGTGAGAGTTCAGAGCTTATGAGGTTACAGAGTTTTCACATTGGTCAGGTGACTATTTGACTTATCAGTATGTGGGAGGATAAAGATGCCTGGTCAACAGCACAAAGTTTATGTATACGCTTTTTCAAATATTGAGTAGATAATTTAATGTAATTACAAAGTACATATTTGGTAGAAATATCAGTAGAATCAACTTACAGCAGAAAACATGAAGCAAAGTTTAAAGAAATGTATAATTTATGATTATCACTGCCACTGAGATCCTTATTTACATTGGCACTTAATATTTGACTTAAACAAAATCTAACGTAAAGCAAAGGCTATATATGGTTAATACTAAGCATTCATGATATGACTAATATTTGTAAGTCCTCACCAACCCAAACGTTTAACTAACTTCCAATTTTGCTTGTTTTTCTTGGAAACTCTACTAGATGCTAGTGAAAACAAAAACATAATTCATTAACTCACACTGTGGTACTCTGACCAATTCAGGAAACATAAAAATTATCTGCACTTTTTGCACCTATCTCGACTTGTATCTTAAAACAGTGGAATTGTTGTACTCCAGAGGGTCATGGATGTTAAGAAGTACTTTCTTGTTTTTCCTTTATTGAAACTTTTAGTCAGAAAACTTTTGATGAATTGAAGATTTTACAATTTTAATTAGGAAAATTTGTACTCTGAAAGGAAGAGTACATACTTTGTTACTGTGACTCTTCTTTGAATAATAAGCCTGGAATCCCTGAATTCTTTAAAATGGAAAATATGAATACTTAAGATCCTGAAGGAGTCTATTACTGCCTTGCTGTGAAAATGAAGGTACCATAAACATGAGCTTAGATTGTGCATGTTTCAAGTGAGAACAGATTCTTCTTATATTTGGAATGGTTAAGCAAATTGCATACACCTTCTTGCATCAGTGCTAATAGAAAAAATGTATGAAATGTATAAATTGAAATTTGCAGGTGGAGCTCCAGAAATCATATGAGTTCAAAGGTGCAATTTGTGTGAACAACTTGTTCTTGATGCTAAACTGAGTTTGTCAACCACTTCCACAGACTCCTACTAAGAACAGAGGATCAATTTGAGCTTTATTCTCTATTCCCACACAGTAGACTACTTCTACCACCTTTTCTAGCATTTCAAAGCTGACATCAATCATTCTGGATAAAAGATGCCCTACCGGATTCTTTATATGTGCCTCATTTTCCACCCTTTTCCACCCCATACTCCTTATCTCCCTTTCACAGTATGAGACTGGTGAGAGAGCTTCTAGGAGAAGTTAATTTATCTTGAGTTAGGCCTTTCTACTATAAATGGCTGTTAAACCTTGCTGTAAGGCTGCCCTATGGGCAGCTACACTGTTAGAGGGTGCTAATCTCTTTACACTGACTGCAACACTGTTTTTTTTTACACACATACTTTCCCACTGACATCCAGGGCCACATTTCAGTCTACAGTTTCCTAGGTTTACTTTCCCTCTGACACTTTGCTTAATTGTTCCTTCATGAGGCCAGCTGAAGAAGAAGGCATGGAGTGTACACTGCCTTTTTGATGAATCTAGCCCCGTGCAGAGACTGATAAATTCAGGTTACACTCCTTCATTCCACATCACCATGTAGCATGTACAGAGTGGATAGGTTGCCTGGAAAGGAGTAGGTCTTCAGATTATTAACATGAGATAGGTAAAAAGTTCTGCAGCTTAAGGGCCTAATCTTCCATATTACTTAAATAAGTAGTAGGGAGAGAAACAGGTATTGTTACAGATGGATGGAGAGTAAGAAATCAATCAAAATGCTCTGTGCTACCTTTGGAAAGTTTGTAGCTCACAAGGAAGATGACGCACCTTAAGAGCTGCACAGAGGAGGGAAGAACAGATATTCAAAATCTTTCTGTACTTTGAAGAAACATCCCACAGCACATCCATGGGTGAGAGGGATGTGTGGAAAGGTCATATACAAAGTATTGGGTAAAAGAGCTTGAGGCTTTTCTTATAATAATGCAGTACATTACTGACCAAGAATAAATTGTTCATCTTCCCTAAAGACCAGACACTAATCTGTGATGTGAATCTGTACATTATGAAAAGAAGGTAGATAAGGAGCCAGGACTTGTGGGCTGTTTCTTCTGTTGTGCTGATGTTTCTGGCTCTTTTTCTGAACTGTGAAATAAGAGATAATTCCTCTTGCAGTGGCAGCATGTCCTATAAAACTCTTTACAAAAAGCTTATGTTCCATGAATAATTGCTTAAATGCTAAACAGCAATGAAGTTTGACCTCAAAGTTAAAAAAACAAAACCAAACCAAACAAACCAACAACAACAACAAAACTATAAAAACAAACAAAAAAATCAAAACCCACAACCAACAAAACAAAACAAAAAAAAACACCAAAACCCAAACCACTTTAAATTACAGTATTTATTAGACCTCAAAATTATGCATATTCTCAGTAGTAAAACTATGTTATAATGTAGTAGATGTTAGTTAAGAAAAAATACATTTATAGATTACTGAAATTTATAAACCAAAATTGCATGAAAGAAAATTTCAAGCTCTAAATAATAAATGTAATGAAATACGAAAACTAAACTATGCTCTCAGAGCAACAAGTAAGGATTTTTCTTTCAACATTTTCTGTTGTAATGTAGGTTAACATGACTTAAGACACACTCAAGTGCCAGGGAAGCTCACAGAGCAGCTCATCTTAAGTGCCATCACATGGTGTGTGCAGGACCAGGTGACCAAACCCAGCCACCATGGGTTTATAAAGGGCAGGTCCTGTTTGAGCAACCTGACCTTCTTCTATGACAAGGTGACCCACTTAGTGGGTGTGGAAAAGGCTGTGAATGCTCTCTACCCGGACTTCAGTGAAGCCTTTGACACAGTCTCCCCCAGCAGTCTCCCGGAGAAACCAGCTTCCCATGATATGGATAGCTGTACTTATTTCTGGGTGAGACCTGTGTAGATGGCTGAGCCCAGAGAGTGGCATGGAATGGAGTTAACATCCAGATGATGGCCAGTCACCAGCAGTGTTCCCCAGGGCTCAGTATTGGGGCCACTTCTGTTTAATATCTTTTTCAAGGACCTGGACAAGGGGATTAAGGGCACACTCAGTCATTTTGCAGACAACAGCATGTTGGGCAGAGTGTTGATCTGTGGAGGGTAGGAAGGCTTCAAAGAAGATCAGCACAGGCTGGATGAATGGCCAAGGCCAACTGTATGAGGTTCAGCAAGGCCAAGTGCTGGGTCCTGCACTTGGATCACAAAAGTCTCATGCAGTGTTCCAGATTTGGGGCAGAGTGGCTGGAAAGCTGCTTGGCAAAAAAGGACCTAGTGGTTGTCATCTGCTGAGTGAGTGCTATGATCTATAGCACTAATATGTTGGAATACATAAATTCTCCTGGGATGTTTGTTTGGGTACATGGTAAAAGGTTTGATTTTACCACTGGAGATACAATCACAAATATTATGAAGGTTTTAGCTACAGTGTGTGAACATGCACAAAACACTTGCGTTTTTCAAAGACGGTTTTGTCTGTTAGTGATAGTGCCGAATGACTTAAATGCAATTAATGGATCACAGAATCTGCTCAGGTTTTCACATATCTGTTTGCACTTGAATAACTCATTGTCTAGAAGATTCAAATATAAAAATATTATATTAATACTGAAGTAACTGCACAATAGTTCACTTAACAAGAGACACCCAAACTTTGAAAATCCCATTTCTATTACCCAATAGATAGTAGTACTTCAGTCTCAAAAACAAGGCAAAATAAGACTGTAAATTAAGGCAACTGGCCACAAAAAGTTTTTACACAAAAGTGTTTTGCCTGTGCCTAAACCCTGGACAAATGAAAATAATCCTTTCTATTAATGTCAATCAGATAATATAACGATGCCTATCTCATGGTTGCATGTCTAAGTAAATAACAATAGATCAAAGACGCATGATCTTTATAATAATACAAAGAAACCACTTTCAATTATTCTGTAAAAAAGAATTAGACATTGCTCCCTTTGTTTTCAAATCTATTATCTTAAGTAGGGAGAGATTCATTATTATCACATTCTAACTTCATAGATTTTATACTAATTTTTCAATTATATTAATAAATTAAGAACATGGGAAGAACTTACAAGAAAAGAAGAACCCTCAGAAAAATAAACCTTACACTCTTAGCAAATGTATCTGAGAACTACACTTTGAATTCATGCTTCTGATACATGTTATTACATCTGTTTAGGCAGCAATTAAAGTCTAATTAATCTTTAATTGCAATTATACAGAGAAAGTAGAAAATTTAACCTGTTTGGCCAATTGTGGCTTTCTGTCAGCTTTAGGTAGAGTCTGTTTTTAATGGGTCTGTTGTTGTTTGTCTAATCTGTTGTTCCACTGAAAAATTATCTCATTGACTCATGAATAACTCTCATATCCCTCTTTTTTTCCCTCTGACTTTGTTACACTGGTGTTGCTAGTGAATACACAAGCATTGTGTGTGGATAAGTTTTCTCTGATGTTTTAAAAGATTCTCCAACACACAGAAATAAGAAACAATCAGTTAACCAGAAGAATCTGTATATTCTTATTATTCCCTTAGACAATGTGTTCCATGGCATCTCTCATTTGAAGTAAAACTAACTGTTATGACCTCATCCATTCTGGTTGGGGGTTTTTGTTTTTGTTTGGTTGGTTTGGGTTTTTTTGTTTCTTTTTTGTTTGTTTGTTTTTGTTGTTAATAACTTTAAAATCAAATGGATTTTAAGAAGTACACAGTACTTCAGGTTGGTTTAATTGTGGGGGTTTGTTTTTCTTTAAATTTTAAAAATCATATTTTATAGAATGCAATGAAACATGAAATAACCCTTATAAAAGATCATGGTGTGTAGCTACAATGGATTAGATATCTATTTCATTGATCTTCAAACCTTGATCTGGTTCTATAGTTAATTCCCAAAAATATAACCGCAATGGAAGAATGTGGAGCATAACTGTTGGCAATTTAAAGTCAATAATTCAATACCTCTTTGGAAATTAAGAGCTTTACAATTATTTTGCTTAATGTGGGGTAGGGAGGGCAGGTATTTTACCTCATTATAACAGAATGCATAGGAAAAAGACTCCAAATGATCAACAACTGAGAAACCTGACTGCCTGCTTTTGGGAATGAATTTTCAAGTATGTACTCATATTTTTTTTTTTTAAATTTGGACATTAGTATGTGAATAAATACTGAGCTCTCTGTTGAGTCAGCCTGCCAATACTTTTGATATAGTTTTTATAGAAAAGCTTATAACAGTCCCTGCTGACAGGTAGATGGAGGTGTTCCTATCTGTGCTTGGTGCTGACTCTTGTACCATTTGCCTTTTAACAACATCACAGCAGTATCACTTGACATCTTCTATTCCCTGTTCACTGCAGGATTGCACAGGCCAGTAATCACAATGTCTTTTCAGTGACCAAAGACTATGGTTGCTGAAGAGACAGTCCTCAGAAGCACCTTTGTGCATCTTACACAACAAGATAAGGCTGACCACCATGGCTCTCCCCTGGGCTAGCTAAGAAGACCTTTTTATTGCCTATGGGCCCTGAAAAATGCATGGCTTTTAGACAAATTTCCCAAGAGGGATGCCTTAAAAGCAGCTTTTCCCGAGTCGGAATTCAGAACTCTGCCAAAAAAAATAATAATAAAAAAAAAAGTATAACCTGGAAATGTGAGATCTTCCTGTTGGGATTTCAGTGAGTTGCTTCTAGATCACAAAGTTCCAACTTCCTGACATGGTTGTCTAGTGCCTTGTGCAAGAGCCTCCAAACCTGGGCCTTAGTGCAGGCTGGCCCGTACAAGGTAGAGCCTGGTGTGTGCAACACCACAAGAGCCTCAGCAGCCACTTAACAATTTTTAAATCCTTTTTTACTTGTATGAGGATACACACATATGGTGGTCACTAAGGTATAAGTCCATGTCTATAATTTAGGTGTGCTCATGGTTGTGATGCTACCACTTAGAAGTTTCATGACTTACATACCCTCCCAAGTGCCATGTCTCTCATCCTTAGTGACCTTAAGAGCCAAAAATGCCCCAGAAGTAAAATTCTGTCATAACCTAAGATGGCACTGGGTTTCCGTCTTTTGTTCTTTTGTCTTTGTTCCTTTGCACTCTACCCAAATCATTTAAGGACACAGAATCTCCCCCTTTGTGTAGCAGTGCCAGGATTTTGCTGAGGAGCAGCTTTATTGCAGCAACAGGGAAAGATCAAATCTAGCTTCTGTGACCCCAACTTCTGGTAGGGTGGGAATGAAAGGGTTTTGCTTTCCCTAGCTACAGGGAAAGCAAAGAGGCATAGGACAAGGCTGGCCTGCATGGTAGAACATGCAAGCTGATTGGGTCACAAACTTGCTTTAGCAATGAGCAAGTATTTCAGCTAACTCAAATTTAAAACCACCATACTACCACCCTGGTGATAGATTGCTTGTCACTGGTCTAACAGTTTTTTCAGATAAACCATAAAACAAAGAATAAAAGAACAGCTTCAGCTGTATAGTCAAAGAAACTAATAGGAGAGGAAAAAGGAAAAGAAAAGAAATCTCTTCAGGGTGATGGCAAAAGACAGTATGAACAACATGGTGGAAGCCTCCATCCTCTCACTGTTACTGAGCAGCTGGTACAAATAGCAAAGTATAGAAGGAAGTCAGTAGTTGCTCACCTGACAGAAACACTAAGATATGTGAAGGGGGGCAGGCAGAAATGTTAAATACTTTTGAGAGAAAAATGGACCACAGTTCAATTGTTGATTCTACTAATTTACAATATGAAGCTGTTGAAGACTTTGAAAGCATTTCTCCTCTATAAAAATAGAAATATATTATTATAGTGTTAACTACTGAATCATGATTTGTTGACCCTTCTGGAGTGACAGGCAGTTCCTATAGCTGTTATTCATGAATAGATGTGTTGGACTTCTCTCCCCCAGGACAGTAACAGGTAACACTATAGACAGAACGCCTGGTCCTTTACAAAGCAGGTGGGTGTGATGGAGCAGATGGAGGCTCTTTACTGGTATAAGAGAAACAATGACGTGGTTCAATGAGAATACCAGCAGGTAGGCTCTCATGGCTAGAGCTGGAGTGGTTTAACAAAATGCCTCTGTTACTCCAGCATGCACAGATGTCGGCATTAACATGCTGCGTGTGGTGACTGAACCAAGGACACACCACAATAAACAGGGTTAGCCACGTTTCTCCATATGGATGGCAACCTGAGCTAAGAAGAGAAACAATCAGATTAAGGCAGGTCTACAAGGATTCTTGGAAGCTGGAAGACACTAAGGATTTATTCAACATTAAAACCAAGAATCTGATATAAAAGTGTTACCTTTGCTGCACTGGCAAAAAAAAACAAAACAAAACAAAACAACTTATTTCCCTATAATTTGGGACATAGGAATTAGAAAACCCCTGAACTTTTCTGCTATAAGGGGAGGAATTTTGTCAATGCATCTGGGGAAGCCCTATTTCAAATGCTGAGGCCAAAAGTGAATAGTAACTTATATTTCCATTGGGAGGCAGTATGCCCACAGCATCGCTAATGCCTTTCCATGCTGCTTGTGCAATAGAGCTTCATGTCCAATGTTTCCCCAGCACCAAGATGATAACTGAGTATTCTATCTCCTTTTGACTTAGGTTTTCACTCTGCCTAAAGAAAAACACATCTTTCACATAGTGTGAATCAACAGAGAGAAAGACGTTGTCCTCCCCACCTATTTTTTTGTCCTTAGATCATGTTTTATGAACTCCTTCCTCATCGTTTGAAAATCAGGAAAGATTATAGAAAATATAGAATATGGACAAAATATCTGATAGCTGTTCTACCAACAAATATGCACAGGAACCCATAAAAGCTATGTGTTAAAAATGAAAAGGATTTATAAATATTTAATTAAAGCTTATTTTCTAACTGCATTTTTAAAATAACTTTTTACTGACAAGAGGACATTTCACAATAAGCAGCCACACTGAAATAACAGATGATTCCCTTTTGTTTCTGCACTACAGTGCTCTGATATTTGTCCTTTATCCCTGTAAAGATGCTTTCCTGGCAACAGAGTAATTAACAGAAAAGAGGTGAGTTGTTAAATATTTAGCTTTCATGTCTTATATTCTCTTGACAGAGATCTGCAAGAGTCACACATATGCAAAAATTCTTTGAAATATTGCACTTATAAAATCACCTTCTAAACATTTTTAAAATTAAAGATGGAAAAGACACTGCAAAATATACTGTAAAAACGTCAGTAAAGTCTAGGAACTTATTATTATGTATTTATGTTTAAATCAGGGAGATAGAGTGTTACCAGTAAATTTCTCAACACTATCTCCTATATCTTTTAAAGGAAAAATATTTCCCAGATTATAAAACCCTGCAGTCATAAGAGGAAATGACTACTTAACCATGATTTTCTTCTTTCTTCCTCTTTTATATATGCATTTTGGTTTTAAAAGCATGATTTTAAATTGTTTGTCCTATTCTGTTTAACCACTTAGACACAAACAGTATTAGTGTTTCTCATTCTGACATATCTCTGCCATTGTGTCCCACAGGTGCATTGCTGCAACCAAACCTCATGCTATGGGACACTTTTTCATCAGCATTTTTTCAAAATAAATTGTTACATGGACACTGAAGAAACTTCTACCAGCTAGTGACATCACTAACCTAAAAGAGACAGCTCCATGCAAGAAATTGATTAGGCATTAGTTGTTCTGCAATGGCTCCTTTTGCTCTTTTCTGACAATAGATAGCCCTGAAAGTGTACAATGAAAGTGGAAATATGGCAGAAAAGGGAAAGTCACTTGTCTGCAGTGGACCATCAGGACCACTGTGGAAGTGACCACAGCTCCAGACCTACACCCATCTAGGTATGTGAAAGTAATTTCTTTCCTCTAAATAACCTAAGCCTTAGCTTTTCTGTGAGTGCAAAATGAATGTTAGTGGTTTATAGTTAGACCACATGTGACCACGCCTTGCCTGGTGAGTTAATGAGTTGAATTCATACAAATGACTCCAGGGGAAAAAAAACATATACAGTTATTTTACAATTTTCATCTCTTCCAATCAGCTGAACCAGAACTTTAATGAAGAATTAGCTCCTGGAAGTTCCAGGACTCAGATTATCAAAGCTATGCCAACATGACAAATTGCCTGACAAAATTTCTCTTTATTTAAGGCCTGTTTTTGTCAGTGGGGAAATGAATTTATGTGTAAAGGGGCAGGGGTGGGTACTGAAATGTCAGGAACAGACTCTCTACCTGACGATAATTTCAAAATTACTTCTGGCCTTTAAAGGTATTCCTGGCCTGCATTGATCTCATGATTGCACAGATTTTGCCAGCAAACAGAGAAAAAGTGTGCAAAACAGATAAACCAGCACAGACTGTCACAGATCAATACACCACCAAATGCAGTTTGCTATGGCCAATGCAGTCCAGAGAGGTACAGAGTAACCAGAAGGCAAGCATACCCTTGCCAAAGCTAGTGCAGTGTTCTCTTGACAGGATCTACATCATCCTCCATAGCTGATTTTAGTCATGAGCATCATTCTCACAAATTTTATGTGACAGTAATAAGCTTAAAACTGGAAAAAAAATAGTTCCGATAAATGGATAAAGAAATGCCAGAGCTTCAAAGGCCAAGTGAAGAGTACGCTATCAATCTTTCTCCAAAGACAGAGCTTTTGTTGATCATCTTTTTTCTTCATCTTCTTTTTTTTTTTTCTTCCCCCTCAGTCCAGAAATAGAAGAATCCTGCTTTCTTATAAATGCCTTCTGTTTTCTGATACTTATTGAAATCTGCTTTTATGTATAAGTATTCAACAGAAATACAACTAGATAACAATATACCAAACACTCTCTAATATAATTGACAAATTAATATATTACCTGCAACAAAACCTATTTACATTTCTTTAAGTTTTCATTTACAAACAGGAAGAATCACTATTAGCCTTGCAGGCTGACATTAACCTAATAAACTTCAATGTCATTAAGGAATCTCTTACTTAATATCTATTGTAATCCTGGCAGCATGAACAAGACAGATTCTTTCTGCATGCTCTTATGCCCTTTCATTACAGTCATAACCCAGTCACACAATACACATCATCCTTCCTTTCTGCATTTAGCTGCTGCTTGTAGCACACTCCAGTACCCCAGTGAGGGAGTGTGGATTTCCCTTTCCTCTGTCACGCAAGGTGGACCACATATTGTCCTTATGATATTCTTCATAATAGGCTGTGGCTATGTTGTCCCCCATGATTCCCCCTTCTCGTTCTGCTGTTTGGCTGTATTTTCTTGCTTTCCTCAACCCTTGCAGACATTTTGTGGGCTTCCTATACTCTCACCCTCTGATGCCTGAATTTCTGGTTTTGAACAGGCTTCTCTCAGTTTATGCCCATTACACCTAGCTTCTCAATGTACTTTTTATCTCTTGCACTAATTGCCATACATACCTTTTCTGCTTTCTCAGAGCCAGTTGTTTGGCTAGAGGTCTTTGAAGGACAATTCAAATACCTTTGAGGTTATTTCTAAAATTTAGGTTGTTAAGTGAAATTTGACCAAAACACCAGGCATGGATTATTGGAAGATTTCTAAATATCATGTCTATCATTAAAAATCAACATCTGATAACAGAGATAAGGAATTCAAGAAGCACCCAGAGGAAAAATCAGCCATGAATATTGAAAACAGCAGAAGATGCTGGGAACATGTAAAAAGCTCTTTCATATTTCATTAAGCATTTCTTCACAATGGTTCTTTCCATAGCTACATAAACTGCTAATGAGGAAGTCTGTGTGTGATGCCTCACAAGCTCATGCATGCAAAGCTCATTAAGCCACAGAAATTATATTGCTGGTCCAACAAAGGGCAAGCAGGTGGACTCAACTCAGTAGCATTAATTTTAGCATTTCTTGTCAATTTAATCCATTCCAGAACTAAGGTAATGTTTCCTCTGTTGCTGAAACATCAGTAGGCTTCAGCCTGCAAATAATTATCATTTGGGATCAGTGAAGAGATGAATAGTAACAAGTACAGCCTTGAAATCTGTAATCATTACACATAGTGTTTACTGCATATTTGCATGCAAAAGATTTTCTCTGCATTTTATTTCCCACTAAAATTTGCAATGTGGGTAGGTAGTGGATGCACCCAAATACATGGTCTGATTCCTTGCAAAGCTTCTCTAATACAAAATGAAATCCATGCTAAGCAGCATATTTTTGGATCTTAATGCAAGTACTCATTCTGAGATTGCACCATAACCTGAGAGAGTTTTCAGTATCCAGAAATGTCAATTAAATGAACAATACAAAGGATTACTGGTGGCTTCCACCTTTGCACGATCCTGTGAGGGGCCTGGCAGCTGCAAAATATCTTCTAATAAGGACATTGAATAGACTATAGACTAGGTAGAATTGTTTTATTTATCCAGTTTAATTTTCTGGGATATTTTTACTGTATGGAATAAGTTTTGCTCTTTTTCTTTGCTTTTCTTTCTCTTTTTGACTGGGAAGATAGATGTAAGGGAAAAAGGAAGAAGGCAATGTCCTTTACAGGGTTCAGAACTTTATAGGGTTCATGATGACTTCAGTGTACTGAAAAAAGAGGGATTAAGGAGCAATACCAGTAACCTAATTCTATTCCCACATGAATAGTTGGGCATGGCTCTAGAAAGTCCATACGTAGTAGAAGAGAAGTCTTTCCTCAAAAGCTTAGAGTTTTTGTGACAGACAAACAAACATATAGAAAATCATGTGGAGACAGTAAATCAAGCAAGTTTTAATCATTTCAGCAACCATTCATCATGCCTGGCCATCACCAAAAAAATGTATTTTGGCACTAAAGAGGATACCTGCCTCAGCTACAACTGCCTTGTGTGAAATGCACAGATATCCCAGTGAGTGTTAGAGGATTCTTGATGTTCCTCTGGTGAGTTAAGGTAAAGATATGGGAAGATAAAGAACTTTCTGAGGTAATGATTGTCACATTTATGGAAGATTTCTGGGGAAGGCGAAAGTCTCTTCTACTATCAGGATATTTGGAGAAACTTCAGCAGGAGAAGAGTTCCTTTCTTTACGAGAACTACCACTTATGAAGCTTTTGCTGTTCCAGAGAATGCTCTTTCACACTTTACTGATACAGATATACCACTGCTTAGCAGTATAACCAAAGAATAATTGGAAACTGAATTCTTTTAAACGACTCTCAGATAGGCAAGTAGAGAGCAGTCCATTGCTGGCAGGTATTATAGCTCTGCAAAAGGCACAGTGTTTGAATTCCAGAGAATCCTTTGCAGTTACATTAAAATAACACTTGGGAAATAATAACAGTAATAGAAGGCAGAACACAGACTAGAAAATCATCATTATTCATCACAGGAGACAAATATTTATGATAAGAATGGGTAGAGACTTCCTAAGTAGAGAAAGTCATCTATTTTTGAAGGGAAATATAAGAAGCAGAATTGGAATCAAGGCAAAATTTGATGGCTATAGCCTTTATGTGAAGGATACATATGGCAGCAGTACTGCATAAAAAAGTCTCTATCTCCAGCAGGCAGAAAAGGTTACTAAAGAGAAAAGTGTACAGCCCTCTAGAGAATGAAGCCTGATTAAGGGAGAAGGCACATTTTACATGTAATTAGAATAAAGTATTAAGAGTGCTTTATAAGTCTTTTTAAAGAATCAGACACATTGCTTTTCCAATACAGAATGGTTTCAATTGTCCTCAGGCTTCTGAATCATTTACACCCACAGAAAGAGATGCAGAATCTTGATTCTCTACCATATGTGACTGGCAAGGGTTTGAATTGCAAAGACAACTGAAAAGGATTGACCACAGAGAATCAGTAAAAGTTTGGGACTGGAAAAACTAATAATTCCTTTACATTCTATGCTTCTAAAATTAGTTTTATCATTACTTACATATGCCAGACTTCTACCTCATGATATTTTTAACTTACTACTCCAAGTAGTTTCTCTACAAAATTGAAATTTCAACAGAAACATATATAATTTAAACATTCTTAATAGTACTTTCTAGTTAAATAAAAATTAATGTATCTGGCAGAGACACTTTTTCCCAGCATTAGTCATTATTAAAAAAACCCTGACATTAATGCAACACAAACTATTTCCTTTAGCTATAGTTTAGAGATTAGCCCTCAAGCCATGTATTTCTGTTACGGTCTTAGAGAGGCAGCACAGCAAAGTCTTGACCTTTACTAATGATTGACTGATTCTTTTTGGTTTTGCCTTCTCCAATCTTTGCTTAGAGCAAAATAAATATTCTTTAGACCAACGTTTTAAGTTGAGAGAACTGAGTAGTACAGGTGCATAAAGAAGAATGAAACCTGTTGAAAAAACCCCTGTCCTTTTATTGTCTTTCCCCACTTTAAGTGCCTATGTTAAGCACCAAATTTAGCAATAATTCATTTATATTTTTCTTATATACTAGAAAACAGTGAACAGATAAAACCCAAATACTCCTTGTTTCTTAAAACACATTTAGGGTTTACTCCCAGAAGGACAATGATGAAGCCTATGGGTTTTCATCTCTGCTTAAGAAAATATACTTATTTTTTTGTTTATTGTTATTCCACACAGCCTGTAAAATCTACAACTACAGTAACCAGGTCCTACTTATGCCTGTAATACATATAGGCTACATGTAGAGACCATAATCTGACATTTTCCCTTCAAAAAGCTACATTTCAGGGTAGACTGGTGGCTTTAAAATAATATATCCTTCTATGTCCTTCATAAAATAGAATAAAAATGATTCTTTTATGCATAGAATTTGCTAGGGAATAAAACTGGTGATACATATTATTTTGGCTGTTCATTATTTACACTGTCTACTCTTACATTTCTTGCAGTTTAAAATGTAAAATTATATTAAAAATAGTTTTACTTTTATTCAGAGTTTAATACTTTCATCTTTCAATCTAGCTGCATGTGTGTCAGTGCAGCAAAATAGGAGCTGCAAAAACAGCTGGTAATAATTTTTAGATTATTGTTTATGTTGGGGTTTCCAATTAATTTTAAAATAACACCAAAAGTTTAATTCAAATACAGTATCACATTGTAGTTTCACAAACAAGGTAAATTTATGTACACATATTTACCTGTATGATGAATAATCCATTTGGGGGTAGTTAAATTACTCATCATAAATTAATAAAATGACCATTACTACCTGAAGGAGCTGTTACATACTGAATAGACAAAAAAGATGTGACAGGTAATTTAGTAAAAATTCAGTATTGTTCTTTAAATCACAAATTTGTTACCACAGTTCAAGGAATTTCAAAACATCTTCTATGGCACAGTAAGTGATAACATGCACTGTTAGCCTTTTGAAAAGCAAAGAAAACCTGCTGTGTCAAACTTCAGTAATGCTTTACCTTGCATTTACAATGCACTAAAATCATGTTTCAGGAAATGCTGCTAAGGGTCAAGAACTGAGGCTCAGCTCATCTCCAAGTCAGTGACACTTGAGACCCCAATTAAGTGACTTCGAAGTAACCAGCAATTATACATGCACCACTTCCCCTCTTCAGACATCTCTAACTTGGGAAGTCCTCCTTTTCATCTGTGGGTTGCTTGTAAATTGCTCCTGGCAGTCTAACACTTTGGATCCCCTCATCCATTAGGCTAATTCTGAACGAATCATACCAAATTCAGGAGACAAAAACTCATGAATTACATTTCATGCCTTGGGATATTATGACAGCTCAGCAGAGCTGGTCCACACCCACACTTGTTAACGGATTGCCACAAGGCAAAAGAGGAGGTAGGGGCAGGGGTGATGCAGAGTGGTGGGTGACAGAGCAATCAGTGACACCATCTTGCCACGATAAAGATAACCCTTCTCAACGACAAGCAAAGTTCAAAATAGGGGATGCTCAAGATGTGAGAGATACTGCCTTCCTATCTTCCTCTCTTCTGATTTACTTCAGGCTGACGCTCTACTTCTAATTACATAAAAAGCTTAAGAAAAATGGAGTTGAAAAATAGGATGTGTACAAACACTTACTGAGGGTGGGGCTTTGGTAGTTTGGCATGTGCAATGTGGACACAGCAGCTCACTATTCTGTACAGAAAACTCTAGTTTCCAGTGTAAAAAAAAAAAAAAAAAAAAGAATTTCAAAGGAAAAGTGACTTGCTTTGGAAATTATTAATTTGGAACCATTTTCATTGATGATTGCATAAAGTCAGATCAAAGTAAAAATAAGATATCCCTCAATCCTAACATTAGTCATATAATCTTTTCAATGTATTGTACACATAGAGTCAATAACCTTACTTGTAAAAGTTGTATTAAAGTCAGTACATTTTTTTGCATAACAAAACTGTATTTCAAATGCAGAAACAATCTTGAGTTTATTTTTTCATGTCACTAAGAGGAATAACTAAAAAAAAATATGTAAGTAAGTCTTCTGACATGACAGTATTAAAAGACTGAAAATTTATGAAAGAAAATATAATCTTCCTAAATTGAAATTGTCTGAGTTGCTGAGTTGCATAAGTACGACTGTCAAAAATATTTGCTATGTTTTTCTCAGTATCACTAATTTATCATGTACGTTTCTGCTGAAAAACAAGAACCATCATCCAGTATGCTTTTTACTCACATTAAAGAGTACAAAGTAGACAAAGCAAGAACAATGGATAATCAAAATTAACTCAATACCTAATTAAAGAATTTATATGGATAATACACACTTTTCTTTTATCACAGTTAAATGTCTTCCTTGCTCTCAGGTTTCTGTAACTGGATACCAGACAGCCAATTAAGTAGCGGTGTGATTCATACAGAGCTTTAAATAACATCAAAATAATGATGGGAAAATTCCTTGTCATGGTCATGGTAAATACTTAATACAGATCAGTTAATGGAGCTATATTTCAATTAATTTAACAGTCAAAAATATACACTCATTAGAAGACCTGGGCTATAACTTTCTATGATATACCATACCATTAGCACTCATGTTATAAAATACTTGTTGTTAAATGGTTCAATGTAAAATATTTCTGAAAGGTGTCTTTTAAATATTTTTGGAAGCCTGGCATTCATTCACCTGATCTGTATAGACATCATGAAGGAAGATATTCACACAGTCCTATTTCAGGTATGTCATCCCAGATGTCTAAACAAAAAGTCTAACATCCCTTACAGTGAAAAGAGCAAGTTGTCAGTTTGCCTAAGTCCAGACAAAAGCCACACTGACGGGAAGTTGCAAAGTGGTTCCATTATGACGTAGTGTGATTTATGTCACACAGGTGCCTCTTGCTCTATATTGACCGTTTTGGGAACCTACTGCAACCAAGTCTTGACTTAGAGTGATGTTTCAGAAGCAGTTTGAGCCAAAACACCTTCTCAAAACTTTTCTCCCTGGCTGTAACTCCCACTCTCATCATGTCTTGGCACTCAGGCTTGTTGCACTCGTGTCACCATCAGCATAGCAAGAAATCCAGCTTAAATCGGCTTTGAATTGCTTTTCAGCCCTGTAAGCAAGAGTGCTGAAGCTGGATGAAGCAAGAGGAGTGTAACAGGAGGCAAATGTCAGAGCAGCACAGATTTACACCTCTTTAAAGCAGTCATGAAACATCTCACCGTTAATGGCTAACCTAGCTGCCAGGTGGAATTGTGACTGACAAATTCAAGAACATATTTGAGCCAGAGCTCTCAGAGGTCCCAAGTTCAAAAAAGTGAACATTCTTCATATTATAAAAAGAGCAGGAACACAAAGGCATTAACAGCAACAGAAGTTAGGCATCTTAATGGGTTTTGTGTACCTTACTCTAAATGGGGTTTTATGTTTGTTTTTGTTTTCTTTTGTTTTTTTGTAAATTCCTCTTTCATGGTGACTTTGTCAGAAGCATCTTAAACACAAAACAAAACCAAGGGCTTTGCATGTCCATCGACTGCAGAATACAGTAGGAAAATTTTCCTCCTCCCAGACCTCTTTCTTCTATAAAAGTATGAGCCTATATAGTCAGTTCTCTCTTGAACTGCTGGCTCAGTCTGCCCTGGAAACCAAACTCTTTTTTTCTCTCTGCTCTTTTCTCCTTACCTCAATGAGAGACTGATATAAGGAACTTCCAACATAGAACAACTCTGAAAAAAGATGCCAATATTCATAAAACTAAAACGTCAGGCAGTGAACTGGAACAGGTACAAGTCTTTTAAATACAATGAGCTTTGCTTTGTATGTGTCTCCCCAGTAACTCCTACAATAGCATTTTAGGCCTTATTTTAGTTTTTTATCTAAACTGGGTTGAACTATTATTGTTAGCAATACATCAGCATATGTGTTCACTATAGTAAATAAATTATTCTGAACGTCATCCTGGAAAAAACTAAAGATCATTTATTTCCCAATAGCAATTCCAAAATACTTTGCCTTAGATTTTACCCTTCAAAATGTAACTTTTGTTTGCTTATTTTTGCAAAGAAGAATAATCTCACTGTGCTTGTATGACAGATAGTATTTTGCATTTATAAGGTTGGTTTTTTTTTTTAAGTGCCTGACCTTTCCAAAGCACTGGGAGACTGTAAATGGTACTTTCGGTACTGTACCTAAGATCTGTCGTGAGATTAATTACCACATGACAAAGGAAAAAAATATAATATTGACTGCTGTATTTTTAAGTCATCTTTCTTTATATGAGTATAGAATCTCTTTATTAAAAGTTGAAAAAGTCTTCCAAAAAGAAATCCTTGATTTTTGACTTAAGTGGGATGAATGCTCTGTTTAAAAATGACTAGTGGGATATTAAAAGCACAGACTAGAAATCCACAAAAATTCTCAACTAAAACTTAAACTATAACAAACCTATGGGTATCTTTAGTATCAATCTCTAAACCTATTATAAAATCAGCATGAAGACTCTAGTCCTCCTATGGTTTTTAATGAGCAGAAATGTACCCTGCATGCTCTCAGATATCTCATGAAAGATCTGACCATGAATGAATGATTAAAAATTACAAGCATTTAGTACTTTCAATTAATTGTTTGAGATCTGTGAAAGAAACAAAACATATGACCCTACAGCCTCACATCTCCAAACATTAGTGTACAGAGAAGTAATTTTGCAATGCTTGTCAAATTTTTTTTTCTAAGTAAACCTAATGTGGTTAATTGAAGTATGTGATTCATTTAACTCTGAAGTGAATATGAACAGTCACTTGATATGTTTTATTTCATGGTGAGTATAACATTTTTATAATTTTTCCTTTTTTAAAAATATTAGTTATGGGAATGAGACCAGTATATTGGTAACATAGCACATAATTATTTAAAGTATACTTTAAGTAGTTGACATGCCTGTTACAAAAGAAGGTGACATTTACTGCAGAGTTCTAGGTAGATGCTCAAGATAAGCCTCACAAATAACTAAATTCTGACGTATAAATTTGAATTTGGGGTTTACTGAGCTGAATGCCTTTTCTGTTCTTCAACTTCCTAGCTCCACAGTACTCATGAGTTACCATTGAGTTCAGTGAAACAACTCTTGAACACCCATTTCTTTGTATTTGATCTTTTATTTGTTTATAATTTCAGACTGGCATGAAAACTAAGTGCTGAATAAATATCTTGTTTCAGGGGATATTTTACTTTCTTGTTTGGAAAACAGCAAAAAGTACCTAAGTATTCTGTTGTCAGAATTTTACCTGAGGCAAAAGAATTAGAAATTTAAAGAGAACAGACTGTGGAAAATACTGCTTTGTTATCTTTTGCTTATAAGTGTCCAGCACATTCTGAGACAGACACAGGGCACCAGTTATGGTTGGCATGTGAATGCTGAACACATTTGTTGTAAAATATGAAATTTAGACTAATAACCCCAACCCTAACCCAAAGCAAAGGAATGCACTGATCTGTAGTTCTTCATCATGCATTCATTATCACCATAGTGCTATGTGAAAGTTTACACTATATGCCCTAAATAAATAATTTTTAGAATATTTTATATCAGTTATGATATGTAGAATCAAACAGAATTTCTGTGAGTATTTTTACTTACAAATTCCTCAGATATTAAATATATATCATTAAATGGCTAGCAAATTGGATATTTATGATAAATATATGTTGATTATATCTTGAGATGATCTATCCTGTGTGTTCATCCCTAATATCCTATGTAAACAGACAAGAATAGTACTTCTATGTGCACAATGTGAAGTCTCAGTGTTACACATCTCTTAACAAATATAAAAAATATACTGTTCAACTGATTGCTTCAAAATATTCATGCTACTATGATGTTCTAAACTGCAAGAGTTTATCAAAGGCACTTAAGCCTTTCAGACCCTTAGAGTTCCTTCAAATAACTTTCTGTTTTCTGTTGACAAGACGAGCTGTCAAATCCCTGATAATTATTGCTATTAAAAATGCATTCAGATATACACGGATTTTTCAGAATGAAACTTGTGTGCAGCACTAAATCTTAATACAAATTCTCAGTATGTCTAAGAAAAAACAATGATCAGTGAAGCTTCATGTAAAACTATTCCTCATTTGCACTGCATGAGCACACGTTGACTTCACCAATAAGGCTGGAAAGCATTTAATCTAGAACTGGAAAGGAGACTAATTCCTCTGAGTAAAAACTGTACTTGTCATTCCACCAATATATTACTTTTGAGATCAGTTTTATATGTGAATATCATTGCTGCTCACAAAAGATCTGTGTCTCTAGAACAAGATATTCTGGAGGAGTTCATTAATTTAAGATAATTAATTATAAGTCACAGTATTGCATTTTGAGTTTGACATTTGCTACTTAATATTTTGTATAGCACCGTTATGTGATTTGTCCTTTTATTTTATGCAAAGAAACACTTGAATATCTTTCAGCATCAGACACGATGAAGTCCCGACATATAATTTGGAAACACAAAGTACAGTTTGAAGGAAAAAAATCTGACAAAAAATGATCAGAGAACAATGTGAATCCTGATGTTTCAAATTTACAAAATTACAGGTTTTTTAGGACTATAATTTCACACGAAATAATAGACAGCATGTGCCTAAATTGCATTTCTTAGTATTCTGTACTTATTATGATCTTGGTTACAATAAGTAATATCCTACTGTCTCCCACAGAGTATTCTTATAAAAGTTTTGCTGTATCTGATTATATTTTACTCTGCTAGTAAGAGACATATGGTTTTTGACTGTTTAAGAAAGTCTTAAGTAGGAAATCAAACTTTTTGATTATTGTCCAACTGATATATCTTCTAAGTTCCATAGTCTTCTCTCTTATTATCAAAATAACTGGTTGTATTGCACAAACAATCTGAAATAGAAATTCTCATATATCTAATCTGTTCATAAAGAATGAAAGGTGCATTGTTGCAGACAGATTTTTTTATTGCATTAATTCCTACTTTAATGTTTAACATGGGAAGTACCTCAGATAAGTACGGCATATCGTGTTCTTCAGAGCAGACATTTCTCAGTGGATTATAACCTAATATGAACAATGAAGTTTTACTATTTGACCAATAAATCAGATACGTGTCTTCCAGAAAAAGCATTGATAAAGTGAGATAAAATTTAAGCAAATGCATTGTCTTTTTTACTTTTTTTTCCCAACCCTCTCTCCCCCACCAATTGTTTTCTGAAAGGAAAATCTCAGCTCTCAGGTAAAAAAATAGATGATATGTGTAAATTAAATTATGAATTTACAGTTCTGATTATTCCCGCGTGAAACTGTTGCCCATACTATGTTAATCTAATAACTGAATATATCAAAGAAAAAGTGTCCAATCACATCACGTGATTGAAAAAAAATCAATTTGGTTTAAAAAATGGTGTAATTGGATAAAATTCCATAATGAAAAAAAAAAAATAATGTTCCTCTTACAGACCGAATGTAGCATTTAGATTAAATATGTTGAGATAAAATCTATAATTTTCACTATTCTTTCATTTCCATTTCCATCCTGAAAGGAGTCACTGATTGCTAGTTATTTCACAACATTTTAGCTAATTTATTTATACATATAGTGATTAAGCAAGTTAAGGAGGGCTTTTATCTTTAACAAGGCCAATTTGTGTGGAAGATTTTTATGATAACACAGTACTACAAATGAAGCAGCATTTTCTTGTATCTGATGGGGAGCTTCTTTGTATTATTAATTTAGAAATAGTTTATTAAAAATAGTTTACTGAATTTTTTCTTGAATAGATGCAGGAAAGGTGGAGAAAAAAGAAATCCTCAATTCGCTATGTAACAGTCAATTTAATTTTATCAAAATAATGCCCTAGATAAAAATAGAACAGACATTCACCACATATTTGATCACAAGAGTAATTTTTTTGTGTTGGATGATATTCAGAAAATTCACTTTATTCAGACGAGAGAGAAAGTGTTTAGGTTTCTGTACAAACTTATCTTTTAGGTCCATTCATAATGCGTTGGAAATTCTTTAATCCTTTTTTTTTCCTTTCTAACTTCAAGCCTAGCTAAAAATAATTCAACAATAGCTTTATTTTTCTAGATGAATTTTGGCACATCAAATTACAGCCTTGTGCAGAACCAGGAAACACATTCTAAAAATAGGAAGGACAGAGGCTAACTAGCTTGTAAGGTGTTTAAAACAACTATTTCATGTTTTGTAATTTTTTAGTTCAGATCCATTAGTGTTTGTTGTTGAATCACATCTGTCTTCTTTAATGACATGAGATGAACAAACTGGATACTAAAACCAGATTTTCTTGAGTCAGACTAGAAATATTATTTGTTTCCTTGAGAGGGACAGATACTGGGCAACAAATTGGGAAGAAAAAGAACGTAACTTGAAAGACAGGTGAAACTGAAAAGACCCAGAAATTACCAATAAAACCCACAAAATATATTTTTATATAAATTTACGTATCATGGATATTATATATTTATATCACTGGCATGAGTCTTAAAACAAATATTAAAAATTCAGTTACCTAAAGTTTTAGGATTTTTCATATGTAAGAAACAACGTAATTCCTTTCTGAATATATCTGAATGGAAAAGTTTGTGGGTTTATCATTATTACAAGGGAAGCTTGTGTTAGCAGGGATTTATTCATTTGATTTTGTTGGCGTGTGGAAGGTAAGAGGAAGAATACCGTGGGATGCAGTTTCATGGGTCATTATGTTCAGTTTATGCTGAGGTCACCACCACTGCCTAATACCCCTCTTAACAGGAAAAACAGCTTAAAAAGAAAATAGCATTTCTACCCTTGCAACAGGATTATGTCAGTGGTTACAAAATTGGAAGTGAAGCAACAAACAAGAAAACATTATGTGCAGACTAGGATAAGTTGGAAACTAATCTCTCTTTCCTCATCTAGGTTTCTCTGCTTCGTTCTTTGGCTCTCCCATGGTGTTTTTTTTATGAAAATCCTTTGAGAAATTAACTTCAATTTTTATCCTGTGTCTCTATCTGGTTACTATTCAGTGTAAAAGAAAATATATTTCTGATGAGATCTCAAGATACCTTTGGCTCTAAAGCTGCTTGTTTCAGTGCAGCCAAGCTTAGCACTCCCTCCGATACCAGTTGAATAGCATGACACCCATTCCACAACCAGCCATGGGTAACTTGAGTGTGATGGAAGCCTGTGGGTTCATAGGATTGAGGTGTGCAGATTCTCCAGCTCTAGTTTCTTTGCTTTTGTCTAAGCAAGTCAAACTGCAACCAGCTTATGCCATAACACTCTATCAGTCACCCTTTAGAGAAATTCCTTCCTTGACTGGAGTCACCTTTCAGTTTGATGCTGTTTTATATAAGCCATACAACATAATAATGCAACGTCTGTGGTTCCATGGTATTAATTTCAATTGCTGGTGTCTAGAAGAAGCCAATACATCTCAATGATAAATGTCAGATATCTCTGTCACTCAGCAGTGCTAGAGCCAACAAGATATGTCTTGAGTCTTCCCGCCTTCATTCAGACACTGCAGGGAGGTGCTCTGTTTAAGAACTGAGCTCCAGTAGCTCTTTCAGTAGACAACACGCTGCGGTTACTGACATCTTCCTCAAAAGAGTACCCAGCAGGTCTCCAGAGGGGCCTGCCAAGCAAGTGAACATTTGGAGGTGAACCACCACCTATGTGCACCTGCAGCTACACACGCATCACTGCAAATTAGCTATGCACCTCTCAGATCATGTCCTGCCAAATGCAACCTGCTTTATTGGTGTCTCAGGATGGAGGACTGCAAGGTGAGAAGGACAGAAAGGTGAGTGAAGAGCGGGGATTGCCCCAGCTCCCCACCACACTGACGGGTGACCTGCTAGTGAAATCCCAGACTGCCTCAAGCTCCCAGTTCCTTGCTCTCTCTTTTCCTTTGGAATGGGATTGCCATCCACTCCAGTTCTCAGACTTCCACCAATACATTTTCCAAATAAGGGACAAACACCATCCCAAACAGATTCTGGAGGACTAAGATGTTTCTGGCAGTGTCTAGACCAGTCTGCAACATGTGGTCACGCCAAGACTCAGGTATGCAACTAAGTTTCTTAAGTTAATCTCTGTATTATTCTGATATTAAAATATTCTGCAGTTTTGGCAAGGTATGAACTGGCCCCTGGAAATGAACACTGGCTTTCCTCATGGAAACATAGACTTTTCTAAGGTTATCCAGCAGGACCAAGGCATTGAATTTAGAGAGTGGAACAAAACTATTTTTGTGTCAGGAAACTATCAATGTTTTGTGCTTGGTCCAGTTCTCACAGGCTTTTTCACAGGTTTTTAAGCAACAAATTAATATATTCTTCTAACTTCTTGACATAAGGCTAAGTACTGTAGCTTCACATTCATTTATGGTCAGACTTTCCCATCTGTGTCTGAAAGAGACATTTTCAAGTTAACTCTTTTATATTTATTAACAGTTATTTAGTTTCTGGAAAGTGTCTTTTTCAAACTCTTTTCAAATTACTTAATTTATTTTTGAGAACTATGCAAAATCAAAACTGAGATTAATACTAAAAATCATAGACACAAAGCCTCTTGATCACTAATAGTAATTATACTCTTCTTGAAATAGTCTTACCATACAGTATATTTAGTAAGACATCCAAGCCCAGAAAAGTTCTGTCTTTTGGGGTTTTTTCCCAACAAAAATATCTCAGTTAGAAACATTAGTTAAGAAACAAATGTGTAGAATGCTTTCTTTTCTGTTCCCTAGTTTCATGTTTAAATCACAACGTAAAATAATTTAGGACTGTCATACACAAAAAGATTTCTGAATCAGTATATCAGCAACAATGCCTTCAGAACAACAGAAAGTAGCCCAAGAAGGAAACATGTTACATCTCTCCTTTTCTATATAATTGTTTCTGAAAAAAACAATTGTATATCAGCACTTCAGAGTATTACCTGAATAGCATGAATCATTTGAAGAAACAATTTATTAATTTCAAAGACAAGATGAGTTATTCTTTGGCCACGATTAGCCATAAGCTGGCAATCACCATAAAATGCTCTGCCAATGACTGTCAGAAATAATTTTCAAGCCTTCTGCTTTTTCTGATGGTATGCTGCAGAATGTACTGAGTTTTGTTTGCTTATTTTTTTTTTTCTATGAGATTTAGATAACCACCAGATTTGTTTCCATTTTCTTCTGCAGATAACGTGCTAGAACATCCATCGGGAGGTTACTGTTCTGACACTGAAGCATAATTCCATGGTAACCTACCGAGGACAGTTTGTTTCTTACAAATTGCTCTCTGTGTCAATCCAAAAAGGAGACAAATTTTTATATCCTGAAAACTATAATAACTCATGCACTTAATTTTGGAGCCTTAATTACCTCTATAGCAGTAGGACACCAAAGTGACCAAACATACCCACCATCCACAAGACTAGAAAAAGTGAAACAAAATGGTTTCTTCATGCATCAATTTATCTTCATTCATCCATACATAAATATTCTTAGATTCAGAAAAATCAGATGCTATTAAGGTAAAATAACTGCTTGCTGGATGATTTGACCAGCACAACCTTTAAAATTACAAAATAACTCTGCAATTCTGTAAGCAGCCACAAAAGAAAAGAAGTCTTGCATGCAGAATTTAAATCACAAAATCCCACTGTGTCCCAGAGTCTGTATATATATATATATACAGAAAAGGGGACGTTTAGAAAGAAAAGTTCAGATTCACTTATAACTATTGACTTTCCACAACATAAAAACGAGTATCAAGGAATTAGCATTCAATAGTAATTACTAAGATTTTTTGGGGGAACAACAATCTTTGAGATGTTATATAATACATCTATAAATGGGAACAATTAATGTCTTTTCAATTAAATTACTAATGCCAATATGCCATCAGATTACCGTCATACATTAGCACATAAAATACCTTCATATCATTTGAACAGAGATTATGCTTGCTACTTACCTAACTGGGTCTCATGAATTGTTAGCTTACTCTCCAAGGGATGTAAAAGCTTTGGTGGTTTATCTGTTAGTGGTGCTAGAAAAGAAAGAAATTCACATATATAGTGTTCTGTTATTATTGGGTAGAATAAGACTTGGTTTTATACCTATTGGTTCAGGAAGGGTTTGGTTTTTCTTTTGTTTCAATAATGTTCATGCCTTCAGTAACTGTAAATACTTTTGCATAGACAGTAAATATAGCACCAAAATTTAAAATCTTTCACATGCTAAGATAAACTCTTTAAAACCTCATGGAAAACAAAAGAAAACAAAAACCCACAAACCAAAAAAAACCCCAAGCAAAACAAAACCACCATTCACTGACATTGCAATTTTATATTTTCATAAATATTATCCAGCATTTCAGTTTGTTGTGATATTTAATTACCTTTCTATAAAGTATAATCATTTACAGAGAAATAATATAAACCAAGTTACTGTAAAACAATTTTGAATATTTGATGAAAATTTTATTTAAAAAGATAATACCAACATTGAAACTTCGTAAAGTGGAGTACTAGAAAAAGGCTCAGTTTTCAAAATGCAAGGGATGGATACAATGAAATAATGTCAGGATTCCTGCCTAATAAGATGGCTTCCCCCCTCCCTTTTGGTCTCCCCTGAAATATAGTAGAGTTATGCAAATTGTGGACCAGAAAGAGTTTTGTAGTGGTCAAAAACCTTCTGAAGGTGGTTGAAATGCATTCAAACCACGTATCCAAATAGTGCAGTCATTCTACCACATTTATCAACTATATGCTTAATTCATAGAAGTGACATTCATTATTACTACTTTTGTTGCTGCTAGCAAGTGTACTCTTTACTATCTCTGACATCTGAGTGCATATCACATGAAAAAAAGAATGATAATTTATTTTTTCTTTAATGCTGATAGTAAATATTCATGGGAAAGTTCCAACTTTTGAAGTCACCTGCAACATTTTGATATTTTGCTTTTCAACATTAATTCCTACTTCAGTTTTTAACACAGATTATGGGCTGTCACAGATTTAAAATACATTTGACATTTTGATATAACTATTTGTTCTCTTCAACTTGTCAAAATCAATGCTCCTTTTCTTACTGACACACACACACACACACGTATCCATATGTGTATGGGCTTAATATACTATACACACTCATCTCCTGTCAGTGGAACAGTAGTTGCATTCTCTTCACTATGTTTGCTCTGCTCTTTTATTAAATTATTAATTTTCTTTAAAATATACAGCATTGATTTCAACTTTGGAACAATTACAGAGTAGAACCATTATCAACTCATGTTTCTGCTTTACAGATATTATCTTTTATATGACCAGAGCATAAACCCACTCAGTGTCTGGGATGTTGACCCATCAGATCTAGCACTGAATCAAAATTCAGGAATGGGAAGGAACTGTATTTGATGCACAGACTGTCTTTCATTTCATTCTTCTAACAACAACTTCTGCTCTCTATGGGGAATTATTCTGCACAGCAGACTTTGGAGAGACTCACAACTGTGAAAGACTTTTCAGCATCATCTCTGGGTTGTTACTTTTATTTATTTATATCAATATTAATTATTTTATCTCTTTTTGTCCTTTTTTTTTTTTAATCCCCCTTGGAGGCTAAAGTGGGTGGAAGGGAAAAGGATTCAAAATGTATTTTTTTTCTTAAACTGTAAAATTAATCATTCCCATTTCTTAACTTCTCTGCAAAGGCTCATAATTCATCAGCAAATTGCCATTTTTTAAACATCCACTATGAATTTAGATTTAGTTTTGCAGTTCTGTCATTCTCAACTCAATTACTATGCATCAGATAATGTCTTCTGAGTCACTGTTGTTCTAAATCTGTTTTAAAACTCTGCAAAAAGTTCCCTTATTTTAAGTGAAGATATAGCAACCTATGGAGTTAATCGGAATGCAACAAGTCGATTATAAAACAGCACTTTTCATCAGTTTAAGCAAAGATCAGCATCAGTTTTGTGAGTGTCACACGTCAGGTGTTCCAGCCCCCACTTGCCTTCTGGCCCTGCACTGGACTCAGTCCAACATATCCAAGTCTTTCTATACAGCAGAGAGACCAAAATTTGTCACAGACTCATAGGCATGGCCTCACAGACACTAAATAGCTGTGAAGGATCCTCCTCCTGGACATAGCTAAATTCTTTCCAAGAGCTGTGCACTTGGCTTTTGCTGACTCATGCTCAACTTGTTGTCCACCTGGGCTAACAGGACCATTCCCACAATTTTTTTTTCCTACTCAGTCAGCCCCTAGTTCTGCATTGTTGCACAGGGTTATTCCACTTCTAGGTCAGGACCTTCCGTTTGCCTTTGTTGGACTCTGAGACTTTCTCTAACTTGTCAGGGCATCCTGAAAGAGCATCCCAGCTCTCTACTTTGTCAGTCATCTTCTGAGAGTGCACTCTGTCCTATAATCCAGGAATACAGGAAACCTCTAATCAATAGTAAAATAAATATATACCAGAAATTAACTGTGTTATACACTTATTTTAAAGGGATAGTTACCAATATTTCTGGCCAGTAAGAGTTAACACTTAGTAAGACAGCTCAGCTCTAAGATCTCTACATAGGAGGAAACATCTGTATTTCAGTGTTTCATTCCTTTTGATATCTCCCAACTTCACATTGTAGTGCATGTATCTGTACTACAAGCAACCACATTTCCCAGGGCAAACTCCTTCCCCATCTGAAAAATTGAAAGTATCCCTAGGTATTCTGCATTTCAGAGTTTTAGACAGGAGAGAAATACTGTGAATGTCAGTAATATAAGCAAGGAAAATAATTTTAATAGCTTGATATGCTTAAAATATCAGATTTTCCAAGGTGATTTGAAAGTTGTCATCAGCCAATCAGTACCTTTAGTCTTTGTTATTTAACCTATTTCTTAGCCTGAAATATCTATATTTTCTGGCATATTGATCCCTGTGGACTGAGGCAGAGGTGGGAATTTCTCTAGCTGCCTCTCTACCTTTCAAGTTTACACTCACCACAGATAGCAATATTAATGGACAACACAGAGTTACTGCAATCCTCATTTAGTTCAGAAACTCTAGACTAGACCTACGTATCTCCTATAAGTTTTTTCATAGCCTTCGAACCATAGGGAATGACTTCTCAACTGGGTAAACCTGCTATGCAGAAGGCTATTCAAAACCAAATTTTCAGAAGGATATATTGAGGCACAGTTTTGTACTAAATTGAATATCAAAACCATAATTTAATCCATTCTTCCTAAGCTTTTACTAAATATCAAGAATCAACCAAAATTTACAAAACTCACAACTCCATCTGGTCTCTTAGACAACTTAAATACCTTTTATTCTTTTTTTTTTTTTTTCTCTTTAATAAATAGATGCAGATAGGCAATAATTTTCGTGTCCTACAAAAATATCCAAGATTTCAAAGCATTTCCTATTCTGTACTGAATGCAAAGAACAATAATTCTTTTGAATATGTTTAAAAATATAAAGATCCTCTTCCCACCAGGTAGTACTTATCAACATGGTTGTCATACAGGAGGAACAGAGTGCTCAGATTCCTATTCTTGCATGAGGGAATTCTCAAGTCTCTTGGCAAGAATCTTAGTTCCTGGATATTATTATCTGCTGAGGCATGGATTCACTTCTCCCTCTCTTCTATCTCCTCCCTCCTCCCTTCACTTACTTTCACTGTCTTTTTGTTTTGTTTTTGCTTTATTTTGTTGGGCTTTTTTCCACCTTAAGTGTCAAGAACTTTATCTCAGACAAAGTTAAGCAAAAATGGTATATTCTTCTCAAAAAAAAAAAAAAAAAAAAAAAAAAGAAGGTAGGTGTGTAGTTGACAGGTCAGTGCCTTTTTAAAAAAAGCTGTTTGATCACAAATCAAGTTTACAGGTCATCTTATGTTTGACTTCTGAACCATCATTGATGAATTATTTGAAAACAAATATGCGTCAAACTTGTTTTTCATTAGAAACAAGTTGTTTTGTTTTTGTTTTTTTTTTTTAAAGGTGAAGTTGCCAATTCAGAAGCTCTATTAAAAATTACTGTTTAACTTCAGAGATACCATTCAGCTGCAGATATATTGATCCTGCTCAGGGAAAAAAGTGCCTAAATTCACATTCCATGTCTATCAGATTGGATGTACATTTAAAATATATTGAATAATTTGTCTTGTGGTAATGAAACTGAGAGCCACCACAATCAGTCACCCAACTGGAAATTAGCCAGAAAATAATATTTTCACATCAGCCACCTACTTCCATACTCTTCTTCCTGTGCTGCTGCTTTAGGTTTAGATGTGCATGGTCACATGCTACACCCACACATTTTTTCTACGTAAAACAGTGTTATTTGAAAAGACCAATCACCTGTTAGAATTTAACACACGTAATGAAGAAATCTTAAGTCAAACTGTACATCAAAATAGCACTGATCTGGACATCAAAGTGCAACTGCCCCAAAAAGCACAAGCTTTATAATAGAAAAATGCTAATTCCAAAGACCTGTACTTATGTCTGTTTTACAAACTGCTCTCAGATCCTTCCTTGAAAAAAATATTAATTTCTTAGAGGAAGACAGGACTGAGTGGAATTGTCTGCAACTCAGAAAGCCAGTTTATTTTCTGGACATTTGATTCAAGGAGAAAAATAACTGCCTTACTTGGCCAATCTGAGTTTTATATAAATATTGACATGTCCCTGGAAGATACTGCAACTATAGCATGGGACTCAATAGGGGGAAGAATTCATTACTATGTGAAGGCAAAATATTCCTACATGTTGAAATCAAGGGAAATCAGAAAGAATGGAGCTCTGTTTTGTTGTTTCATTTTTGTTGTTTTTTTTTTTTTTTTTTAAACAGCATTATTTCTTTCAATCCACCCCACAGTTCAAAGATGCCCCATTTCTTGGCTTGCCTATAGAAACTCAATAGTATTCCTCATTCCAGTGTGCTTTCCTACTAATTTTTCAAGCTTGTGTTTCTTTTTCTCCTCTCTTCATGGTGCCAATTTTGTCACAGGCAAAAAACCTTGAGTGTGAAAACAAGGCACTTCTGCCAGAGGAGGGGTAGGAGATCTGACTGACTATAAAGCTGAAGAGGGTCCCCAGAGGAGCTGCTGATGACCAGTCCCTGGCAGTGTCCGAGGCCAGGCTGGATGGGGCCCTGAGCAAATTGTTCTAGTGGAAGGTGATCCTGCCCACAACAAGGATGTTGAAATCAGGTGTTCCATTCCAACCTAACCATTCTGTGATTCTGTGATGGCGCCTGGCACTGCTGTCTGCTCCACATGCTCTCAGAGTCGGCCTGTGCCTGGCTGAGAAGTGCATGTGGTGTGTTCACCCCTCTAAATACCACATCTCAACATTTATTTAAGCATTGTTAAGCTTGATAATGTTATGACAACAGCAGTGGAGAAGGTTTGAGATTACAGTAAAAAAATGGATTTGGGTTTTAGATAGCTATGCTAAAGTGTCTACTTCATGAGAGAGCTCTTGAAATAAAACACTATCATTGGAAAGCCATCAGTTATGAGAAGATGACAATGATGGCTATATTTAGGAATCATAAGTAATTATAAGAACAGGAGGAAAAACTGTAGCATTTCAGTTGATAATTGCAGTGCCTTGGAAAACACTGATGTATACTTCTATGTTTGGTTTCTTTTTTCTAATAGTAATGCCTGTAAAAGTAATAATGCAGTAGCAGAAGTCTACTGTAGATTGCAATAAAATTAATTATGTGCAGCCTGAAGCTGCAGTCTTAAAACATTAATCTACACAGTCACTGTCCAGATGAATATTCATACTGAGAACTCTGAGCTTCCTCAGAGCAAATGTGATCAGATTAAAAAAAAATAAAAAATGATGCAATGGAAGGATGTTGAGTTTTTTCTTTACTCCTCCTTACATAGATATATATGTATTCATATATATCCCTAGAGAAATTAATGCCTTTTAAAAAATAAATATATGGCAAGGTCTTTCATAAGAGGGAAATTCTTTATACATGTTTGAGACTTCTAACAACCTTAAATCTCAGTTCTCAGTTACATTCAGATTAGTTTTCATTCACAAGGGCATCATTTAAAATCACGTATGCCGTGAATTGCTCAGCAGCCCTGTAAGAATATTCTGCCTCACTGTGTGAATGCTGAATCAAGCAGGTCAAACTGAGGGCAGATACAGATGATGATACTGAAGATATGTGTGTGAAGCCATAGGCATATGACAGTAAATGAGCTATCTAATGTGACTTAGTTATCACTGTGACTGACTGAAGATCAGCTTTTATCTTCTGAAATGTTCCCATAAATCTTGCAACGAGAGACAAAAATGTCTCTCTCTTTTTTCAGTTTATGTATTTCTCATTGACTTCTCCTTACTGCATATTAAAACAAAAACAAAAACAAACAAACAAACAAAAAAAAACAAACCAGAAAAAAAAAAACAATCCCTTGCCCCTGTTGCCTTGGGCATACAAATAAAAACAATTTTTATTTCTCATACTTACTAATTTTTTCTGTTTTTCCCAAAGCAGTTGGGAAATATTCTTAATATTTTTACATCCTATAACTATGTAATGTGTTGAATAGAACACTAGACCTTCCTGCAAGAAAATGCAGAGCAACTAAACTGGTAACCAATAAGCAGGCTGCTATTATGCAAAAGTTTCCATACTGCATACCAAAAAGGTGTTGCTAAGATGAAATCTAAAAGATGGGAAGAATATTTCCAAGAAGCCTTTTAAGATGCTTTAAGCCCGTGAGTCCCCTGTGATTAACAACACTGAATATTGGAGAAGAGCAAATGCAGCCAGATGTTGGAGTTTTCACTATCTGCTCATCACTAATTGAATCTGATGTGACACTTGTGCTACCCCTCAGACTTCAGAGAAGATGTTAGTTTTCTTGAACACAGAGTGACATTTCCCAGTGATCATGTCCATGGAAAAAGTACAAATAATCAAAATGTTGCCATGGCAGGTGTTAATGCAATCTGGAAATACAAAAGAACGAAAGAACACATTTAGTTAAACTTTTCAGTGAAATACCATTCTAACATCTTGATAGTTTTGGTCTCTTTCTGTGTGGCAGATCTAGAATTTATATATTGATTTTACAAAGAAGAAGTGAAGGAATAAAGCAACACTTTGATATTAAAAGATTTTAAATAATAGAGACAGGATTTCCTCTCTCCCACAAAAACCCCAAACAAACAGAAAAGACACCCAAAATATAAAAAGTAATAAAAATACTAAAGAATCTAAAACATCTAAATTCTTTTTTCTGTTTTGTTACTTTCTCTGCATTACAACACTGTTTCTGTACAAAACTGATCCCTAAAGATAAAGAAAATGAGTCTTTCTAGTTAGATCTGTGAAAAGGATGTCATTATAAAGCCTGGTCTGTCTGCTTGGCCCTGCACTTGTATCTAAGAGACACCAGATCATCTGGAGAGAAAAAAAAAAATAAATAAAAGCAGGTGATAAATTATCAGTGCATTTAATGAAAATAAAAGCTCTTGTTAACAAAATAATTAAATGATGTTTCAAGGAGCACTTCCACCAGTAGAATCCTTAATGTTTCAGCTTAATGATGAAGCTCACCAGCACATCATTCAGCAGGAATGCAGTTATAAGCTCATCAGGGAATTTGCTCCTATACCTGCATGTTAGTTTATGCCTTTGTTTAGAAGAGTCTTCAGTGAAGTGGTATGTTTTTAAGTCTTGTATAAGGTTCACGAAACAAACAGAAACATATATTCTTAACACCTGGCCTACCTGAATAAGTGTCATATTCATGCAGCAAAACAGAGTGTTACATAAATCATGAGATTTAGGCAAACAAGTAAAAAATGTCAGACTCACACATTAGCATTCTGCAACACACCATTACAATTTTTCTGCATATGATCATAGATTCCCTTCTCATACTGCTAACTTAATCTGCCCTCTTTCCTTTTATCTCTAGGTTAAAATACAAGAAATATGGGAATGGAGATACCATGAGGTTATATTTTCTGTGACTAGACCAAATATACATTTTTTAACAATTACTCAGTTATTATTACCAGATGACCCCCAGAAAACCTCATTTATACAATTCAATAGTTCAGTGTTACCTATATTTTCTTGTTCAGCCTCACCTGCACACTTGACACTGAATTTAAGTATTCACTATTATTTCTTTTCCTCAATCTTTTCATAACCATTAAAATTTCCCCCTGGATTTTAGGAACAGTTTCAAATTTTTCCCTATTATTTGTATATTCTGTCTAAGGCTTAGATTTCAAACTCAAGTAAATGGATTGTGTTTTAGAGTCATAAAGTTGTTCAGGTTGGAAAAGAACTTTTAAGATCACTGAGTCCAACTGTTAACTTAGCACTGCCCAGTCCAAAGTGACACATCTACAGGTCTTTAAGTACCTCCAGGGATGGTGACTCCAGCACTTCCCTGGGCAGCCCATTCCCATGCCCATTCTCTAGACATGCTCCAGCTTGATAATGTTTTCCTTGCAGTGAGGCGCCCAAAACTGAACACAGGATTTGAGGTGTGGCCTCACCAGTGCTGAGTACAGAGGGACAGTCACTGCCCTGGTCCTGCTGGCCACACTATTCCTGATACAAGCCAGTATGCCCCTGGTCTTCTTGGCCACTTGGGCACACTGCTGGCTCATGTTTGGCTGTCTGGTGACCAGCATTCCCAGGTCTTTTTCCTCCAGGAAGCTTTTCCAGCCACAATTTAAAGTACTTCATTGAAAGTAGCATCAGTAGAACACTGATTTCAGGAACTGAATAGTAATGTTGTTAAACTATTCCTGCCTTGTTTTAATTATTTGCTCCTTTTTTGAGAGTTAGAGCAGATAGTTCTTGAAAATACAGTAGCTCATGACCTTTGAACACAAATTCTAGATACCCTGTGCTTTTTTTCTTTCATAATTAAATCTTTTTGCTGATATTGCTGACATTTCAGAGTAATATTTCTCGGCCTCTGGGGAAGCCTTGTAAAGGGAATAGCACCCTATGCACTCTGACCACTTCAACTCTTCCAATGAGCTGACATTTAAAGGCCTTGCAATTAAAGGTTTTACATATTTCATATAGTTTTCACTTTCACAATTTGAAGTCAACCTTTTATTCTGTTGCTCTATTTAAAAAATCATTTCATTTAAAAGATGACCCATTCTCATTCTCATTCTCTCTGTTCTAGTTCTATCTTAGACCTGTAAAGTTTCATTGGTTCTCCAAGCAATTTCAGTGATTTAGTCTCCTGAATCTGTCTTTGCTCCGCTCGAAATTTGGACATACTGACATTTCTTGTGACCCCAAAATTAAAAAAAAAATCCATAATTTCTATTTTCATTAAGAGTGAGAAGGCCTTTTCTTTTTTTCCCTCTTTTTGTATTTCTCATTGAGTGCACTTGGGGCTTTTTGTCCTCTTGGGTGTTTGATGTTTTTTTAAACATATGTTCCATTGAGGCATGTTTTTCTTTTAAAGCTGAGAGACTTTGAACCATAAGAAAGCATATATCAATCTTAATCTTCAAGAAAGGCTAGAAGGAGGACCTTGGGAACATAGAATGGCCAGCCTTATCTTGATTCCTAGGAAGGTGATTGAACAAATAGTCCTAGAAACTGTTTCCAGGCAGTTTAAGAACAAGACGATGATTGTGAGTACTAAGCATGGATTTACAAAGGGAAAATTGTGCTTAACCTTCAGTGATGCAATGAGTGACTCAGTGGGCCTGCAGACAGGAGCTGACACTGTTTATCTTGACTTTAGCTAGGCTTTTGTCTCACTGACAAACTGGTGAAATATGGCCTAAGTCAGTGGATAGTGAGATGGGTGGAAAATGGAATGAACTGCTGGACTAAGAGGGCTGCAACCAGCAGCACAAAGTCTAATTGGAGGCCTGTACCAGCAGGGTATCCCTGTGTTGGTTCAGCACTTTTACCTTCTTCTTTAGTGACCTGGATAACAAAACACAAGACTGGGAAGAGTGGTTGATGACCAAACCAGACAGGTGTGCTGCCACTTGGGGGGACCTTGATAGGCTGAAGAAATGGTCTGGCAGGATCATGAAGATCAACAAGTGAAATGCCAAGTCCTGTCCCTGGGGAGAAGTAGTCCCAACCTTCAATACAGTCCAGGAACCAAATAGCTGAAAATCAGATTGGCAGGGAAGGACTTTCTATTCACAGAAAACAAGTTAGCCATGTGTCAGCAAAGTGCTCTTGCAGCAGTAAGGACCCACAGCACCCTGGCCTGCATCTAGGAGAGCATGGCCAGCGGGTAGAAAGTCATTCTTCCCTTTTGCTCAGCTGTGATGAGACACTTCTGGAGTGTTGGTTCAGTGCTGGACTCTCCAGTACAAGACAGATATAGACATACCAGGTTAAAGACAGTGAAGGGCCACAGTAATGACCAAGGGATTGGAGCATGTCAGACGAGGGAAGACTGAGAGAACTGAGACTGCTCAGCCTGGAAAAGAAGGGACTCAAAGGGATATCATCCATGTGTGAAAAAACCACATGGGGATGGGGGAAGTCAAGACAATGGAACCAGACTCTTTTCAGTGGTGCTAAGTGACAAGATAAGAGTCAATGGCACAAAACACAGGAATTTCCTCTTAAGCACAAGAGAAATATTATTCACTACACATGTGGTCACACACATGAACAGGTTGCCCAGAGGTGTTGTACTGTCTCCATCACCGGAGATGCTCAAAACCCATTTGGATATGACCCTCAGCAACTTGCCCTGACTGACCCTGTTCTGAGCAGGGGATTGGACCAAAATATCTCTAGCAGGTGTCCACCTGCTATTTAATTTTTAGCAAATATTTGCACTTTACAATCAGGTTTAGAAAGTCTGGAGAATTTCCTGGGTGTCCTGAGTAGTTAAGCATCTGTGCAGCAGATGGGAAGGGGTTTACGTGCCATGCTAATTGCACTATACAACTCTAAAGTTTGTCATCCAGATGTTCTGCCTGGTTCTATACTGTATGTACAGACCCTCCCATTATGACAGCAGACATCCTTGCACAGAGCACTTCAGGTTTGCATTATCTCTATGCAAATCTTTTCTGAAGCTTAAGCTGTGCAGTTTTAGTTTCCATGGCTTTACTATTTTGTAACAAGGTAGGAAATCAAGGTCTATCATAGGATATTAAAAAGTTACACAGGCAGTGTAAGTGGAGAGAGGAGAACATGCCTGAAAACAATAATATCTAACACATATTGTCCATTTGATGTGCCAGGCTTTAAATAAAGCTCTCTATATAAATCCAGTATGGCAGATGATATATTAGTATGTATCGTATAGTTACTTGGCAACAAACAGAGATTAGACATCATAAACATTTGGTCTGCAGAAATGGTACCAGAGCTGGTTGTTACACAACCATATTTAATGCTTGATGCATAAAAAAAATCCACTCTAGTTGTTTATATATAAATTGTCTGTAAACCAAACTACAAACCAAGAAAATCTTATTGAAAATAATATTCCTATTACATAAAACAAACAAAAAAACAACACAAATTTGCCGCTTTTAATAACAAACAAACTGATAAGACATATTGTTGCTGGCAACAATATGGAGCATACTGGATATTTTTTTGCAGACAACGTAACTGAGAAATTATGACAGAATTTTAAGTCTTTAATTAACTTTGGGGTTTTTTTCCTCCAAATAAATCTAGTCTTACTCTTTTTTGGAAACAGAAAAAAAAGTGACTGGACAAAGTTAATTTTATTAACTAAGAAGATTCATGCCTGTTAAAGCATCTGCACATTAGTTTTCTTTGGCTAGAAGCATATATGTTTTCTCTGGCTATAAATCTATGCCATCTTCTCTCTTTAGAATCTGTACCATCATTAAGTAACAATAAGTCTCTTAATTGCTATTACTCTGTTATCTTCATAAATCAAATATCTTAGGCTAGAGGAATTAGAATTGGAAGGCTTTCCTTTAGTTTTCCCCAAACTTTTTATTTGTTCTGAATCTAAGGAAGGATTTTTATTGGAATGTACAGCTTGTTTACACAGAAAAATAAAGATTATTCAGAATATTTCTAATTCTGAAGTTTTCAGTAGAAATGTATAAAATTACTGGCAGAAATATCTAAAGTACAAATGACGCATTATTTTTGGGTTTCTGTGGACAAAATAAAATTGTTTATTTAGAGTAAGATGTTCTTAATATTAGTCTTTGGCTAGGTTTCTGCTTCTTGGTTCTTGAGGTACAAGCACTTTATTTTTTGCAATATTTTGGTTTGAATCAAGGCTCAAACTAGAAGATAAGAAATACGACAAACTCTTTCAACTAAGGGACTAGCTGAATATGTTAGAATTTCCTAATCTATTTTGGACTTTGTCTATGAGGCACTATTCAGAGTCATACAGAGGTATATGATCCCCATTAGAAAGGACTTATTGGGACTCTAGGCTAAAAGACTTTCAGAAGTTCAGTATAGCATGCTGGTGAGTGAGGGAAGAGTGCACTGCTAACAAATCGTGCTACGCTATATGCTCCTGCACAAGGCTTCACTACAGTATATCATTAGTGGTTCAGGAGCCTTAATCCAGTTCCCAACAGTGGGGTAGATATGTAGCAAGCCTGAGTGTCATGCCAGTTCTCAAAAACTCATGACTTGATATGGAACCTGTTTGTTTATTCCCTATGCTTTTGTAAATTCCACTTGGTACCATAATCCTTGTGTAAATCTAGGAACAGGAAACTGAATCCCTGGAAAGCAAGTGACTTGCCTGAAAAGTTTTCTTAGGCTAAAAACTCAGTTTTCCAGCAAGTTAGCCTCTTTACCAATGGATAAGAGACATATAATGCAGAGTCTGTGTGGAAAGTAGCAGTATAAAGCATTTTACATGCAAATACTCTTTGAGTCTGTTTATGTGGCTGACTTTTGTCTGCATGTTCAAAGTGCATTATATGACATGCTGGAGAAATTAGAAAA
Organism: Xenops minutus; assembly: GCA_035221455.1. Taxonomy (NCBI): domain Eukaryota; kingdom Metazoa; phylum Chordata; class Aves; order Passeriformes; family Furnariidae; genus Xenops; species Xenops minutus. The sequence goes on along the minus strand of JAWWEE010000001.1, from coordinate 108,095,305 downwards.
ATAACTGTCACTTTAATCACAAGATAAAAAAAAAAAAAATCAAAACCAAAAACAAACACATGTATGGAACCCAAAAATGTAGACCCATAACACTCTTACAATAAATAAAGTTGTTTTTACTGGGAAATAGACAAGAAAAGACCAAATGTGAAATGTAGAAATTTTTACAGATGACAAATAAAAAATTATAGCAAGAATAGAAAAAGTTTGTTTTCAGGAGAAAATACACATGCTTCTACTGATTAGGAGATTAATCCTTGAAAATAGTTTATTCTTGTGTTTCATTTTGATAGCAAGGAACAAATTTTCATTCCACAAACAATGGTGTGTAGTAGCTATTACATTACACGTCTCTGAATCTTTCAGGCACAGAAAAAGTGCAAATAGAAGTTATTATCCAGCAGTAATAACCATATTTTTGATGTGTGATGCACTGGCTAGGAATAGTCTGCCCAAAAGACGGACATCTCTTTTATATACTCTTAAATTCTCAGTATGAAAAGCAGGCTCTATGTTAATATTTAGGCAGTAAACACTGGGACACAATGCCTCCACAGGCATGACAGGAAGCTGCTATATCAGAGGGAGAGAAAAAGATCTTCTGAGTCAAATGAACAGCAGATGGTACTTTCTGCTACTACATTGCATTTATATTAATCACACTGAGTTGGAAGGAACCCTAAAGATCACCTAGGTCCAACACCCCTTGAAAACAGGCAGGGACACCTTTCACTAGACCAGGTTGTTCAGAGCTCCATTCACCCTGACCTTGAGCACCTCCAGGGTTTGGGGCATCCACAGCTTCTCTGGGCAACCTGTTCCAATGCCTCACCACCCTCTCAGTGGAGAATTTCTTCCTTGTATCTTTAACCTTTCTTCTTTCAGGTTAAAGTCAGGTTAAAGTCCCCTTTGTCCTATAATTTTATGTCCCTGTAAAAAGTCCCTCTCCAGATTTTTCCTAGACCCCTTCATGTACCATAAGACTTCTGTAAGGTCTCCTTGGAATTTTCTCTTCTTCAGGATGAACAATCCCAGCTCTCTGAGCCTTTTCTCATAGCAGAGGTGCTCCATCCCTCTAACCCTCTTGGTGACCTCCTCTGGAATCATTCCAACAAGTCCATGTCCTTCCTGTGCTGAGGACCCCAGAGCTGGATGCAATACTCCAGGTAAAGTTTCACAAGTGGAGAAAAGGGTGAGAATCCCCTCGACCTGCTGGTCATGACTCTTTGGATGCAGCCCAGGACATGGTTGGCTTCTGGGCTACAAACACACATTGCTGGGTCATGTTGAGATTCTTATCAAATGATAGCTGCAAGTCCTTCTCAGCAGAGCTACTCTCAATCCATTCTCTGCCCAGCCTGTGTTTGTGCTTTACCCACGTGCAGGACCTTGAACTTGACTTTGTTGAACTTCATGAGTTTCGCACAGGCCCATTTATAAAGCTTGTCAAGGTTCTTCCAGCACAGCTTGGTGTCATCAGCACCACCCACTTGTGAGGGTGCCCTCAATCCCACTGTCCATGTCACTGACAAAGATGTTAAACAGTGCTGATCCCAAAACCTGCTCCCAAGTAATACCATTCATCACCAGTCTCCACCTGGACATCAAGCTGTTGACTGCAACTCATTGAGTGCAACCATACAGCCAATTTTTTATCCACTGAATGGTCCATCCATCAAATCCATGTTTCTCCAGGTTAGAGACAAGGATATAATGCGTGATGGTATCAAATGCTTTGCAGAAGTCCAGGTAGGTGATGTTAGTCACTCTTCATTTATCCACCAAAGCCATAATCCCAGCAATGGAAGACCACTATATTTTTCAGGCACAATTTGCCTTTAGCGAAGTCATGTTGGCTGTCACCAATCACCTTTTTATTTTCATTATGCCTTAGCATATTTTCCAGGAGAATCTGCTCCATGACCTTGGCAAGCACTGAGGTAAGACTAAGATGAGACTGACTGGTTGGTAGTTCCCTGGGTCTTCCTTTTTTAACTCTTTAAAAATTTTGGTTATGCTTCCCCTTTTCCTATCAATGGCAGCTTCACTGGACTTCATTATCTTCTCAAATATGACCGGTAGTGGCCACTGCACCTATCAGTTCCCTCAAGACACGAGGATGCATCTCCTCATGAGGTCTCGTGGATTTGTGCACTTTCAGGTTTCTTAGATGTTCTCTAACCTGGTATTTTCTTAAAGTGGGTGGTTTTTCATTCTTTCAGTCATTGCCTTTGACTTCTATGACTTTGGGAGTGTGGCTGGAGAACTTGACAGTGAAGACAAAATTAAAAAAGTTGTTAAGGATATTGAGCCTTTTCCATATCCCAAGCAACCAGGTATTCTGTTTCATTCCAGAAAGGGCCCACATTCCATGAAAAAGTAAAATAAACTCAGACAGAAACACTACAGCAAACAAAACCAAAAAGACTAGCCTCCCCACTTTCTCCTGTGCTTTAAATAGAAACAGGTATTCACTAATGTAAGTATGGTTTTATGGATGGTTTATAGTCATGATAATTACATTAGTATCTTCCACAAGGTTTGAGGCATGAGAAACAAACATTGTAATTACTAAAATATGCAGACAGACATCTAGACCTATTTTCAGAATCTCTGGATATCACATTCCCACTGTAGCCCACAGATATCTGGCATTTAGGAAAAGTAAGCTGATTTGTGTCATGTAAAAAAAGTCAAAATACAGTTATAAAATTTTATTTCTGACTCATTTATATCTCAGGTATGTATAGTTACAATATTTGTCATTTTCTTTCTCATAACTTCTCCCACAGAGGATCCAGAAATTTCTGCCTCCCTCAGAGGTTTAATCTACCTGTAACACATGTTGATGGAACACATGGGAGATGTGTCCTCTATGATATCCTACACAATCCAGGTAAGATGGCATAGTTTTTACTATCACAAGTGGGCTTCACTTGGACTTCAAAAGCTACCAGCGGCTCTTCTCATGCCTGATTCATAATATATAACCTTAGGATTCAGTACAGTCTCTTTATAGTTGTTTAGAGCTGAGCACCAGGGAATACACAATAAAAGGTGACATAACAGGGAATATGGTACCTCAGCCAGGGTGAGGGTGTACTGCACTGACTTAAATTAGTCACTGAGTGAACTAATCACAAATTACCAATGTAGAGTCCACCAAAATGGAAGTCCAAAAGAGAGTGAAAAAGCACTCCAGAAAAAGGAAACTTAAGGGTGTTTTCTCTGCTAGGACTGTGCATCATATATCTTCAGATATGAAATGAGAAAATAAATGAAAAATTAGAAAGGAAAGCAAATCACTCCCAAATTCACTTTGCATAAGGAAGAGTGGAGGAAAATAAGACAAAATAGCACATTTCTGGTGAAGTTAACTGCTTGATGTATAAGCGCAATTCTTCAAATTCTTGCAGCACTTGAAGCTTATTGCTCTATTATTACTTCTTATTTTGACAGAAGTGAATTTATCAAGTATTGATGGTGTCCCAAACCAATTCCATATGTTTAGATTTATACTTCATGCATATGTCAAAAAAATATTCATCAATATGCTACAGGTTAAATATTATTCAGCCAGATTCACTTCTGATAAATTTGAAATTAATGTATTTCATTTACAACAGCAACAGAAAAATAAGTAAAGAAGAAAATAATAAAAACTACATGAAACCAGATACATTCTTTTCATTCTGAGAGTACAACTGGCTTTGAAGTACAAAGTGGATTCAAGGTATCAGAAAGCAACAAGCAAGAGATTTAAAGAATTTTTGGTGTGGAGGAACTCTGGAGCCATGCTATATATAGTCATTTTCCTAGGGAAAACCTCACACTAGGAAGCAAATGTGGAAGGCAAAAGGAGTCACAGTGAATGTGTGTTCCTTGATGTATGTACATCTTTTTTGCTCCTACCTTCTTGTTTATTAAAGGAAAAGGGAGGAAAGAAGAAAATTTACCTTTGGTACATGCTTCAAACCAAAACAAACCATACACACCAGAGAACAAAAAAATTCAGTGCAAGGAAAAGTGGGAAAAAAAAAAAAGAGTATATAGAAAACCATGCTATAAAATTGTCAAGTGCAATGTTGGACAGAGTTAAAAAAAAGTATTTCACAAAGAAATGTTGCAAAGATATTAAAAGCAGGCTGAGCCAATTTTTTGGAACAGAAAGTAGCATTGAAAAAACATTGAAAAATTTTAAATTTTGCAAATATCAGATGCCTTATTCATATATTAATCAGAATACCTTATCAACATGTGGATGCTTCAAAGAGAGTTATTGTGTGAACTATCAGAATCACAGGCTGCTAGAGGCTGGAAAGCCTGCTCAAAGCAGGGCAAAACAACCAACTCATATTCAAGGAATCTTAAATAATTTTTATTATATTGATTATATTAATCTTCCTAATGATCTTGCTGTATTTTCTATAATAAAGATGTTTTGGGTGAAGAAGGGAGGCAGTTTTTCTTCCATCCACTTTTGCTTTGCGCATGAGAGAACAACTTCATGCTGGAGTTCTTACATGTGAACTTATGTGAGAATTAGACTCTCAAACTTTTCTGGAATAGGTTTTTGACTGCTAAACTTTTTACAAAGAAAACAAGGACCAATTTCCCTGCCAAGTGTCGTCACTATTTGAGAAAAAACAGATTTATTAAAAACTGCCTGCAAGTGATAGCCAAGTTATTAATAGCTGAGCATTGGCATCAGACTTAGAATCCTGTTTTTAATCTCAAGAATTATTTCATACAATAGATTTTCTTCATTTTACGAATCAACATCAGAAAAAGTTACTTAAAAGTCAAGAAAAATCAGATATTCTGAGATCATTTACATGCATGCTAGCATTTTTATTACTGTAAATGCACCCTAAGATGCACTTAGTAAAATGCTTTTACCTCATTAATAAGCTTTTGTACTTTCTTGTGTAAGCTGCTGTCTGTACAGTCTGGAAATATGTTTTAGCTTCTCCATTACCCCTCCTCCACAGATATTTAAGTTGCTTTAAAGTTATTTTTTTTTTGTGTGTGTGTTTTGGACATACACAAATGAAGAAAGACAGGAGTTGAATACAGAAAAGGGACAGCTTGTCTATATGCTTTTTATAAAATACGTAATAAACTGTTGGTGGTCAGAACATCTACAATGTCACATTTCTCTAATCCTAGGATGGCTAAAAGTTAGAACAATTAGTAGACAAATAACACTGACCTCTAATCAAAGTAGGACATTCAAGGAAATAAAATAGACTGTCTGACAGCTTCTAAGCAGAAAAAATTGCTGGTTTTGAGAAGCAAAAATTAACATGAAAGTAAATAAAACCCCCACTGTCCTTCCATCTGCTGAGAATTATTTGTTTATAGATGTATTAAACTACTCTGACATAGGGTAACTTCTTAAATATATTAATTTTTCCTAAAGACTTTCATGCTGGTCAGCACTTTTGTCTGTATTTTACATTCAACCATTGAACTCCTCAGCAGAAATAATTTCCACAGATCTTTAATGTGGTTCTGTATGCAGGACCCACAGCTCTTTAGACAGACATAGATGACTTTCATTAAAATTATGAGCAGTGCCTTCAACTTCCCTACTGGTTTACAGACAGCAAGCTCTGCCTCTGGGTGAGTTGGTCCAATCTGAGACCAGTTTCACAATGTGTCAGCTGCTGCAAACCCAGTACTCTGGTCTTCTGAATTATCTGTAGTATATGTAGGCCCACTGAATAACCCAACTCATCAGCATGGGGCTCCTTCTAAAGTACATTGGTAGTTTCACTAGGAGTGGATGTCTAAGGCCCCAGAACAAAACAAAAAGGGAAAGTAAAGTTCATAGATATAAAGATAGAGATTGACAGTCAAAATTTATTTTCCTGTCTGTAATGCAGAGGCAACAGTTTAGGGGGTGGATGGAGGAGGGGATAAGTCCTACAACCACCTCAGAGATGTCAGAAGTGATTACCTGAAATTAGTCTCTTTTTCTTTTTCTTTTTAGGCATCCTTAAGTTAGATATTTTGAAAATGCCTTGTATAACAAATGAAAAAAAAATAAATGGCTAATCATATTGTAGCAAAGAAAAATCAGCAAGACATCCCCATTTCCCAAAATTGTGAACAATACTGGGTACAAAACTTGAAGAAGAAACTTTAAGGAAAAAAAACCCAAAACATAAAAATCTCCCAGTTTATACTCACAGTGAGAACAAGGGAAATACTTTATAGGCCTTATCCACAAATTTCTAGACCTTTTTATTGAAGCGATTAACATGATCCCATCTGATTTAATTAGCTGTAATCATACCAAACTATTGTAAATTGGGCATTCAAGATATACGACACATCTTTTCAAATACATGTACAATTATTGTGAAAATGAGTTTAATAGTAGCATTCAGTAGCCCAAGGCAATTACAATTATGAGAAGTGCTTGTTTGGTAAAAGGTCACAATGCAATGTCTTGCATTTGCCTGAAATAGTCTTGTCACTGCGCAAATGTTAACAGTGAAAGCATATTCTTAACAACCATGATTTAGTAATTTAACTTTAGAACTAATTCTATGTACTTCTGAATATTTAAACACTGAAAATTTAAAATATATTACCTTGATAGAAATTGCATATTAAACTTTAAAAATGGTTTTTATTTTCTTACTCAAGCAGTTTATACATTTACCTATAGGCATATTGCCAAAAAGCATATTTCACTTTTATGAAAAAGCAATCCTCTGACCATGATAATTCTTTACTGCTCTGTGAATTGCTGACAGCTTTTTTAATGACCCTTTCAAAATTACATTAATCCCCAAGTTTTTCTCCACTGTTGCCTGATTAATTCACTTGCATTTTGCTGGAGGCCACACACACAGAGTCTTTGCCTTCAGCTAAAAGTCTGTGGAGGATGTTTTTGGTGCAGTTCACATTATATCAATCAAGGACCAGCGCTCTTTCTCCATCCAGCCACTGGTTCCTGAAGACAGAACTCTTTGCCAGAAACCAGTTTGCTTGCCTGCATTTTACCACACTGCAGTTGCAGAGGATGTAACATAATTAGTCACTTTAACATTTGCTTCTAGCAAGTTGTTGAACAGTATTTGGGGAGAGAGGAAGGAGAATAGAAATTGAAAGAAATCTTGAAGTAGATTATTGGGAAAATGAGTGCTTTTCAAGCATACTGTGCTTCAAGAAGGAAATAGAATGACAAGGAAAACTAAGCTGACTGCTGTTTGAAAAACATGCAGAAAGTGAAAATGCATAAATTTCCTGTTTCATATAATGAATTAACCACAATAAACCTGTCAAATCCATTAAATATGCAACACCTATTTATGGAATTTAAAAGAAAGATATAACGAAAAAATATTACCATATTGATAAAGCATCCCTACTGAAGAATGGTTACTTGTAATAGGTTGCCAACTCTGTAGTAAACTGCAAACCTCTTAGGAGATGGTTGCATTTCTTGGGCTTTTTCCTTTTTGCCAAATAATGTGCATAATTTAAAGATGTCATTACAAGTTGTTAGCATAAGGTGCTGTGATATGGGTATGTACTGAATAAGTATGCTTTCTCTCTTGTTGGCTATGTGTGGAGGTGAAATATAAGATTAAGTGCTGTCCTTAAACTGGGTTTCCTGTACCAAGGCATAGGATGGATATTTGGAATGAAAAAGTATCTTAACTGTACAAACAAACAGAAGAGAAGAAAAAGAATACAAGTAGAAAACTTACAAATCAAGTAAAATCTGCAACTTACGGAATTATAAGTCCATTACCTTGAATAACTTGTCACACACGGTGACCTGTGTCCTTGGTTTAAGAACATTGTTTCACCTCCTACTTCATCTTTCTTTCAGACATTTAACAAGAATATAGAATACCGCCTGCCTTCCTATGAAATCCTGCATCCTTTCAAATTTCTGTTTTGATGAAAACACTTCATTTTCCTTTGGAAAAACAATTCTTTACTATCTGAAACACTGCTGTATCTAAAAACCTAGATCTATTCAACATTTAATATAAAAAATTCTTTTTCTTGTTTGCCACAACAAACAGCAAAATATATAAAACCCCCAGTATTTTAAATTTTCCCAGCTACTGCCCATATATGTCCCCTAGGAATTTTCACAGAAAGGAGTAGGTTTTTTAGCAGCAAAATCAAGATGAGGATTCTGTTTACATTTGTATTTTCTCAAATAAGACCCAGTTGCCACTAAACTAATATAAATGTTTAGTTAATTTTCTCTATGATTGAACTATTTATTGATTCACAGGCAGACACATTGTAACTACTAATAGCCTTCTGCTTCCCTCTGTACTTTCCTGCAAATAAAAATATAATCAGGAAAAGTACTCAATCTTCTTATAAAAATAATTGGCAATGACATCTGAATGTTTTATTACCTCCACAAAAAATATCATCTTTTTCTACCACATATATTCTTCTGCATAAGAATCTATAATATCTGTTTTCTCTAAAAAATCCACACTTCGTTCATGCATGACTTAAAAAACCTTCTTTGTATTTTGAAATGATTTCTCTTGCTCAAGACACCCAGGACAAACAGTGATTAGTGCCAATGCACTTGTTATTCATAAATATGTATAGCAAGTATTATAGGGCTGTGTAAGCAACAGTAAGTTTGTGAGCAATACAGGAACTCAAAATAGGCTCCATCAAGTAAGCGATTTATTCAAAATCTTTAAGTGATATCCAAATACCTGGTCTCATTTGGAATTGCTGCAAGTGGAGCTTATCAAAAATTATTTATTTGAATTAAAACCAGTTGCAGTCTGCCTATATTTCCTTAGTCATATTTAATTTATTGAGCTCATTATTCATAAGAACGCGCCTTCTGCTTGCATGTTCAAGTTAATTCAAGTTAAGCAGCAACCAAAGATGTGATTTTCCCATCTTCTTGAGGTAATTAATCTAAGTACAAAGAAATCCTCTCTAAAAAATGTTACGTATAACCAATATTATCAGATTAATGCCTCCTTCTAAGGAGCCAGGTTATGATCTTGAACATGAGGTTGCCTTTCTTCTGTTGATTAGAGAAGTCAGACAAAGCTGCCACTCATGACTTTTGTCTTTTCTTCTTGGGGGAAAAAAGAAAAGAAAAAAAAAAAAAGGAGCAAAAACCTCCTGACTAATAATTTTGTTTCTACCACTGAAATGCCAAAAATTTCCAGAGACCTGCTTATCAGTATTAAAACTTTGAACTTAATTTCATAGCTATTATGGATAGAAATGTCAAATGTAAATGTAAAAGTATGTCAAAGCAAGTAAGCATTAGAAGAACAAGCAAAGGAGATCAAAATCATGCTAAGGAGATATGTAGGCACACACACCAGCTTCTACATCAGACGTTAACGGCTATTACATGGTTTGCTGGCAGGTTCTGAAAGATAGTTAAATATGAGTTCCAAAACTAACATGGCTTTCTATTGTCTGTCACTGATTTTGAAATGCAGTCACTACAGACAGAGGAAATGTCCATCACAAGGGTTAGCAGGAAAGTATTAAGATTTTTCCACTGCACAGTATATATGAACATGCATATATGTAGGTATATGTCTGTATGTTCAAAAACACATTTGCAAAGGTAGCTTGCTGCAACTCAACCCATTTTCTGAACAACTGAGGATCATAGAGATTTTGGAGAACTGAAAGTGCTCAGGATTAAGTCCCCAAAAAGGGATACACCAAAATTCTGACCTTGTGAAAGACACAAAGCTAATTTTTAAAATGTGATTTTTCTTTCCAAAGAAGATTACAGAATTAAGGTTGGGTTACCTAGCACAAGGCTGCTTCTGCATGTTTCTTTACAAATTTTCCTCTATAAGTCACCAGCCCCTGAAATACATATGCTCCTCAAGTGTAAGGGTTCTTTTAGAAGAAGAGAAAGAACTTTCTCTTTCTTGCAATCTTGAAATAATGTATGGCATGAATCAGAAGCAAACAGAGCAATAAAAGGAGAGACACACTTTCATAAATGCTGAAAGTATTATGTATTCTGATTCATCACAATGAATTGAACCAGGAATCTGAAAAAGGTCATTGAAATATTAAGCCATCTACTATTTCACTGACAACAGATTGATCCGAAAACACACTGTACCTCTATGGTATAATCCTAAAATAGCATCCCATTTGCCAAGTGCCCCTGATGTTTCCAGTTGCAGTTTAACTAATGGTAAGCTGATGGAACAGTTTTCTTCTCTATTGCCTAAACTACAGCTAATTGTTACGAGTATGTCAGTGGTTAATAAACCTGACCGAAGCAACTTAGGCATTTAAATCTGGGGAGTTATTTGCAACTGAGAACTGGAAACTCTTAGGCTATGACGCACCTTGCTCCTCCCAGGGCCAGGATGGCAATCCTCTAGAGCAGCCATCTCTTAGAGGGTTTAGTGTCCACAAACTGCCACCAGTCACCCTGTATAAATAGGAATTAAATATGCCCTGGGCTAAGGGAGCTTGTTCCAAGTTTTATAGCATTACAATATTGAAAACTCTACATGGTGCAATAGATGTCTGGGGGCAGGAGCTGCACTCATGGTGTCTGCACTGAGCCCCACAGCCCTCTCTGCCCAGGGGCTGCAGTCTGCACACAGGATTGTGGGAAGGTCAGCCACCTTTCCCGCTTTCAGAAGCCTGCCTGAAGATGCTGGCCAGGCAGACCTGAAGCATCCTGTTGACCAGGTTGAATTGTCAGCTCCTGTTTTAGGTAGGAGAATGACTTCTATTCACAGTCATACTGTATTAAACTTTTAAAAGGTTAAACAGATGAGATTGAGCAGTTTTAACCTGATGAGACATTCTTCAGATCATTATGTCCTCATGAAAAAGCCAGGGAGCATTATACTGTCGTTCAATCATCAACAGGTTGGAATGAAGACAATAGCAAATGTCTTGATTATAATCTCCCTGCCACTTTCAAATTTGCTGCCTTATACTACACGGATATCACATATAATCAGCTAATTAGCTGAGAGCAACCTTTGATCTTTGCTCTAGATTGTAAATTATTATAAATATATTTGTAAGTGAAATCTGTCTTTAATACAGCTCTTTGGATTGATTCAGAATACCTAAAAGAAGAGCACCATGATTTTATCAAGTTTACCATAGAGATTGTAACTATACTATGTCCTATACTAAAGACCATCACCATTCTAACCAAGAAAGTTCGGAGACCTTTTAAGAGTTTTCATATGAGAATTTGAAAAAAACAACATTATACTTTCTTTTTTTTATTCAAAAAAATCAATCAGCCCTAAACAAACAATTGTTTAATATATGTATATATATTTATAAATATAATAAAACATGAATGTGTCTTGCAAAATTAATTATATCCATATATTTATTGCTAAAGTAGGTAGCTACGTAAAATTGTCTTTGCAAGAAATTTATATTTTTCAATAAAATTAGAAAAGGTATTCTCTCAGTCCAATAGAAAGGCATTTATAATTAACTCAAATACACAACCTACCACTGGTCAAAATTAGTTAATATTGCAAACATTATACATGCTGCTTAATGAGACTCCAGTTGTGAAGAAAATAACCCCAATAATTTGATGTAAAGTTGGTTAGCTATATAAATAATAAAATCCATTATTTAACATTCCCTATGGAAGCAATTTCAGACTCAGCTATAAAGGAATAGACTAGTTCCAGCCTCTATGTTGCTTCAGAGAATGTGTAAGCCATGGATGTATTTTCAAAAATTCTTTTCTCCTCCATGCATTCTTCTAATATATATTCTAGAATTCACAAAGCTAACCTTTTTATAAAATCAGCAAAGGGACATGTATTATTCATAAACCTTACTATTTTAGCTAAAACCAACCTACCCTTTGTTATCTATCATGCTTACAGCTGTAGTATACCTACTGCAAAGTATCTGGAATACATTTTATGCATTATAGTTATATCCCATACAACATTATCTATACATTCTTAAATGTGATATATTCAGGGCTATATTTCAAAGTTGTACGCATCAGGGCATAATAACTTATATTAAAGCTCAAATTAATACATTCAATGAGAATTCCAGTGTCATGCTGTGGTTATAGATTTCCCTATCAAATACCCATAGAATGCACTGTTATTATGCATGGGTAAACAAGCTGAATTGAAAAACTTACGGAATTTCCCTTGGATGACCAACCATGTTCCAAATACTTAAATAGGATTAATAAATAAATAAATAAATAAATCCTCATATTTTCAATTCTACCTTTTCCTTCTTCTTGTTCTAGTCTAATGAGAAGCTAACGGAAAATTGTTCTTCGAGTATTTCCACAGCCACAATGAAAAAGTGGTGGCTTAGAATAACATCCAATAAACATCCAATATTTTAGATTTCTGTCAAATCAGAACAATATCTTAACTCTGCAAAAAGCACCACAGTGATAATTTCTCTACACATGATGACTTATAACATATAGATGGGTAAAGATACTTGGCTTTCTTTTTTCTAAAGTCACCAGTGATAAAAGAGTTGATAAAGGGAAAAATCATTTAATGGCTCTGTTCCTGTAATTCAAGTTCTTCACACAGGTTAAAAATAAGAGCTGTTTCAATGACATGGTATTGATGACTTTTTAGATAAACCATCATGATCTAAAATGATATGGTAAAAAGTGAAATGAAATGCTGAAGTATTAAAAAAATTATGAACCATTTCAAGACTAATAAGTTGAAATCACACCATCATATATGGCAATTATATCTAATTATATCTAGAGATTTCCCTTTTTTTTTCTTTTTTTTTTTCCTTAGGAAAAAATATTGCTATGCAACATTAGGAGTCTAATATAAATAGGCTTTTTGTGTATACATTCATATGTGCAAGTGGAAATGAGAAGCATTTTAAAGTACGACCATATATATATATATATCATTTTCTATTAGAAGCCCACAGAAACTTCCCTCCAAAGTAGACATTGAGGATTAAGCAGTTCTTGGCCTCACGACCTCCCAGTAAAAATCTCACAGCTACCAAGTCATGGTTGCCAATTAAACCGTGGTCCACCTCAGAGTATGCTTTTCCAGTATTCACACTGGACAAGAAATGCAGAAGTCTTTTTTCCCCTAAACTTGTCCATCCATTTGTCCTGTATGCACCTGACTGTACCTGAAGGTTCAGTGCTTTGTATGGACACTCAATCATGTTGTCAGTGCTTAGGGCCTATATTTTAGGTGTAGAAACACCTGAATCAGCTGTTCAAATAATCTGACAGAACTGTCAGTGCAAAGTCCAAAGTTGCTAAGGTGCCTTCTTCTCAACACCTCTTCTAAACAGAAATGAAACTTGACCCTTAAATGTCTTTCTTTCTCAGGTCACTCAAATTATGGGTCCACCTACAGGCTCAGTCAGAAAGGCAGACATGTGAAAAATGAGAGTTAACAAAAACAAAGAGCTTTCTCTAATTTGGGGAGATGTTACAAATACACAGTCAAGCAAAAGATAACTTCCTTTCTGAAATGGCTGGATTTCCCCAAAATATTAAAAGGTCTGTTTTAAAAGTAGTAGGATTTATCAGAGTCTATGTTCTTAAGTCAATACATGCTTATCTTGTCCCAAAAAGCAAAATATCCCTGTGTAGCTCAACAGTCTCCATGTGTTTGTGCACTGTTACTCTACTAAATACCTAATGACTCGGAGGTATTTTTAAGTGTTATAAAAGAGCCAGTTATCAGTATAGTGATATTATTATGGAACACTTAAAATACACATGCATACATGTTTTTCTTTGTTCGTTCTGGTGGGTTAATTTTCTGATTTGTAGTAGGAGAATGACAGAAAGTTGAAGTCCTTCTTAAAACCAGTGAACCCAGTCCTGTTCTGACAACAAACCTAATCATGCTTTTCCCAGGGTATTTGTTGTAAAAGACATATTTGAAGGGGAATAATATCTTTCTCTTCTGTGTCCTGTACAAGGCCAAAATCACTATTATATTTGAAATTTTACATGATAATAATGCTGTACTAAGAACAAAGATACATAGTTAGACCTATTTGAAGAGTAAGATATTCAATAAGTCATGCCACGTCTAACAAGGGATTGTAGATAACAGTTAAAAGGGGGTGTTCTGTGCTAAATGCTGTCCTGATAGATGCAGTCTTCACACTTACACCTGCAATCATTTTTTTTAATTGCTCTCCACTATAATTCTCAATATAATCGCTGTCAAAACACTGGTATCTTTTCTCTCAGCAAAATATCACTACTATTAGACTCCTGAAAATGTGAAACTATCTTGGACCACAAGATTTGTTGTATCTGAACTAAGATACTTGTACTGAAGTATCTGAAAAATCATGTGTGACAGTTATTAGAATGATACTGTCAGAGTTGTCTAACACAGATCAAGGTAGAGGGCTGTGACAAAGTGTCCAAAAATGCATCAGTATCCAAACTTCTGTCCAATGCAAAGAAAGCAGTACCTTTTCTGACTGCCATCACTTGTACCAAACAGTTGTAGTCAATAAAGTCCCTGTCACCATGGGACTAACTTTCTATGTTAGAGACCAGGCTACGTAAATCTCCCAAATTCCACTCCCCAAACTAAATTGCATCAGAAGTTATTATCAGTGTGAAATCAGATAACATTTATTTTTTATTTTTTCTTGATTCTAATTTTGGTTCTAGACAGAGTAAATGACAAAACTTACTTTTGCTCCATTGCTTTTCGATTTCCACCCTATTTTGAAACCAGTTTTATTCATGAGGATTGCCCATCAGAGTTCAAATGAACATCGCTAATAATAGAAATATCCATCCTATATATAGAATTTTTTATAACGATTATCAATCTACATTTCCTGCTGCTTAGAAGCATCCTGATTTGAAAAGCATAAAAAACTGAAAAAAACAGTGATAGTCAAAATCATGGTAATTTGTAGTCTTTATTTTACAACCCGTTTTTAAGGAACTCTTCTGGTATGGTCACAGTAATTGGTGGTTGCAAAATTTTGTTAGCATATCATGCACCTTGTCCTGAAAACCCTGCAGCAGATTTTCTGTATATCACCTCTTGAGGTGATTAAGCAGAGATTTTTCTTTCTTTCTACTAGACCTTCCAGCACATATATGAAACCAAATAGGTTCAAAGAGAAGGAAAAACACAGAATTTTTCTACTGTTTGAGCCAGTTTGATTGTAATCCCTTAAATTGTTCATCACATCTACAGAGAAAAAGATACAAAGCCAGCTTTTTCACACTGGAGGAGCACTGGAACATTAGGCAGCCATCAGACTTTCAGGATGAATCCTTTGCATCAATGCATCTTCCACTTCTTCCGGGTACTTCCAAAATTTCTGGTCTTCACATCCTGATAGCCAGGAAATGGATTTTGCACAGTATCAAAGGACTTACTGCAAAGGACTCAGATATGTACTTTGAAACACAGCTAACTGCTGAGCAATCCCCTCTGACTTTGGAAAGTTGGATGCAAAGTCTTCCTTAAAGGTGGTAACTCGCTACAGGAAAGGTTCATTATTCTCTTCAGAGATAAAAGTGAAATTGTAACTACGACTCCAAGAGCCTCTTTGCCTTTTTAAAAAAAAAACAAAAAAACAAAACAAACAAACAAAAAAAAAACAAAACAAAAAAAAAAACAGTCTAAAGGAACACTTAACTTCTATCCAGAAGCAGAAAACACAGACAGTAATAAAAACTATGAAAAGTTCAAATGTTGGCTTTCAACATCTAAATGAAATATGTATTATATTTCAATAAAGCTTTAATGCAGAGCTGAAATTTTTAATGAAGAAGGACATCTAGCAATAATATTCCCTATTCAGTTATAGGTGAAAAAGTTTTAATAGAGACTATGTATCCCATTTCCTCTTTCACACTTTCATGGACAAATCATTTCCACCTAAGAATATATTTTCTGAAAGTTTAGGAGAATGGTTAAAATGTTATTTTTTTCCATGAAATTTCTCCCTAATTAAGCAAAAGTGATAGTCCGTGGAACAGCTATTTTAAAGCATAGTACATTCTCACATGAAATGAACCAATTAACCACTTTTATGTTTTCTTTCTGATTGCCAGTGGTCAGTAAAAATTGTGTTCTATAGTTACAATAATTATACAGCTGTGGTTTACATTGGCAAAATAGTTCAATGGAGAATATAATTAAATACTTTTCCTTTTTAAAGGGATTTTTTTTTTTTGCACTAACATTTGCTTAGCTGCTCATAAATTAGTTGACATTTCATTTAGAAGTCATTATGAATGATTTTGCACAATGATATACAAACTGCAACTAGCAATTTGGAGGTAAAAGTTAATTTTATACAGCAGCATTCCTGGATCTTCTTAGTGTGAAAATAATACTGAAAAGAGGATATATATACCTAATATATGTCTCAAATCTCCTATGAGAAACTAATATTTTGTTTCTTACAGATTACAGTGGCAGGAGTTTGTGTCATGAACCATGTACTGTGTTTATTGAAGGCCTATATAAATTGTCAGTTTATATCTGACAGAAGCAATTCCCTCCCATGCCAAATTCTCAATAAATCAGATGAAGCATTTTTAGAATGCTGTATTTGTCTTGTGGAAGTTTTGCAGAAAATAAACAGTAATTTCTGAATTGCAAAGGAGCTCTAAACAGATTTTGTGCAGCTTTTCCTGCTTTACTTAGGTTGAAGCTATTGATTCTGACTGTGAATTAATAGTCAGGAGACACAGGATAGCTACTTGTAAAGTTCAGCCCATGGCAGGTGTTTTGGCAGTTCCAGTGTCCCATTGGTTGTTAATCAGTGGCAGCTATTCTTGAGTAAATGTAATTCTGCAAGATCATTAGAAAAGTAACTGAGAAATTCTACACATCAGTTTTACTGACAGAGGGAATAATGTCTCCTATATGATAGATACAGTGGCAACATTACTTTTATCTGCCATTTGTGCCTGATTTATTGTATGTTTTTTGGTTTTTTGGGTTTTTTTTTGTTTTTTTTTTTTTTTTAATTCAAGAACTTTCTGAATGCTGCTTGCTGTTTTGACTACATGACTTAGGCAAATATAGTGAATTACAGCCTTTGAGTACAGAATCACAGAATCATCTAGGCTGGAAAAGACCTCTGAGACCATCAAGTCCAATCTATGACCAGACACCATCTTGTCAAACAGATCATGGCACTAAGTGCTATGTCCAGTCTTTCCTTAAACACCTCCAGGGACAGTGACTCCACCACCTCCCATGGGATCCCATTCCAATGCCCAATCACTCTATAAAGAACTTCTCCCTAATGTTCAATGCAACCCCCACCCTGGCACAGCTTAAGACTGTGTCCTCTTGTCCTGTTCCTTGTTGCCTGGGAGAAGAGACTGAGCCTCACTTGGATACAACCTCCTTTCAGGTAAGTCACAGAGTGATAAGGTCACCCCTGAGCCTCTTTTCCTCCAGGCTAAGTGCCCTCAGCTGCTCCTCACAGGATTTGTGCTCCAGACCCTTCATCAGCCTCATTGCCCTTCATTGTACACAATCCAGCACCTCAATATCCTTCCTGAACTGAGGGGCCAAGAACTGGACACACTAAAGGTCTGGCTTGCCAGTGCCAGCTACAAGGGAAGGATCACTTTCCTCGTCCTGCTGGCCACACTGTTCCTGATACAGGCCAGGATGCCATTGGCCTTCTTGGCCACCTGAACACACTTCTGGCTCATGTACTTTCCTGTCAACCCAAACTCCCAGGTCCCTTTCTGCCTGGCTCGTCTCCAGCCACTCTGTCCCCTGCTTGTAGTGCTGCATGGAGTAATTGAAAAATATTTTTCTAAATATTGACATCACAGTGGACAAATTTATTAATAAAAGTCTCACTGATGCTATTCTGAACAAGATTATATTGTCATTGTTACTGTTTTAGTCACCGTGAATCAATGAAAAGAAGGAAAACAATAAATTGGAAACATAAGATACTGTCCCTATCACCACAAAACCTAGTGCTGCATAAGCTGCATGACTCTAGAGTGAATGGTGGAAAGATTAAAGATGCAAAAAAAGAGATTAAAGATAAGCAAACAGAAAAACACAGTGACATGGCAGAAAAATTCTTTAGTTTTGAAAGACTCCTGCAGTTGTATGCTCTCTGTGAGACCCATGTGAAGGAGTATCAGGCTGTAATTTTAAAAATTCAAATAGACCTTCCAAACTGAGGTTGAGTTTAGGCATTCAGTTTTAGTTTACATATGACCCTATCATTCTTGGACTTATTTACAATCTGTATTCAGACCTACAGTATATCTGAAGTACAAGAGATGAACAAGGGAAGGTGCAAGTCACAATTTCATTCAGCTAATGTGACACATTTTTCAGAACTTTGTCCATGATATTCCATGGAATTTTGTGCCATCTTAATTTTTTCAACTTTCTCATCTCTATGTCAATGAGAAAAGGAATGAGCCTGCCTAGAACAATTGTTATAACAGCAATAGCAAATCCCTCAAGTATTATGCTATATTGGAAATTCAGCAGGAAGTAATCACTGTGTGTGCACATGTCTATACATTTATGCATATGTTACTTTGCCCCATGGACTTACATTTTATTTTGCTTTTTTATAAAAAACAAACCATAACTCTACTTTAATTTCTGAATTCACTGCAGTATGACAAGTTATTACAGAAACTATGTAATAGAATTTTATAAATGTTATTAGTTGTCTCTAGTCTATATTTTAGCATCTGTAGCCCATTCCTAAAATCCTCACCAGATGAAGCCTTGTTAGAGAATTCAGGGGAACAGAGTGACTAATTTCAAAAGTGGAAGTGACAAACAAAGGATGTCATGCTCAGAGCTCTCTACTCTTGCTACAGCTAAATGATAAAATTTTATGCTAGCAATTCATGGTGCTAGTATGGCAAAAGTTTACCACATAATAAGCTTTTTTTAATAGTAATTTTTTTAATTGTAGTTAAATATACGGTAAGGCTCACCAGCTCCTCTACTATAAAACAACCTTCAGCAAGTGTTGCAGGATATAATCTTTGCATAATCTTTTCTGAGAAATGCATAAAACTCCCATCCATTTCAACTTGCATTACCACTTCATTAATAAAATCCTACAGCCATGTTGAACTGTAATCAACTTTCCTGTGATGTGCAGCTATTAAACAAAGCTAATATTGCCTGCTTTCTTTTCTCCATCCCAGAAGTCAATTACACCATCAGAATACTTAAGTACATGTCACAGTTCCTCACAGCCTTCAATTCAGATTAAAGTAGGTGCAAGACCTGAATGTGACCAGAATGGAAATATGTGGAAAAAAACCCAAAACGTAACTTAATAGTCCTTCTCTTCTACAGCTAATGAAGTTGCTACCAAGAAGTATCATATTACTCAAACAACAGGTATTTTTGGCAGGGTATCAGTTTCTGGGGTCCTTCAAAATCACTTTACTTCAAACTTAAAGAGACTACTTCAACACAAAGAGGAGCAGGAGAGGCTGAAAGGAAGTGTGGAGAGAGAGAATCAAAGAGTGAGAGGTCTCCTCCTGAGTCCATTGAATCTGCTAAACCCTATTGAAGTACAGCTGGGGACGTGAAAAGAAAAATGTTAGGTGGGGAGAGACAGAGAAGCTCTTCTACACAGTAAAGAGGATGTACTTAATATCCAACCAGTACAATATTTGTTGAGCCAGTATTAACTCTTAGAGAAATAATGTGTGTGAAGTCCTGGGAACACAGCAAGTATATAAAAATGTAAAAGAAAGGTTTGTTTTAAAACAAAATTATTTCACAACCTTAAATCCACCTGCTGCTGACAGATTATGGCATTCGTCTTGTGGATCTGCACCTCACCACAGTTTATTAAACTGTGGAGAAAGAGAATGTAGTGGGAACTTTCTGTTCCAATGGGCTGACTGAAATCACAAGAACTCATGTTCTCTGTTTCAGCAGATACTGGAAGTTGAAAGAAATCTCCATCTGTACATTTCCAAAAGAATCAATTTTAAACCACATTTATTTTCAGAATGTGGGACTGACAGCACCAAATAGGTAGCTCTCTGCTATATATTAGCTCCTACAACTAGGCAAAATAGAAAGATGTGTTATGCCACATTATGCATTGATACCTAGAGAAAAAATGTCATTTTGGTTATGTTTTGTATTTCAGTTTGAAACTAGAAAAAAATCAGTGTGTGCTGAAAACAGCATTCTGATGTGTCCAGCCAGGGTCCTTCATTAAGGCATTGATGGAAACAGAGAGATAATGAGTATGCAGCCTCCTTAGCAGTATCAATGACTGCCCACTGCTAGCTTGTGTGCTAATCATCAATGAAGAAAGGTGAATCCAGGTCCAGAGCCGTAGCTTCTCTTTTTAATGACAATTAGCTATTAATTCAGTTTTAGATTAGAAATACATTATACTGATACAAGCTGCAAAAAATAAAATAAGCACGGTATCAAGATTTTTATAAACTTCAGTGAAATGAAAACACAAACAAAACACATTTTTTTTCCTTTCATGAAACAGAGAACACAAAATAAGATTTTATATGAGTTGTTAGCATTTTTTAAAAGAAGCTGAGATGTCCTGAATCCTGAATTTTGCAACTACTTCAGTTGAAAAAAAAAATCTGTTCCTCAACAAAATTACTCAAGTACCTTTACATAGTCTATGACCTTATGGACAAAAGTAGTGACACTCTGTTTCCACTTGCATAACAACTCATTCTATGTATGTTTGATACTCTAATGCCATAAATAAGCATATATGTTATACAATCACACAGTGTATCGTAAGATATAGGATATGAGCTTGACAGATGTGTTACTTCCTATTTGTAATGGCAACATGGATTACACACACAATTATGATCAGTGCATCACCAAATACCTCAGAATCATTAAATTTATTTTCAAGTTTCTTAATTTTCCTTTCTGATGGAATCACTTCGGGGCAGAATTTAAACATCTCCATTCCTTCATATGCTTTAGATTTTTTTCCACTTAATCTAAGCAATAGATTTTCTAAATTTTCAAAATAGAATTCTAACGAGTGCTTTATGGTTTTCCCTGTTAATTCATGAGCCGTTCCATCCACTAAGTGAAGGAGATGGAGATGCTTTACAGCCCAATATTCATATTGGTCATAGAGTGGGAGGATGAGAAGGATTCCAGGCTCCATGACTGGAACATCTGATGTAGGCTGGATAACAGGATCTCAAACCCTGTCATGTTAATAATTATACACCAGCTGTAACAGAGACTCTGCATCTGAGAGACAGTGAGACTAATTTTAGTTTAAATTGAAGGAAGTTTTGCCCCTCAATACTGGGGAAATTGCTATTGATAAACACTTTAATGTATATTGTAGATCTAGACTGATAAATACAAAACATTTAAGTATTTTAGGAAGACCTAAATAACATTTAATAGCTTAAAAGCATTGGAAGGACTTCAGTCTTTGTTATTTTACTGATTTCTTTTTTTTCCTCAGCAACCAACATTTATACACAAATAAGGAATTAAGCAAAGATGCTACTAGGCAGTATTTTTAAGACTTTCTTTCAAATGCTTAAGTAGGAGTGAAACTACTAATGCATGATTTTAAAACAAACTGTCTTAATATAATTTTTTTCTTTAAATGTAATGTAAAACTGCTGAATATATTTGCAATCCATATAAAGTGGAAACAAATGCTAGATCTCCCCTCAGAAGACATTATGCACTGAAGTGAATTAATGGACTTTTATGAACCATTTGGACATTAGTCAATTATTTTAAAATTACTCAAATGTATGCTCATATTATGGTTTAGGAATGCTGTTCTCCTCCAACTTAGTGGTCCCACTAAAAATACTGTGCCACCACTCACTACCCTTCACCCTCCAGCTGGAAACACAAAAGGCAAAGATCACAGGCTGATATAAGAAATTAATGCAAACAGCAATGAGAAAACAAAATCGAACAGTAACAGCAACAGTATTAATAACAAAAGTCACAAAAGAGAGGCTGATTTACATTCAAAATGCTCAACGAGCCCGACTGAGGCAATGGAACTCCAGCCAGCAGCCCTTCCCCCTGCCCATTCCATTGCTCCAGCAGACCAACATTCCATGCTTGCTCCACTGGAAAAGGAATTTCCTTCTCGGAAGAGAGAGAGAGAGAGAATGTGTCCCTTTGTCCCACCCCAGCAATGACATAAAGTGGTATTGAATAACACAACGTCTTGGCCATGCCCCCTCCTGCTGTTTTGGGCCAAACCCAAAGTTTTCTAAGTGATTTCCTAATCACTTTGTCTTAGAGACCTATTTCTAGCTGTCAGAACTGATGGATTTACACCTTCTGTCTAAATGTACTGTTACACTTTATTATTCAATAACAATGAATTTCCTGCTGAATGTGAGGAAAATTACCATGTGCAAGAATAATGTACTTCTGTACTTACGCAATAAGAAAGTGATGAGACATCAGTTGTTTTACTCTGTTTATAATCAACTTCAAAGCTACAGATTTTCTGTGATAGCACTTCACCATTCTTACCTTTTCTCTACTTATAATATTCATTGACACAGACACATCAGGACATGCATTTCAGGATGAATAGAAGTGTGAAAATTGAAACAAAAGCTTCATGGTGGTGTTTTCAAATTAATCAAATCCTTCCAGAACACTTAACCAATATTAAGAATTATATGAAAAAAACCTAAGAGTAATAGATTGACAGATACAGCAAGATAAAAGGAATATTTCTCTTTCAGTATGAGCTGCAAGTATGGAACACACACAGACACAGCAAATAATATCAGTTTACATTTGTTTGGATGAACTAATGGATATTATGATCAAGATCATTGATATTTCCATCTTTTATTTGACAAAACAGATTTATGGGTTTTGAGAAGGCCTGAAAAGACCAAATAAATGATGGCATGTTCAGAGCCAGAGATAAACTGCAAAATATTTGCAGTTTTATAATTAAATGGGAAAGTTCCCTTTTATTAGACTAATTGATGGAAAACTCTACTGTTTTTCACAGTCTTAAAAATGCTGAGATTATGATGTGTGCTATAATCTCTAGATTATAACAAAGAACACTGACAAACTCCCCTGTTCTTATGGTGTTCATAGCAAATCAGTTCCTAGAGAAATTGGGAAGAACACTTTCCACTCAGTTACTCTGATGCAAGGAAATATGGTATCAAATAAAGGCTTAAGGAACAGAAAAAGAAAATTAAAACCAGAAGGTTTTGAAGATGATTATGGCTAAAGAAATTGAGCAAAAATAATTCATACTTCGGTACAGCTATTTTATAGTGACAATGCTGTAATTCACTTAATAGCACTTAGAAAACTTGAATGCTAGGACTGGCAAGATGATATAACAAGAGAGGTGATGAATGAAGCTGGTATATTACATGTCTTCAGTTATTAGGTCCTTTCAACTTTTTAATTTGTGTGTGAACAAATGTCTTGATGAAGTCTAGAAAGACCTCAATTAGAAAGGATAGAAAACAATTCGTTATGAAAATTCTGTCTCAATCAACTAAGCCAAATTGAGATTGTCTACTTTAATCATAGAGCCCTTTTTTTTGAACCTGACCAAAATAAATTTAGTAGAACAGACAAAAAGAGAAAGCTACACACAATTAAGCTAAGAGAGAAAATAAAATATATGGACAAGAAAAATAATTTTTGCATTTAATAAAATATTTTAATCCTAATACAGGTTTGCTTTCAGAATCTGGACCAATTCATTAGATAGATGGTACAAGTGTTTCTTTGTTTCATTTCTAGTCATGATGGAAGTGCTTGGAAGTTGTTATATGCACTCGCACGCAGCAATTTTATTAAATAAAAAACTTCAGTCATAGAGGATAGATTGCTCTGCACTTTAAGTGAAGATTATACTAATATACATACACACATTCACTATACGTATTACACTGTCAAAATGCTACAGTGATGAAGAGGACAGCAATCTCAATTGCATATACTTCTGATTTGTTTGGTACAACCAAATATTCCTCTGTCCTACACTGAAACACACCAAAACCACATGAAAATGACTGGAACAAGAAATTATTTACTTTTGGATGATTTCTAATCCATAGTTTCCAGTATATTTCACTTTATATTTACCAGATATGAGTATTCACCAGAAATTATTTGGTTTTGTCCAATCTTATATATAATACATGGATTTTCTGCCACAACTTCATAGCCTGGAAAAACATATTTTGCATGAAAAAGGTGTTGATGTTGTTCAGCCTCCATACTCTACTACCAGAACTCATGATTACTAAACATTCTTATACTTGAATGACACACTTTTTTCTTATAAGATATCCAGCGTGAAAACTTTTAGTTACCACAAAAGGTGGAGACTGCATTTACACATTGATTCCATGTCAGCCTACAAGAAAATTAAAAGGGAATGACAGTAGACATTCCTGCATGAAAAAGACACAAAGCATACAGAGGCTTTATTTACCTGTAGAGGTAAAGAATAATGGAGAGACAGTCAAATGAAACTACAATAAAATTAAAACCCTGAAACAATTCTTCCCTTACCTTCTGTCCTAGTTCAGCAGGTGGGACCAGTTATCACTGTGTGGGGGTGGTCAAAGCCATGTATTCTACCCCCCTCTATTC
>JAWWEE010000001.1:108010510-108061389 GCA_035221455.1 Xenops minutus | reverse complement strand
TTTTTTTTTTTTTTTTTTTTTTTTTTTTTTTTTTTTTTTCCCTGCATTTTGAATATTGCTTCAAGTCACCTCTATTCACCTACCTGGACCTAAGATCCAGATCACCTTTACCAGGCTAAGCTGTCGTCTGAAAAACTGATAGTAATTGGAAGTAATCTTTCAAAGAGTAAAATTAGCTTAAATAACTAACTCCCAAAGAGTGTTTGAGAAAATAACCCATCATGCTCATACCTTTTGCAGAGCTTTGAGTTTGGACAATGAAAGAAGGGATCCTCACATTACCCTCAGACATTTGTTGAAGGCCCACCTCTAAATATAAGAATATATATGTCCTCAGAGAAAAGCCTTTAGTGCAACAGGACAGAATATGAGGTAAAAATTGTACATGGGAGCAGTAAACCATGTGGCAGCTTGTCCACTGGGAACCCTGGAGAAACCATTTACCTCATTCCACATGTTGCTAAGTCATTTCTGCAAGGGTTCCTCAAACTAATTGGTCTGTGAGCATTTTGATTGCAAATGTACTTGTACCTGAAACTGCATTTTAAGAGTTTCTCTTGAAATAGCTCTCAAAGTAGAGCATCTAATTTGTCCACTCATTATAACCTTGCTTGAAAAACATCATATCAACAGTGACATGAATGCAAAGAATCATTGGAGTAATGAGATAATATAGAAAAATCTTGTAAGGTTTGCAAGACAGGAAAACCTCTGAAATAGTTCTAATGAATGACTGCGTCTCTAGTAGGAAAAGTTAAGTTTTAGACCAATGTCAACTGCAAATAAAACATAAAGCAAAAGCAAATATTTATGTATATATTTATGCGTAACATACATAACTAAATGCACACTTAATTGCATACATAGATAACTATGAGCTCAATTCTGACATCCAGAGTCACCTTATTTTTTTTTCCTGATTTTACTCTCATCATAAATCAGCTTATATTATTGGAATCTCACATATTAAGCATATAGTTCAAATGAAATACATTTCATTTTAGGTGTCATTGCTTAGTTTATGTTTCTATGCTTACATTCCTAGAAGAGCTAAACATGTCTCTACATTAAGATTTTTGAAAAGCATGGGAAAAAAATGGGATTTGAGTAAAAGAAAAAAAAAAGGAGTTGCTTTAACTGGGCATCTCTTACGCAAAAATTGTAGAAGGTGTAGACGAAATGGAAGTTTTCATTATTATGGTATTTTTAAGTAGCAATTATTATTTATCCCTTCCTTTATCTTCCCTTTTCAAATGGTGGAGTACTTGGATACTAATCATTTATTTCACAATTTTGGACACTGTGGTGACATTTAGGTTGCATCTTCTAAATTTATGGCCAAAAATCCAGTAGGATATTCTGGAAATATTTCATCTAAAAGTATTTTGGAAAATTCATAAAATAATATAAATTATTAGAAAGTATTTTTTGATACCAAATAATAGAGAATGGAAAGCAGGGTTGCCTAAGAATTTACAACATTGCTAATGGAAGAAAGGATTTCCACTTAATTTCTGGTTTGATAAGGAATGAAATAAAGATAATGATTTTGAATATATTATAGATGAAGCAAAATTAACAGATACTAAAAGGACTTGAAGTTTTGTCTTATTTTGACCTTTCTCTTTTCTGCCTTCGTGGTATTATCTTTGTGAGTAAAATAATTCACAGAAGTTCAGGAAGATTACTTTTGTGCAACAGGGATTTAATCATGTAATTTTTCTGAATGATAGCTCAGTTAAAGAAGATATATAGCACAGAGAAACAGAAGGAAGACAGAATGAAAGAGAAAATTAATCTTTTCTGTGAAGGCCATGTACAACATTATAATAAATACAAAAAGTAAGGATTTGCTGCAATAATAATTCCTATTACTAGTCTGATAAGCATTTAAAAAGGTCAGAATCTTTGTATATACCATCCAAATTATCCTCTGCCTATACAAAACATGAAAATATTATTTGGCATGTTGTTTTCTCAAAGCTAACATTTGCAACCATTTCAAATCTTTTAGAATAGCATATATTATCTGAGGCATCCCAGGATATCTTCACTGAGCCTAATACTCTCAAAGTTGAGTGCAAAAGAACAAAAAAGAGGTATAGTATACAATGGATATGCCATTAAGATCTGAATATCAAGGACAAAGTCACCTCAATCCTTAAATCCAAATATTTCGGATTAATGGACCAAACCTATAACTACAAAGCCATTAACAACCACTCAACAGACAAAAAAACAAACAAACAAAAAAAAACCCCAAAACATCTTTAGTTAGGAGAATTTAGTGGCTCTGTCAGGAGTTCTTTGCTGTATGTCCAGAAAAGTCCATTGACCTCATTTAAACTTTAAAAAGAAGATTTAAAATTACACTAAATATCATTGCAAGTAATTCAACTCAACAGTTCGCTCCATGTATAGCTCGTTGGTTTTTTTAATATACTTCAGTTAGTCAATTTTATTATGTTTATGGTTTGGGTTTTTTTGGGGTTTTTTGCTTAGTTTCAGTTGGTTGTGAGTTATGTTTTTTGTTTTTTTGTTTTTTTTTTTAATTTATTTATATTTTTGATAGTCTTTAGCATGACAAAGCAGGCCCTGGCTATGTGTGGGATTTCCCACAACTGTGGAAGGGACAAAAGTGTGTTTTGGAAAGTGTTGGAACAAGCATGAGGTACGCAGCTTCAGTGATCAAACAGTCTAAAAATGGCTTTGCAGAACTCACTATGGACATCAAAAAATGCTTTCTGAATTAAGTGCAAAGATGCAAAGAGGTTTAACTGAGCTGGGAACAGTTTGCCTTTGCCTGGATATACAAAGAGAAATTCCTGAAGGTACGTTACATGGCTTTGTCTTTGGATGCCTAAATGTGTTAAAAATTCAGTTCTAGCAGGCTATTCCAAGACATCTGTCAGAAAGCTTGGTGGCAGACCATGGCATTGTGCCCAAACCCCTCACACAGCTTTGTGACCTCTGTCCAACAGACTGAAATTCTTCTCAAACCTATGGGATCTCTACATTTTATCAAAACTTTTGAAGAAGGTAACAGTCATCTAGACATGTGTGTCTTCACAGCCATATAAATATACTTGTCTATGAGCAAATATAGATTATTCCTCATATTCAGACTCTTGATAACTACATGAATCAGTGCTAAAAATAGTTAATCACTTTTTACTCTTCTGCAATTGACAGACCAAATGTGACAAAGATGAGCCATCATGTGTTAAACGTGCTTTAAAATTCCCACTGAAATGTATGATTCAGCTGCTTTGATATGCACATTTTGCTGAAACAGCACAATTATTTATCTTCAGAAAAGTGTACAATTGAAAGAGCAAAGTCTGCTTTTGATCACCACTCTGAAATCTTCATTAGCACAGTTTTATTCAGAGCTGCAGCTGCTTCTCTTTGGTGGTGGAAACTAATCAATCAAACTGCAAACTTACTTCTGAAAGACTACAAAGCAGCAGCCAAGTATCAGTATATTTTTGGTGTGGCTTTAAAGCACACTAATAAGGAACAGAATATGTAATTCTCTTTATACTAAATACACTATTCACAGCAATGACAGTTAATTAGCAAGTAAAACACAAAAGTAAACATTTGGCAAGATTACAACTTTTAAGAAAAGGAGTGTAAATGAACTGCTGGGTAAGTAACAGATGTTTCCATAATGTGTACCTGACAGGAGGGGTTTTTAAATGAGGTCAGTGACAAATTCTTTAAACTATATTTTTATTTTAATTCGAGTTAGAAAGGATTAGTAACTTGTCCCCTGTGATAGCCTCTAATTTATTAACTGGAAGCTGCACTATAGCTGTTGGTTTTTATCTCTTGACTGCCTCAGGCTACTGACATAATTGAGACTGCCAAAACCGGGAATTAACTAGAAGGAAGTTGTGAAGAAATTTGTCTGATTTTCCATCTGCAAATGAACTAGCACAACCAAAAATTCTAATGTTAACTTTGGCTGGACAATTTTGTCTTCCATCACTTGTAAGGAAGAAGATAACTCTTTATAAAACCTTGATGAGGATTTATGATTATATTGCAAGCAGAACATTCTATTTTGCATGAAAATGTTATATAATCTCAATTAGCTCACTGGAACAGTGCAGATGTCAACCCTGGTTATATATTAATTGGCTAAATACATATGGGACAGGTGCAGATGTCTCTATATGACCATGTGGTGCACAGTGGAAACACACTCCACGATAGATAGAATAGGGCTGAAAGTAAAGACACATCTGGGGATGTGTCAGTAAAGACACGCACTGCATTCCCAGAAAAGGAAATTATAAATTATAAATTATTCATGGGGGAAAATACAGTATTTTTTTTAATAATTAAGAGGGGCAGAATTAACTTCCTTAGGCAGGGTTCACCTAACTCTTCTGCAGCACTCACTAAACACTGGTTTACCAATAGAAGGGCAAACACGGCCACAAAGGCAACTTGGTTGGATACAGATCCTAAGCTGCACCAAAATGTGCCCAGAAAAAGCTTCCAAGGGCCTTACAAGGCCCCTCAATCACTCAGGGCCCTGCAGTGGAAAAGGCCTGTGGGACGTTGCCTGATTCCATGATGTCTTGCTCGAGATGCTACTGCATTACAGCTGAGCATTTCATGTGGGCACCTCAGCCCTGTGACTTTATACAGCCAAATCTGAAGTACAGAAATATGATAAAAGGAAGGGAATTTTGCAATGTTAACAAAGTATCAAACACTGTAAATAATTGGTGTAAATCTGTTGTTGCATGGAACTTTAAGAGAATGTACATGGTTCCTTGCTTTAATTACATGCATTCAGAATAAGTGGGGTAACACTGAAGACAGCTGAGACGTCATATTCTTTGTTCTAGAACACCTTTAAAAGAAGCTGGTATATACATTTATCATTAGTCTGGTGACTGAGAAGTTGCAGTGATTTTAGTAAATCCTTAGCATTTTGCAACCACTGTGTTGATTGACAGTGTCAATGCACTGTGAAATAATGCAAAATGACAATAAATTCTCTTGGAGGTCTTCAGGACAAAATCCTTGCGTACTCTTGCCTCTGTTCACTAAAAACAAAGTGCCAACTGATAAGATTTCGCTTATGGTGACCTGTTTTATGGTGACCTGTTTTATGGTGCCGAACCCACAAACTGGTCATTAACCATGGTATTCTTTTCTCAGATTCAACAAAGAAGCCATAATAAATGAGCTGAACCTAAAAACTGTGGTCTGAACATGTTAGGAATTTACAAGCCACTGAAAAAAGCCTTTCAAAATGGAAACAGTCAGCAAGAAATTCAATAATACTTTCTCAGAAGAACGTGCAAGTGAATAATCCTTGTTCTGGTATGTAGTTTAGCAAGCCCCTGGGATAAGTATAAGCTATGTGAATGAAGAAAAATTTGTAGCTTCACAAAGAGTGATTTTTATTTATATAATGGGTATATGAATAATGAGGTAAAGTCCTTCATTTTATTTTCTTCTCCAAGATTGTTTTCAAACAGTTATTTGGTTCTGCCACAGACAATCTAATAAAAGAAAATATCTTTTTCTTCAGACACTATTCAAGTAGCCTGTATAATTTTTTAAAAGCAATTTGCTACAGGTATTTTATTGCTCCAGAATTTTCACAGATGTCAGCTACTATAAAATAATGTGCATGTTACTCACAAACATAGGCTGCAGAAAACCAGTTTTTCCAGAAATCCTGATCTCATTCTGTCATTCAGAAAGAATTCCCATTTTTCTAATATGTAGAAATCTTCAAAGTTAGCACAACATGTACACTTATGATCAGAATATGTGTTAATTTAAATGAACAGCAAGAGGTCCAGCAGACTTTGATCCTTTCACTGATATTCCTTTGAGGATAACCTAAGTAATGAATGGGGGGTGATTTAATTAAAAAATGAACTCTACCTGGTTATGCATGATTAAGTTCACAGACCAGTAAGGATTAACACTTCACATTTGCTTGTTTTAACAATGCTCCATGGACCTGTAGAACTGCTTGAGGAAAGCATTTTCTCATGTAAGAGCCTACAGAATTACTGGTGGATCCCGAATGACTCTGAAAATTGCTGGTATGTAGAGAATATTTTTAGGTGAAAAGTAATCACAGGCATTAAAAATCATTCTGAGACTTTCAAATCAGAAAACCAAAACCAAAACAAACCCAGTCAAGCTTTTGGCGTCATCCTTCCCATAATGCATCTCACCACCAAAGTTGCAGCACATATAACTGTGTCAATACAGTAGGATTTCTTAATATTTCCTATCTCTATGTGATTACATATGTATGCTGGCAAGTCTGGATTGAGAAATAAAAATCCCTTTTTTCATATATATATATATATATATATTCAGTGTACAAGTGATTCAGACAGAGAGAAATTAGATTGTCCCAAGTGCTGGAAATTAGTTTAACAGTTAACAATTAACTTAATTCATATGATATTGCCCTGGTTTAGTTTTTTTAGATATATATAAGGACATGTAATGTTTTCCTCAACACATGCAATTGAGAAGGAAAGAAAGACATTCTCCCAGGTGAAATTAAATAGTGTTTCTAACCTCATGAAACACTTCATTGACACAGAACTCTAAAGCTGTAGCAAAAAACCCTAAAGTTAATGCAGTATTTGTGCCCTTCAGCTTCAGGGAAATAAAAGGTGAGCAACTGCCTTAAAGTAATCAGCTGATTTGCTTCTGGAGTTCCTAGCATCTTAACATCCTAACATGGGGACAACAGATGTGATGAAAACCTTGTAGAGGTGCTTATCTGCCTGTTGTGAATATTGCAGGAGTTAACCACCAGGTTTCTCCGTTCAATTCCCAACACAAAAAAATAGTCCATAAGACTCCTCAAGCATATTTAACTATTAGACTCTCAAAGATCTTTTACTATATATCAGACTTCCATTGTAATCAGCTAGTGATCATTTTACCAATGAAACCTTCCTGGGCCACAGGGTCTAATTGCTGAAATGTTCTCACTATTACAAAGACATGCTAAATACTAAAATCTAACATCTGAGCTGCAGCTCAATCATATTACCTTTTCAATGTACTCAGTGGAAAACTAGAATGACTGACCCATGTCCTATTTTTTTAAGAATCTCTTAGGCATACCATAAAATCACAGAATCATTAATGGTTAGGGTCGGAAGGAACCTTACAGATCATCTAGTACCAACTCCCTTGGGACACCTTTCACTACACTAGGTTACCCATCCAACTTGGCCATCCCTGAAGGAAATTGGGAGACAGAGGGAGGGCAGGGAAGGGAACTGGCTAAAGAAAAAAGTAAGTTTTGATGGAGACCTTACAACCACAAACATTTTATCTGAGTTCTCTTTTCCTTAACATGAAGAGACTCAGCAGACTAAAGTTTTGCTGACTTGGCAGAAAATAGAGGAAAACATTTTGCTGAAACAGAACCAATAGCTGTGACAGGAAAGCTGGCAACATAGAGTTGCATCTACTTACTAACTTATAAAAAATAATAGTTTTGTCTTCCTCTCCACTTCTAAGGAGACTCCAGGAAATTAATAACCAGAAAAAACACTTGTCAAAAATCAGCCAAATTGTGATTGCATTGATGTTTGTGAAAATGTTAGGAAACAACTTCAAAGACTATGGTGATGGCCTAACTTTCAAAGATGGTATGCCTACGCCTGCCCTCTGATGTCTTCATGATAAGTTGAGGGCTTGCTTCTCGATTCTGCACTAGTAAAGGCTAGTCAGATGCCAACAGCCCAAGCCTGGTCAAAACTTCATACCTTCCCATATCAAAGTCTTAAGCAGACCATGCATTTTGTGCCATGTGGCTTGATTACCACAGCTCAGGTACAAAAGCACCAAGAAGAACAGCCACAATTAGCACAAAATGCAGAAGGCATTCTGCTTAGCAACCATGAGAACATATTATCCCTCCTTATGCACACTTTCTCCCAGATGATTTGAGAGATAGCTCTACCTCTCTGTTCTGATATCTAAAGCCATTTGTGGTAGTTGCCTTCCCCTGGCAGCTAACATCCCCCTCCTTCTAACCTTCTGCTGCATTCTCCCATAATAATCAAACTGCT
This sequence comes from Xenops minutus, assembly GCA_035221455.1. Classification (NCBI taxonomy): domain Eukaryota; kingdom Metazoa; phylum Chordata; class Aves; order Passeriformes; family Furnariidae; genus Xenops; species Xenops minutus. The sequence goes on along the minus strand of JAWWEE010000001.1, from coordinate 108,053,302 downwards.
GACCCACACCAAGGCCCATGAGTACAGGGGGCAACCTTTCTGTTTCACAGAGAGTGGAGAATGATATTTCTGTTGTCAAGATGCAAGGGGGACACTGACTAGCACAACTTCCAGAACTGAAAATTTGGTATTTCCAAAACACAACAATCCTTTCAAAATCCTTACATAGATTAAACACCAGTCTCATCTTCCCTGACATAAATTATCAAACAATGAACTAATAAAGCTAATTTTATAGGCTAGAGATATTTTTGTTATAAATCCAGACAGCTCAACTTTGCATAATATAATCTGAGCTCTTTCACAATACAGGGCAGAAAATTTAATTGTATTTCTTTCCACTTGAAATAAGCTTATCTTCTCTACATATGAAAAAAAAAAAAAAAAACCAACAAAAAACAAAGCCTCATTTAAATGGTATTAAAAAAAAAGTCTAATTTTTATTCTTTCCAGTCAAAAATTCATACATATTCAGGAATTCAGTGTTTTGATAGAGCTTAGATTCACTTTATTCTCCATGCTATGGCTCTTACACAAAATAGTCTCTGTCAATTAAGACGTGTATTAAAAAAATACTGCTTGGTAAAATCAATTTTTCATGTGCTAGACTTCTAATCTATAGCCCTCATGAACTGGAGGTTCAGAAAGTATGTAGAAACAATGCAAAGTTAGAGGCAATGTAAGTTTACTTATTTATCAGACACAGACCATAATTTTTAATTACATGTAATGATGCAGCCATTTATAGTGAGATACAATCAGCAAATTTGAAAACATTTTAATTAAAAAACATAATGGTGACAATTACGTCAGTCCTAACTAATTTTTTTAAATAATAAACAAAAAGGTAGTAGCAAATTGCTGGATCCAAGTACATTAAGCTCTAGAAAAAACATAGACATCCACCCATCCTCTTCAACTCCCCCATTTTTAGACTCAAAAGTGCTTTGCTTTATTAGATTGACATTAGAAGTTTTACTTTTATTCAATTAAAAAACTTCAAGTAATTTGAAAAGATAGAGCTGCAACAGGAGGTTTTTCCACATCTGTGTCTTTCTGCATGGCAGAAAGCCCTGTTTTTCCTTACCCTGGTGCAGGACAATTCCCCTGCCACCAGAGTGGGTGGATGCCCTGCTTCCCATTGTCCCAGGCTGTGCTGGTGATGACCCTGGCTGAGGCTTGGCCACTCGCTTTGACCAGTCTGCATCAGCGACCAAAGCAAAGCCACCAGTAGCTCCTCAGATTTTTCATAGAGAAATGAAAATATGCACACACACACTGATAAGTAAAAAGTCTAAGCTTATATTTCACACTGGTCTTTTAGCCTGACTTTTTTTTTTTTTTTTAAAAAGACTATGCTACTGAGAATTAAAGCCAATCTTTCATCTTCTCTATTTTCCTGTAGACAAAACTTGCTAGATTTTCATTGGGAGGATTAATAGTGTGGAAACATTGGAGAAGTCTTATAACCTTAGTATCTTTATTTGATACTTTGTTCTCATCCTACAGACACATTAACCATAAAGACAAATGGGCCATGCTTTAATGATTTACAGAAGTTGTTTTTGTTATATTATCCCTGTTTCCATTTTGAAGAGTTTCATGAGTCATTAAATCAGCCAACAGTGCACACACAATAGAATGTCAAGCAAAAGGAAATAATTTAAAACAGATTTAGTTTTGTTAATAATACTGACAACAGAAAACTCACTATAAATGTTAACTTCTCATTAAAAATTGAATTTATCTCTGTGTTGACTTTTAAGTCTTTTTCTATGCATTGTATACTCACATCTCCATGTCAACAGACGACATTTTACTGCTCATTGTTGGGCTGTTTACAACCCACACCATATTAAAATGCACTTACATTGTAACTAATAAGGGTACAATATTTACACAAATACAGAAATATTGTGCAAATCTGAGAATATTTTTATTAAATTTCTTAGGCAAATAACACACAATGTGATTCAACTTAAGTACTAACAATGGGATATAATAAAAACTGCAAAAGCAAGCTGTTTATATTAATGTAAAGCTTGGGTGCTGGCAGAGCAACTATCTTTTGCTATCAGCTGTCTTTCTTGTTTCATTTGAGATAAGTAGTAAAACATCTAATAACTTTTATAATTTCTATAAATAGTTTTCAGGGAAGAACAGCAAATGTAAAGGTATATAACAAAATGCAGAGATAAAATTCTGTTGTGTCAATGGTAGTGATTATTTCTTTTATCACAAATTTTGCAATATTTGGCATTGCAAATATTGACACTAGCATATGATTATCAGATTCCAGAAGTCTTTTTCCTTAATAATATATACATTTCAAATACAAAGAAGAAAAAAGCTAAATTAGCTCCCAGATATTCAGAGGGATACATTTCTAAAAGAATGTCAGAGTTAAATATCCAGCTCTCCAATTAGCATTATATGCAGCTATTTGACGGTTCTTTCAACATTTTCTGAAGGATACATTAAAAGCTTCATGTAATTTTTAAAAAAAATTAATTCTTCATATAATTCCTATAAGTCATTATTTTCTATAAAGCCCAAGAATTTGGCAAGCATACCATTATGTAAAAATATAAGACAGATGAGTCCTAGCAGGAATTTCAGCAGAGGCATAAGTGTAATATGGGCTTGGGGGAAACTTTGCAGAGTAATAGATAAGACCAGAGATACTCAGAAAAGCCTAAAGCCATTTTTATATGTAAGGAAGTGTTTATCATCAATAATGCAGTCATGAAGAAATGTGGGTTAAATAGAACCACACTTGTCTAAATTACCTTAGAAAAAACATTCTGTATGCAAGGGATAACTTGAAGAAAGTGTGTTGCATTTCCAGACTGATGCTGTGCCTGGAATTCAGAAAGGGGGATAAACGATACTATGAGATGTAATTTAAGTGCATTTTCAAGTGCTTTGGATGAAAGTATCTTCACACACACACAAAAAAAGTTAGATATATGACAATTATATGTGACAGACAATTGGTGTTGGAGTGGGTTCATTTATCATAGATTAATTTCTGCTTAAATTGTAAATGGAGGGGTTTGTCTAAGTGGCTCTGTTTGAACTTTTTTTAAATAGAAAAAATCTGGATTTATCTGAGTTGGCAGTTCTCAACTTGCTGGTACATATCTGAGGTATAACAAAATACTCCATAACCACTTTCAGTCTGCATAGTTTGGCTAACTTTTGGCAGATTAATAACATCAACCAAAATCTTAGAGATTTTTAGATACTTAGCACACCTAGATATTTTCACAGAATCACGGAATGATTTGGATTGGAAAGAACCATAAAGATCATCTAGTTCCAACCCCCCTGTCATGGGCAGGGACACCTTTTAATAGACCAGCTTACTCAGAGACCTATTCAACCTGGCCTTGAACGCTTCCAGGGATGGGAAGTGACCAACCTGTTCCAGTTCCTCACTCACAGTAAAGTATTTCTTATTATATAATCTAAACCTACTCGTGTTCACTTTGAATCCATTCCCCCTTGTCCTGTCACCACACGCTCTTGTAAAAAGTCCTTCTCTATCTTGCTTGTAGGCTCCTTTTAGGTACTGGAAGTCCACACTTTTGTCACCCCTAAGCCTTCTCTTTCCATGCTGAACAATCAAAATTCTCCCAGCTTTTTCTCATCTCTCTATTCATCTTATTGGCCCTCCTTTGGAGTGTAAATGTATTTACATTACAAGTATTTACACTACATGTATTTCCATGCATTTGCCCCCATGTATTTATATTATCATGAAAATAATCAATGTGTAGTTTATATAGAAATACAGCTGAACAAAAATAACAGGAGTGATGTAGTACAGATGGATGGAAGAGCTGTCAAAAAAAACCAGCTGGTGCTGAAGGTCTGACAAACACCCAGACAGCTTCAGGGTTTTGTTTTGAGCAAGTGGCTGACTGCCCTTTTTGAAACTCAAACAAATCCTTTCAGATCAGCCCTATTCTGATACCACAGATCTATCAGTGACCATTTACAGCTTTTACAGCTGCTGTGCATTAACAAGTGCAATGCAATGTGAGAGTAATTGTTTATTTGTTGTAAGACTACCTAAGCTCAGAGCTCCTCAGGGCTTTTCTTAAGCCTTTTCTCACCAGTGAAGCATTTCAACTAGGTAGGTGATACTGAAACTCCTTTTTTGGCTTGCTTGGACTAAGATGTTTTGGACATTTTTGTATGATGTCCCATCATACAATTCTGTACAATGTCCCAGAATTCTAGGTTACTGCTTGAGCAGTCATGGTTCAATAACTATAGCATAAAAACAGTAATGCGATTAATTTTGAAATGGAGCAGATCACAGTGTCTCTTCTTCTTTGCACCTACACAAACCATAAAGACTTATAAAAACTTTTAGGGTACTGTAGTCTTAATATGGAAATCTACTATGGCATTTGTATTTACATGACACTTTTAGTTCAGTGCATTCTTAGTGAATTATCAATGTGTAATTTTCTATTTTCTATTCAAAAAAACCCCAGGCAAATAACTTTAATTTGATATGATTTTTTCTAGATTTACATTTCATCAAAATAAACTAAACTTTAGTTTCTCGTGAAGTAATATTGCAGTGATATTTGCTAAAAAAATCTTACTAAATTTAAGAGTTAATTTGAAAAAACAAAGTGAGTAAGAGCACACCAATTGTTTCATGACAAAAGAAAAGAATAGATAGAACCAGAACATGTTATTCCTAATTAATGGCTATTTAAATGTGACATGTAGATAACTGATAGGTGAAACATGTAGAAGAAATATCACTCCATAACATGTGAAACATAGTTGTAGAGAAAGTTACTCCTGAGCCCAGTCATTTAATTGTAATATATTGGAACTATATTGTAGCACATACTAATTAGTGTCCACAGTTCATTGCAAATATAGCATTCTTGTAATTTTTTAAAAAATGGGAAAAGCTTTAATATTATTTTGATTTTTTTTCCCACAGTATCTACATTCATTATAGCTTTTTTATGCATGCTGTATAATACAGGCATACAGCAAAATAACAAGTAATACTGATCTGAAACCCAGCGTGTAATACTTTAAACCACTTTCCTTTATTTCCACAGAGACTGTTTTATTGAAGTGTCTAAATCTTCCCTGCATCTCATCTAAACCCCTGAAGTTAATCCCGCAGACGATTATTTTGAAGCTGATGGTATAATCTGCTCTGGGTTTACAGGTCTTTAATAGTCCATTTTGTTAAACAGGAAGAAAAAGAGATTTATCAAATGTGATACTTTGAAATGTTGCTGATTGCCTGTCCAGTTAGCATTGGATTAAGGGCATGACTGTTATCGCTCACACATAATATCAGCTCCTCAAAATCAAATAGTTTACTGAATACATAAATAAAACTACTGAACTGATGCAAAAAAGTTTAAGACAAAACATATATGAGAAAAAAAACTGGCAAACCTTCTAATTTGTAAAAGAAAACATCTGAAATGACCCCAGTATAGAATACTCTGTTGACAAACAGGATTTTCCCCCTTACCTCCATCCTACTTTCCCAGCAGCTCCATCTTTGGTTTACACCAGCTCCTATTCAGAGTGGCAGTGACTGTCCATAGGTCCGGTGAGAGCTTTAACAGACTGTCAGTGACTCTAGTATTTTAAATTATTCTGCATTAAATTATTGTAATACTTGTGCTGAGCAATGCACGACCAGGTTACCCGTACTCTAGTGTTCCATTGAAAATATGAACAGAAATGAACACAGTAAACAGGAAAAAGGTATTGGAAAGCACTATTTCATAACAGTAAAATGTCTCCAAAAGCTACTGAAAGATGGCGTTTGAGACACAGTTTAGTCTTACAATGTATGTTTAAACTTCAAGTTTTAAAATAGAATTATTTATATTGATTTAATCATTCTATATACCCTTATTGTCACTAGCTTTGACTCCTATTAGCACTAAATATCATTAAAATATAAATTCTGAGATTTTATTTAAAATAAATCAAACTGTCATAGTTTTTCATTTGGAAATAAATGTGGAGTAGATTTTATTTGTTAATACTGACTACATATAATAAATAATTTATGGTAAAATGCAAATCTGTCTTGATCTTCTCTTTATGAGCTGTATTGTTACAGAAGTGACTACTTATAGCTTGCTCCAAATTGAAATTGAATCTATTCAGCAAGTTATCATCTTTGACATCTTAAGAATCACAATATGTCAGAGGGTTGCAATGAAATTTTTCTTGCCACAGTTTCTGAAGATTTTTGCAGCCAGCTACAACTTTTAGCCTGAACTGCTTGACAAGCACTGTGCATCAGTTCATAAGAAAATCACAAAAGCAATGATAATTGTATTTTAAAAATAAATAAATATTTTTGAGAATTATTCAATGTTTATATTTAATGTTATCTTCAACTACTTAAGTGTACTCTTGAGGTATGAAAAACTACATATTTATTTTTGCAAAAATGGTATGAAAATTCAAGAGTACCTTTTAAGACTCCAAGGAGAGCAGAAACTATCTCTCAAACTTTATGAACCTGGATGAGCTCTTTTTGCAGTTTCCCAACTGAGTTAAATAAAGCACTCAGCCAAGAGCAGATGTGTAATCTGCAATGGAAGTGGGGGCAGGGGAACTGAGAAGTAACATTATTTAGTTGGTTTTCTCATTCATAGTCTAAAGAATAAAGCCTTTCATTGGCTGCAGTACTCATGACTTGTTCAGAATTTTCAAGGCTCATTATTTAACAAATGATTTAAAAGGTTATTCAGACATAAGGCTGTACAACACATTCAAAACCCAAGAATGGAATAAACTAAATATCTTATAGAAAAATTATTAAGTAATAACATCAGCTTCACTATGATTTCATGAAAATGTTTTTGATGTGCACATTTAAGAAGAGGTATCCAGAGAAATACAAACGTCCTTATTAAAAAGTCACAAAAAATCTGCATATATTGCAAATTTTATTCTTGAGGCAGTAGCTTATCAAAACATTGTATAGAAGTTGTTAAAAAAAAAAAAAAATCCTTGCCTTAAATATGCCTTATGAACATTAGAAACGTAACTTAAAATGTAACAGAGCCTGCATTCAGGGTTACAATAGTTCATCCACTAGCAGATGTTTTGACAGGATACTTATACTCCAAATACGACTGCTAGAGAGAGTGAAAGAACACACAGCGCTTTAGTGCTGAAGACTGAAAACCAAATGAAATTTTTACGGGTTCATGCCCTGTTGAGGATATGTATTTTTAAAGAAGACTTGTACATAACTTGGAAATAACTAAAAGGATCTCAAAAGACAACAAACATTCACTGTATGCTACCCCTGAATAATAATTATTCAATAGTATGATATTTTAAAAGACCACAATATATATAGCATAGATGAAGCTTGAGCTGGCAGGATATTTTGGTGCTGCCCTGTGCAGGTGTGGGTGTGTGTGAGAGAACTGGGGAGATCCTATCAAAGGCTCACATTAAAACCCCACACCATAGTGTGTCAAATTCTAGTAGGCTTTCTAGGAAGAATTTGTCTTTCTATTTTGGTAGTTCTGGTGAAAGCCAGAAAGTGACAGAATTACAAAAAAAATATTAGGGGAAAAAAAAAAAAGGAATTGAATATCTTTGGTTTTGGATTTCTTGGGGTGGAAGGAGGAAAACCAATAACCACAGATGAAACATGGAAGATATTAATTCCCAACTTATATGACTCCACTTGGGTCTGCCAGAGCAAAAGTCCATGCTGTTTCCCACATAGTTCATTGCTGGATTTTGAGGGACATTCAGGGTTACCCTTGTCCCAGGTGCCAGATTCTGTACCTGCCATGGGGCAGCTCTGGATCTACTTGTAAACTGGATAATGAGGCACTGGAGAGTAGGGACATGGAAAAAAACCCAGGATTCCTGGTCGACAGCAAGTTCAACATGAGTCAGCAGTGCCCTGGCAGCCAGGAGGGCCAACCCTGTCCTGGGGGGCATCAGGCACATCATTGCCAGCCGGGCAAGAGAGGAGATTGTCCTGCTCTGCTCTGCACTGGGGCAGCCTCACCTTGGATATTGGGTGCTGTTTTGGGCACAACAATATAAGAGAGATATTAAGCTCTTAGAGAGCATCCAAACAAGGGCTACAAAGATGGGGAAGGTTCTGGAAGGGAAGCCATATGAAGCATGGATGAGGTCGCTTGGCTTGTTCAACCTGGAGAAGAGACTGAGGGGAGATCTCATAGAAATCTACAACTTCCTCACGAGGGGAATGGAAAGTACAGGCAGTGACCTCTTCTTTCTGTGACCTGCGAAATAGCATGAAATTGGGGGAATTTTAGTTTAGGGTTTTCACCCAGAGTTTGGTTGGGCACTAGAACAGTCTCAGCACTATGTCTGACAGAGTTCAGGAAATGTTTTGAAAACATTCTCAGGCACATGATGTTTGACTTCTATCCTTGTGGGCTCTTCCAGCTCAGGACTGCTATGAGATTTCTGGGGGTTTGTTTGTTGTTTTTTTTTTTTTCTTTAGACACAGTACTATAAACAGAACTGTTTATATCAATTACTGGGCTTTGAAGAGAGTGTTTTTGCCAGCTAAGATACCTCCCTAAATGTACAACATCAGATAATTACATATACTAAATATATGTACTTTAATATATATATTAGCATTTAAGAAGGAATGATACATACCTATTCCAGAACAGTAAATCCCTTGTGTTTACTATAGAAAGCTGTAATCCAAGTCCCTGTTTTGAATTTCTAACATGTCTTTTAGTCAATTTCTTTCAGGAAATTTTGTCTTGCCGCTGGGCTCTCCTAGGATAGTTACTTTCCCGGGAGTGCTGAACAGAAATTGAACATTTTCAGCCTTCCTCAGGTATAATTTTCTAATCCTTTCCTGGTATGTTTCCAAATTTTCAAGTTTCCAGTCTATCTTGAAACACAGACCTACTCATGGACTTCATCCATTCTTTTTTCTTCCCTTCCTACTTTTAAAAGAACTCAAAGGAAGCAGACAGTAATACTTTCATTATCTGTCCATATTCTTGTCTCCTGGGCAAGTTTTTCTGGCTTTCATTAACCTTTCCTCTCCCCATGTGGGGATTAAGCACTCAATCGCTTTCATTTTAACACATATTGCTTCCACTCTGACAAAGGAAATTGTTGCTACCCTATTATTTTAGTTTTTTTAACACTTGCTAACAAAATCAATAAAAAATGGCCATGGAAAAGGCTATAAAATAGCTGGGTTTGTACAAACAAATTTGTACATACCATCTTTATCCTTTGGAGCTGTAAAGCCTATAATAAAACATTATGGCAAGGTTGGTAAAATGGTGGGATTATATACTGTTTATGATGATAACTTGTTATACAAAATGCATTTTGCCATCGCCTTTTGTAAACTGCTACCATGCTGATTCATTGGTCTTTCTGTCTAACTTTCATATCAGGAAAAAAACAAACAAACAAACAAAAATTTCAGTAGTTATGTTCTTTCAGGTGCTTTACAGAATCAATGTGCTCTGTTGAATTAAAAATCTGTTAGAAGATCTATGAACTACAGTGGAGGAACAGGGAGTAAAGCAAGCTTGACTAAATGTGTTTATTTACTCAGAATCTTATGTCCTTTCTAGAAAGCTGATTGGAAACTAAGTGCGCACAGTAATCTCAACACATCTGTATAGTGAAGATAATTGCATATTTTGTACACTTAAGTGTGCTCCTATAAATTATTCAAATATGGTCTTTCCACTTGAACTTTTCAAAAATATGTCTATGCAGAAATGTAGTATTGTAGACTAGATTGTACTACAGCCAGACCAAGTCAGGGAGAATTTCTGGGCCCATCACCTATATCAGATTGCTTTTCAGAAAGATGGTGGTTACCAGTAGACTACTAATTCTCATCCTTCCAATTTTCATAATAGATTAGATAAGGGTATTTTTTAAGTGTTCATTATTATTATTTAGTTAATTATTTAAAGAAAGAGAGAAGGCAGTCAAGACAAGCTAATAGCTTGGTGCTTGCCATGTCCCTGACAGATCCATGAGACCAAGGCAGTGTACCCAGGTTCAGGAGCAGTCAAGCTATTTCAATATAACTGTGTGCATACTGTTACATATTGCATGTATGTTTACATCTACTGCCACTGTGTTGGCCAGTCATGTCAGTCAGAATTTCTCCTTTCCTATGATTCTCCTAGATACCATCCATCAAACTTTTTTCTTCTCCCTTTCCCACTTTTCATTACAATTTCTGATTCATATTTACTGCATATTTCTTTGTCCCTGATACGTGTTTCAGTTATCCTACCTCCTACCTGCCACATGAACCTTAATGAAACTTGATCTTACATTAATTTTTCTAGAGCTTCTATGGCTTCACTCTCAGAAAAAAAAAAATCTTCCTTATTGTCACAACCACTCCATGGCAAGAGTGGCTATCTTCTGTCTTGCCACAAGCAATTTTAAGTTTGTGCTAGGTTGACAATTTGTTTCCAGACCCTGCTCACCTCAGCCCCTGCCATTCCCCCAGCTATGGCTCAGAAGCCATATTTCCTGACAGGAAAATAGATTTAAATATCCTACTGCAGCCTATCATGCCAAATCTAAATTCCTCCCTGTATTTCTCCTTTAGTTTTCACTCTCCTCAATTTCATCTTGCTCTAAGAACATAGTAAATGGCCAGCTCTGTCGAGAAATATTGCAGCTAGCTCAGAAATCTGGTTGCACCTAGCTGAGCAACATCAATGAGAAATGTTATTTAGAAACCTGCCACTTTCTGCAAAACATTCTCCCACAGAGCTGATCACTCTTTGTATCCTTTCTCCTCACAGTACAAACGTGGTCATGTTGCCTCCATTTTCTGAAGAAAAAGGCATTCAATGTTCCTCTCCAGCAACATTTTTTTTTTTATCCTTTCTCTTCTATGGGCACAGAATATTGCAATTACCTCTAGCAGTGTTTCTATGTATTACCATGAAACCACTAAAATAAAGTCCTTAGTATACTCTGTGTATTATAATATTAAAACAAGTGCCCCATTTTCATTCTTTCATTTAATAGCTTCCTTAAGCCAACTTTCTTCTCCTGTCCTTGTTTTTCTTTCTATTCCAGTCTATCCTAAACATAAAAATATTATTTCAAATCTGTGGCAATTTTCTCCATGGTTACCAGAGTCCTCTTGGCCTTGTGCATTTTATGTTTAAATTACTTCTTTCATGAAACCTTTCCACAGAAAGCAAATTTACTTTCTATTGTTATATGGCAACACATCCCAGCACTGTTATTGCCCAAAAATTTACCACATGTAACTTCAGGCACTTTATACCTATACTAGAAAACCACATCTCTCCTAAAAGTCATTGCAGAAAAAAAGCCCAGACAAAACAAGTGTTTGTACTGATCTGTTTCAGATGACTATTTTAGAAAGAATGGCTTGTGTCTTACTTCATCTATAAAAGAGTTTCTGTGGTTAGCTCAGATGTTAAAGTCAGGTGCATCCATTCAGGATGCCCCATTTGACCTTTGATCAATGTTTTACTGGATGCCCAGCTGTAAATTTAATTTCATTTACCTAAAACAAACTTTTGCACACTGTTCTTCCTTGCCACCTTGCTCTCATCATCAAAAATCTCTATCCATTTCCACCCATCCAGATGTTTTCCTTGGATATCAATTTCAAATCATATTTCTTATTCAATCATCACATCTAGGTTATCTGTGTCTTGACAAGTTTTATTTTTACAACCAAGACAATTTTGAATTTCATTTTAATCCTTATTACCATAAATCCACTTTTTTCCATCTTAAATGCAAAGCTATTCAAGACGCATGTGCCAAATTCATAATTCACTCCTATTACTTTGATGGTATGAATCCCCTCTTTTTATTTCTCTGTTGAATTCCCCTCTTTAGCATATCATAAATGAAAGTAGAGACAAAGGGTTTTACTATATATCAATAGCCTTATCATTTATCAAGGATTCACCTTGCACTTCACACTCACAAAGCGCTCATAAAATGCTCACACAGCAATTCCCCCTCCATGTCCTCAAGGGCAGTTAACAATTTATAATTAACAATGACTTTTTGTTTCCTTGTGATTTATTATGTACTAATCATAATATTATGGGTTCTTTTTCATCATTACATTGCAAGATATTTAGGGAAAGAGATTTTCTTCATTGTAAAAACACCTGTTAAGTGGGATCTGGACAAGACCTCCTTCTATTGTGAAAATAGAAATAAAACATTATACAATTATATAATTAAAATACTTTTTTTTTTGATACATTATTTTTTTGATACATACTATGTACAGCAGAAAAGATTCATACCAAAAGATCATTCCAAGATATGGGGAGCCTCAATGGATTTTCTGTGACCCATAGTTAAAGGGATTAGCTCAATAAATCAATCTCTCTGAGTCCTACATATCAAATTGTCAACTGCTACCTAAAAATTACTTTAATTTTAGTAATGCTAGCAAAATACAATCCATAGGTAGTCTTTGAGCTGTACTGACATAATATGACAATTACTTTGATATAAATATTACATATTAATATCGTCACGAAAAGGTTATATTCTAACATGAATGCAGCATATTTACTTTCTAGGGTTCTTCTTGTTTGCATGTAGTTAACTCATTCCAATATTCTGACCATGAAGTGAAATGCAAGTCCTTTTTAGTTTGTCTTTTTTTTTTTTCTAATAATTGTGATGTAATTTTGAACACTAATGCTAATGGTAAAATGAGTAGAAATGAGTAGAGAGCAGATAATTACTTGATGCATTTAATGAAATCAGAGCAGAGTCCGCAAGAGACAAATCATGTTTCAGAGTGATGAAACCTGAGATAATCTTTAGGTTTTTCTTATCATCGGAAGGTACAGTAAGAGTGTAATATCAATAGGCTGAGATCATGGGAAGATATAAAAGTATTACACAGGAAGATTATCGGAAACATTTGTACAGGGAATTACTCTACCACGGTATGATGAAACACATGAGATTCCCATGCAAAACCACAGAAAGGGCAAGTCACTGTACACTTAGATCACCTGTTACCAAATTCACCCTACTGGGGATTGACATCAAAGAGCTGTCATATGCAGGTCAATTATTCATGTTCTGAGCGGAACTGTATTTCTGGTAACTAGCTTTAAATTCACAACTGGACTTAGTGTCAGGGTGTTTAACACAGTCTATGTGGAAACATCCACAAGGTTATCAGCCTGGATTTAAGAATAGCAGAGGAACTGTTCACATATGGCTGATCCATACAGGGGGTGGGGGCAGGAGGCACATGTACATGAGGCACATCCATATTTCACAGGGACAGAGAAAGAAAGGAAATTTTAACTAAGATCTCAGGTACCATTTTTGAAGGGTGCCTTGATGGATTTTTCCAAATTCAAGTTACCTGCTGAGAGCTAAGGAAGGGGCCACCTGTGCAAATCAGATCAATTTCTATACTGAGGTTCTGTCACACGTATCATTAATGAACCAATTGATAATTTTCCCCTATAATTTTCTGAGTAGTCTGCAAAATGTACTAACCTGTCTCTGAGGCTAGAGGGTGGAGACAGGTGGTATATGAAATTTAACCTACAAGTCTCTGAGCTTTCAGGAAAAGGTTTTTTTTTTTTCTTTCTCCAAAAAATCTGAAAATAAAACTGATGATTGATTAGAGATGTTTCCTTGTAATTTGTAGCCTGAAACATCCTAGTATATTAAAATAATGAGGGCATTCCTTAAAACTTATGCTTATTATAAACCTAAATTTGAAATTAAGAGAATTATTACTTTCTTTAAAATGTTTTCCATCATACATATAAATTAACTTTTATCTTCATCACAGCTTGTTTTCACAGCTGCTATTTTAACTTCTAATACTCAATTTGGCTTCTGAAGAGTATATGTATATCAGATTTTTTATTTAATATTCAATCCCCTAACTCCTGTCAGAAACCAACTTTTAAATTGGAAATTATATAGAACTGCATTTTAATAATGCATTAAAAGCCTTATGTGCAACTTTTAAGTACAAGAAGATTAGCAAGAAAAATCTGAAGTCATACCTGCTTCCATGAACTTATGGATTCTAACACAAAAATAATTTTGCAGTCTTTTCCAGCTTAGTTTTCAGAAACATTTTTCAAGTGTAATACTCTATACTTAAGAAAACATGTAAATGAAACTGTTTTCTTTCTAAGTACTTCATTTATATAAAGTGTGTCTTACTCTCTTAAGATGGATTAATGTGGGTAGAATAATGAGATATCATAAAATACTCTTAACAACATTCATATTCAAAGTTCATAAAACAAAGAAAGATTAATCACTAATAATAGCCATTCTGGAAAAACATGCTGCATTGCAAGAAAAAAGGACTTTAAAATTTAAGATTTAAAAATCAAAAATAAAATTAATTATAAACATTATTCGTTAGAGGCAAATAGAGACTCAAGAGAAGTAAAATAAGAACAATGTATGTGAACCTTATTGAAACTCACCTTTACTTATATAGAATTTATAGAATATAGAACATATATAGAAAGAATATATATATGTAATATACCAATAAATATATACATAGAAGATACTGCATTATTACATTAATGAGTTCTTATAAATATCAACTTTGATAGGAGACATGATTATCTGTTCTGCTTTGTTTCAATTTGTTTGTTCTTCCTTTCCATCACCAATTTCAAAACTAGAGCAATAATACAAATGCATCATGTCACTTTGCTCTCTGTGAAATATATCACATATGTAACTTGTCAACCTCTTTCAAATGAATAAGATATCCAGAAAAATCAAATATTTTCCTTAGTTATTTTAATGAATACTTTTCTCTTTTAGCAGATCAAAAGATGCTTTAATTTTCATTACTATGTTTTTAGTTTGCAACTTGTTTGAATGCAAACCAGGAATTCAATAACAATTGACCATTCTCTTAGCTTTAACATCTGATCAGCATCTGAGCAACTTAAAAAATTATATCATGTAGAGGAAAAAAAACAGATTTTAAGTATATGTTCTTTCATAACTACTTTCCATTTGTTTTGTTTAGGCTGTTGGGCTTTTGCTTGGTTGGTTGGGTTTTGGTTTTTTTTGCTATTTGTTTTGTTGTTGTTGTTGTTGTTGTTTTGGTTGGTCCTGGTGTGTGTTTTTTTTGTTTTGCTTTGGTTTTGGGGTTTTTTTGTGGGCGGGGTTTGTTTGTTTTTTAAAGTGTAGCTATTGGATAAGCATAATGCCTACAGCTTTCTTCTTTGCTTCTCGAAAGGAAGTATGGGAGCTGAAACTCATTAATCATGAAGGGGCTGTGCTTTACATTGTGACACTGATCGCGCAAGCCCCTAATCGATCAAAAGCACTGTCAGGGCATTTAACTCAGTTTGAGGTCTAGAGAGGAAAACCATACATTATTCAGAGGTGTCTGGAGCTCAAGGGTCACGAAGACAGATTACATGATCTGTAAAATTAAAGGAGTTGTAGGTTTTGACATGGATGTGATAACTTCAGAGAAGATGAAAAGTGTGGAATAACCATAATGAAATCTTTATTTATTTACCAAAACTGCTGTAGAACAAGTTTCCCATCTCAGTGAGCTATCAGATAATAATGATATCCAGATGAAATTGACTTGGGGAATTTAAACTCATGACCTGAATGTGACAGATCATATATCCCACTCTGACTTCTTGAAGACAGCAATTTGGCATTTGGAATTACTTTTTTGAAATAGATAAAAGCATAGTGATCTTTGAATGGCATAGACAGCGTTCACAAAATATAAACCAAAACTTTTGTGAAAATACGTTAATGTTCAGCAACTCTTTGGATAAAACAATTAAGAAATTGACAAAGGTCCATCATACCACAGACCTATTAGATATTTTGTTATGTAAGCTACAAAGAGGATCCTAGTTGAGATCCCTTCATAAATCCAAACTAAATTCTAACTGTTTCTATTATACAGCTACTCAGGGATACTTTAAAAACCCAGAGAAAAAACATCTTTTATTAGAAAGTAATACAGTGCAGACAGTCTGAATTAGAGGAATTTTTATGAACCCTCATTTCAGACTGCCTATAATATAGATTTCTGGAAGTCTTAAAAATGATTCATGGAAGAAGACTAGCTTCTGTATTTTTAAATCTCTTTTTTTTAACTTTTTGTAGAACCACAGAATTGTTAAGGTTGGAAAAGACTACTAAGATCATTGAATCCAGCCATTCACTCAGCACTGCCGTGTTCACCATTAAACCATATCCCTGTGTGCCACATCTACAGGTCTTTTCAATACCTCTAGGGACGGTGATTCTACCAGTTCTGTGGTACAGTGAATTATATCGCTTTCCAAGAAGAATTTTTTCCTAATATCCAATCTAAACTTCCCATGGTGCAACTTCAGGCCATTTCCTCTTATCCTATTTCTTGTTTTTTGGGAACCCCAAGGAACCCCACCTCACTACAACCTCCTTTCAGGTAGCTATAGAGAATGATAAGGTCTACCCTGAGGCCCTTTTCTACAGGCTAAACAATCCCAGCTCCCTCAGCTGATCTTCCTAGCACTTGTGCTCCAGACCTTTCACCAACTCTGTTGCCCTTTTCTGGAAACGCTCCAGCCCCTCAATGTCCTTGTAGTAAGAGGCCCAAAACTGAACACAGGATTCAAGGTGATGCCTCACCAGTGCTGAGTACAGGGGGACACTGCGCTGGTCCTGCTGGCCACACTATTACTGATACAAGTCAGTATGCCATTGGCCTTTTTGGCCAACGGGCACACATACTGGTTTATCTTCAGCTGCTGTCAACCAGCACCCCCAGGTCCTTTTCTCCTGGGCAGCTTTCCAGCTACTCTTCCCAAAACCTGGAGCATATCCTGGGATTGTTGTGACCCAAATGCAGGATCCAGTACTTGCACTGGTTGAACGTCATGCGATTGGCCTCCATTCATTGTTCCAACTTCTTCAGATCCCTCTGCAGAGTCTTCCCACCCCCCAGCAGATCAATACTCCCACCCAACTTGGTGTCACCTACAAACTGGCTTGATCCCCTTATCCTGATCATCGACAAAGATGTTAAACAGAGCTGTCCCCAAGACTGAGCCCTGGTGAACAGCACTGGTGACCAGCCACCAGCTGGATACAGCTCCATTTCCCACCACTGTCTGAGTCCAAACATGCAGTCAGTCAGTCTTTAGGGAACAGTGCATCTGTCCAAGTAATGAGCAGCCAGCATCTCCAGGAGAATGTTGTGGAGAATTATGTCAAAGGCTTCTCTAAAGTCCAGGGCAACAATATCCATAGCCTCTCCCTCATCATGAGTGGATCATCTCATCAGAGAAAGAGATCAGGTTACTCAAGCAGGACTTGCATTAAGTATCACAGCCTCAGCCTCTTCTTCCTTCTTTGTCATTATTTTTCCCTCCACATCCTATAAAGAATGAAGATTCTCCTTAGCCCTCCTTCTGTTGTTAATTAACTTATAGAAATATCTTCTATTTTCTTTTATGGCAGTAGTCAAATTAACTTCTAGCTGGCCTCATCTCTTCTGTTTTTATCCCTACTTAGCCTTGTGACATGCTTGCAATCCTCCTGAGTGGCCTGCCCCTTCTTCCAGAGGTAATAAACTCTCTTCTTTGTCCCCTGAGTTCCATCTGACTTCCAGCTGAAACTCTGTTCAGCCAAGCCAGCTCATCTTCCTTGTCAGCTAATCTTTCTTCACATAGACAATTCTGTCCCATGAAATTTTCCATCTTGAATGTTCATCCTTCCTGGACTCCTCTGCCTTTCAGGACTATTTCCAAAGGGACTTTTTCAACCAGTCTCTTCAACAGGACAAGGTCTGCCCTCCAGAAGTCAAAATAGCAGTTCTGTTTACCCCTCTCCTTTTTCCTCCAATCATTATCTTGGTCTGATTATATCGAATTAGTTTACTTCAACATGAACAACCATTCTGCAATGCCAGTTATTATAGTCTTACATCCAATTTATTTAATTGGCTAAAAAGAACAGAAATTGGCTTTTTCAGCTTTCAGAGAACATTCAATTTCTACATGACTTAGTCTGTTTTCTGAGTGAAAAATTGATGGTGCCAGCCATCTCTAATCAGGTAGCTCATATCTAAACAAACAACCTAACAATAATTCTTCAGGAAGATTTACGTGAACAACAAGTAATAACACTAGATCAATCTGAAATGAAAACCTACATAGCAAACATTTAAGGCATAAAAACTTATATCTATTAATTTGTTTCTAGAAAAATTTGCTAATTCTTCACATACATTTGCTCTACAGATTTTCTCAGCTAATCTGCTTGTTCTCATTTAGTACATATTATAAACTCTCACATGGTTGTCACTTCTTTATTTAGTCCACGTTTCATCATTTCCTCCAGTATAAAGAAAGTTCCACAAAAGTTTAATAATCCCTCCATAGTAGCACAATAGTTGACTTCCAGAATTTCTTGTAGCTTGAAAAATGCATCCATTGTTCGTCTAATGGAATTTCCATTTAAGTTGACATTATCTGCATCATCAGGATACAGAGATAAAGATGCAAATACTGAGAAAACCTCTTTCTCAAATAAAGCACCTTTACAAGACAAATTCTTGCACATTTACAGAGTTCAGTCAAAGCTGAATATTAACATTCAGTAACTAAGTTCTGATAAAAATTTGTGACTGCGTCACCTTTCCAAGACTTGGGAGACTTTTCTTTTAGCAAAGCCTCATATACATATGGACTATATCCATTACTATATCCCTCATATATATAGATTATAACTCTGAATTAATTCCAAAGTTAGAATCTTTCAGCAACTGCTCACATAAAGACAAAGATTTTCTTATTGATTACTCTCACATTAATGCATTTTACAAACCACCAATATAAGGGCCACACTGGCATAGAGAGAGAGAAAACATGTTCCTTTAGTCTTTATTACAGAAAGGTCAAATGAAGTGCATGACCAAGTCCTTGTTTGTGTGGGACTGAAGAATATGGGATATATTTCTCCATTTATTAGAGTGGGTGCCCCTTAATGCATTTGTTTTAAAGATTTATGCCTTCTTGTTTAAAAAAAAAAAAAAGTCATTCTTAAAAAAGGCATTATATGATATTTTATTATTTAAAGAGTTCCAGTTCAGAGAACATGAATGGCACTAAATTCATCAGTGCCTCCCTATCATCTTTAAGCAGAAGGATTACAGCAAAGAAATATTTTTTTTCTGTGCCTTATCTGCAGTCTCACAGGGAGACGACTATGGCAAACCTAATTATATTCACAATGAACTCAGAGGAAAGTGGTTCAGAGGTGAAATTTTCATTAAAACAATTACTCATATCTCCATATTCTAATTCATATACACATGCTTAACTGGAGGATGAGGAGTTTCTAATATATATCAACTGTATTTGGGTGTTAACGAGCTTTTTGAATAGTTGTCATGAGAAGCCATGTACTCAGAAATTTGATAAATTCTAGTGACAGAGAGGAATAGACCCATTGAGACAGTGAACCTTCAAATTATATTCAAAGCATGACATTTTCCTCCATGATGTCTTCGAATTACCCATTACCAAGATAAGTGGAAAAAATCTGACACCAAATGTCATCAGCAACATACATAAAGGTCATTAGCTTATTAACGTTATACTCAGCCTTGTGCAACATAAGATGGTATTACTTGCATTACACGCCACAGGAAGGGCAATGATACACAACAATAAAGTATTATCTGAGAAGACTTGCAAGTCAGTATTTGACGGTAGAAAGTAGAATGACAATATTTGTCCTACATTTTGGAAATCAAAATTTAAGACAAAATTTTTCTCATAAAAAACCCACTGTATCATGATGTTGAAAATTTTAGCCATTTCTACATGATTATTCTGGACAGCATTTAGTGATATCTAAAATTGCATGGCAACATACATATTTTTTATCATCCTTAAAGTTCAGCTCTAAAAGTTCTTTCTCATTGACATGATGAGGACATGACAAACTTTAGCATCTCTCTTCAAATCGAGTAATCCCTTCAGCTTAGTTGATATTGCAAAATGTGCTCCAGGCATTTTCTTTTTAGCACCATAAATGTGATAGCATTCAGCTCTCTTGCGTACTTATGCTGCATATGAAAGTGAGGAACGTTTATAACTATAGCTGAAATAGAGCGATGCTAAAAAATCTAAATTTAACCTTCAGAAATGTGAAAAGTGATGCATCTATTCTTATATTTTCTCTTGTATTAAAGATGCTTACAAAATACAAAAGATCTGCAAATGTCTGCATGATTTCATGAAAAATTAAAGTGTTCTGATGTCTTAGCTGTATGTCTATGACCAAAATCATAAACGAGATTAGGTTACCAACAGGTATGGAAATAAGTTGCTGCTGCTTTTGGTTATTGTCAAATGCTTGTAGAAGTACTGGAAAATATGCCATTTCTTGTAAAACAAAATAATAGTTTATGAGTTTTATTTCTCACATAACCATTTAGGCTAATATTTTCAAGTGCAATAGGAATCTAATATTAAACGTGGTCTAAGCAACAGACTCAGTAAATATTGAATTGAAAGAATTGAAAGTCAGGCATCTCAATAACTTTGGGGATCTGAGTCATGGTAAACAAAAACAAAGCAAACTAAATGAGTTTCACAATGTCAATGTTATTTCAGAGGAATAAGAACCCTCCAAACAACACTGTGAATTGTGACAAATACTGTCATTTTTTTCTACCAAAATCAGTGTTCTTACTTTAGGTGCTCCATTGTGGCCACTTCTGCACAAGCTCAAGCCAAAACATGTGGTTTCCGTGAGTGAATTATATCTTTATGTGGAAGCACACAGGTGAATTTCAGAACTGAACTGCAGGCTCAAGCTATGCAGTAAATCTTCTATATGTTCATCTGTATTGGAGGTATAGAGATTCAATCTCATTTAAAATGACAAATTATTTTTCCCCACCAGCCTCAGAAAATCAGTGGTTGATATGTATATTCTCTCTGCTATTTTAATTTTATAATGTATTAAAAATGTACTCTGTCTGAAAGTGTTCTATAAGAAGTACATATATATCCTAGGCTACTGCAGTACTGCCAAGGTATTGCTCTTTAAATATCAGTTGCATCAGTAGAGACTTAAAAGACTTTGCAGTGGCCAGTGAGATGGAGAGGTGACATAACACACTCTGCATTTTCAACAAAAGCTGCTGTAACTGTGGCACAGCTATGGTGCACTTCTCGTATCACTGAGTATAAAGGAAACACGCCATGTCTTCCACTGCTGGAGAGCTGAGCTATTAACAGTTCTACTTGCTGCTATTTTGAAACACTTAGGAAAGAAGTGAATCTAAAAGTTATTAAACTACATCTCATAAACAACTAACTGATAAGCTATATTGCAGGTTTTATTTAAAAATAGTTTGTAATAAGAGTAGCCAATTATGTTAATAAATATTCGCACATGTACATCCAGAGAGAGAAAAGAAGGGATAGGGAGGAAGGGAGGGAAGAATAATTTTATTTTCTATTGAAATACAGCATTCTCTGGAATAAAATGAAGCAATTAACGTTTCACAGAACTGCACAAGACCGGAAGCGAATATCACAGACAATGAAAAGTGCATGGGAGAATTACATTTGGCAAACAGCAGTCACCCTTGCTGGAATCTGTCCAGAGCACAGGTCCAGAGCAGCAGCACAGTTAGTCTGGAAATTGATTCCAAGGAGCAAGTGCCCAGGGTGACTCTGTTGAAGATTGGCTTTCACACAAGCAGCTGCTTACTCATGAGCTCAGCCTGGCCAGGGAAGCCTGCCACAAGAATGGTGTAATAAAAAGAGCTCCTCAGCATCTATGCAGCAATTACAAAATCTCATCTCTGTACTTTTTTCAGGCACATAGTACCTTTCTGTGCATCAGCTGACTAAGTAATTGCCACAATTAAAGGTGCTTCAGTCAGTAGACATTTCAGCTGATTGATAATTTTAATGCAGCTTCAAAAAGCCAAGACTGAGATAACTTTCTCTTTTTTTCAACTGGTATCACCAAAAGTCAGGAAGCTATTATATGATAATCAAATTTAACCTGACATTTTTTGAATGCAACTGTCAGACATTTAGTTTCTGTTATGACATTGACATCTTATTTGTCCTGTGTATGGATACTTAATGTCTGGGAAGAAGTCCCCAAATCAAATATTGAATATTGAATTTTCAGAAATAACCTAAACTCTAAACTCCTCTGCTTTCCTATCACCTTTTACCTTTGTTTGCACCTGACATCTGCAGCCTCTCAGTAAATAAATAAAAGGGATGAAGCAAGGGTCTTGTCACAAAAAAATGCTCAACAAAGGCAGGATTCATGGATTCACACTTCTTATTCATATCTATTCATTTTACCATTTTTTGTTCGTTAATATATTTTCAAAGACATGTAGACTGGCTGAGCCTGACAGGTACCTCTGGAGATCATCTTGTCTAAACCTCTGCTCAGAGAAGTGTCCATGATAGTAGATTGTTCAGTAGGCCTTGTCTAATTGAGTTTTGAACATCTCCAAGGATGGAGACTCCACAGCAGCTCTGACCAACCTGTTCTTGTGTATGACCACCCTCGTAGGGAATAATTTTGTGGGTATTTTAATATTTAAGTGGAATTTTCTCTGTTTCAGTTTGTGTTCGCTGCCTCTCATCTGTCTCTGGACACTACTGAGAAGAATATGCCTCTGTTGTCTTTTCTGCTCAATCAGGTTGTGTATTATCTTCAGCTATGCACATCAAACACTTATGCACACATATAAATCCCCCTGGAGCCTTCCCTTCTCCAGGCTGAGCCATTCCAGATCTTCCAACTTCTCCTCATGTGTCAGATGCTACAGGTGCTTAACCCTTGTGGCCCTTCACTGGGATTGCTACAGTAAGTCCATGTCTCCCTTTTACTGGTGAACCCACCTTTTTATTAATTTATTTATTTATTTTAATTTCTTTTCTGCAACTTATATTCTAAGAGAAGTGAGGCTACTCTGTCACACCCATTTGAGAAGTAGCTACATCTTAATACCATGATCTGAAAACAGCAACAACACACCTGAAACACTGGCCCTGAAGTTCCTCCTGATTTTCAGTAAAAACACCATAATACTTAATAAGGAGTTTTCTAAATAAATGTATGAACATATTTTGTATGTATCTAAGTTCTTTAACTTAATTTCTAATTTTGGTATCCACAATTATTCTTTTTACTGTGAATCTCTTAAGTGTTCAACTTCCTTTCAGTTTGCTCCTTAATGGGAAAGGTACTTTTGGTACTGCTGATTTTGTATATGTTGCTGTATATGTAATAAGTTATTCAAACTTCTCTAATTATTTTTTACTTTATAAAAGGAAAGACTTAAAGGGTATTTAGTCTCAAGGTGGGTTTTTATTCAGTTTTGATAGTTTTATGAGTTTTTATCTAATTTGTTGCTGAGGTAAAAGAATATTTGCAATAAACAATGAATGCATTTATCACTGAAAAAAAAAAAAAGATTATATGATACTTGAGGGTTTATTAATGTGTTTAGAGCTTGTATTTACTAGTTAATACATCAAATCATAAAAGTACCTACGTGATTTTCTCATCTAAGCCCCAATGTTTGATTTACCTTTAATCTCAGAAGTTTCAGTGTTTCTAGAAAAAGAAATAAATTTTAAGAGAATGAGAAAGGTAAAGGGGTGGAAATACTTCAAGCAACAGTACTGATGTATTATGAAGTATGTAAGAACATTATTATAGTCATATTTCTTTCAGAATTTTTATCCAAAAAAATATTTTCAGGATTAATTACCATAAAGCCTATAATAATTAGTGTCAATGCATATAAGAAATTAGGTGGTTAATTGAATCAATGATGTGAAGCTTTTCTTTCTATTTCAGGATTGATCTAGCAGACAGTATTTTGGAAAACAAAGTAGGCGTAAAGGTATGTGGTACCCTATGTGAACCCACTTGACCTACAATGGGAATGTATTTAATTTAATTAGTTTAATTTCATGCATTTAATTTGTTTTTCTAAACACCTTTAAGAGTGACAAAGATAAATGGCATGGTTCCCAAGGAAGGTACTTTGAAATCTTCATACACACTTAATTTTCTACTTCAAGCAAATCTTCAAAGCCACTCCTCCATCACCTTCTTTATGGATCAAATATTTCATCACAGCAAAGGAAAATGATGAAGAGAGATGAATTTAAGCACCATTCTTAAAATCACCTTTGAGTTTTTAAATCTACTGAGCTTCCAACAAGTCTGCATGTTTTGGTGCTGTTTACAATTTTGTAGCCAGAAAGCACTGAGAGATATGATGTTACAGTCTTAAAATATGATCACTGAGAACTGGTGAGAAATTACTAATTCTCTGGTCCCAACTGCAATTTTTATTCTTCATGTCATATTAATTAAGCAGCAAAACTAATATGAGAAATTTATTAGGAGCGTCAAGAAGTAAAATATGTCACAGTTTTAATCCTTGAAATTTTTATTATTGTCTCTACTCTTATTTGGAACAGATTTAAGTTTTCCATTACATTATTAGTTGTATCAAGTAGCATATTTTGTAGGCATCATTTTTTAATTTTCAGACATAAGCCTAACTCTACTCATTGAGTGTTTAATGAGCTTAAGATACATATTACCAGAAGGCGATATTAGTATTCTTCTCATACTAACTGTCCTGTACAACAGTGACTTTGCAAATCGTTGATCAGTTTCAAATCCTGGCCTAAGATATTCTTTCTGAGTTGTCATCTTATATGACAACTGTATTTATTTGATAAAGCTTTAATTCCTATGTGCATGGCACCACTACATTGGCCTACATCTTCCCAGGACATTATTATATTTATTTTATCCTGGTATAGATACAAGAATGAGAGTAAGGGTAGGGTAGAAGAAACAGATAAAATAGAAAAAAATTGTTTCAGTTTTACCATACGCTGGACCTCCTTTTTCTTGTTTGATTACAACCATACATTGGTCATTCTTAATGAATTAAAACAAAATTAATCTAATTTTTCTTCCTTTGATGATGAATAATGTGAAAGTGAGCAGCATTGGAAGGTGGATTTGGATACTCAGATATCTGAATAATTTGCTATGAGTAACTTGACATTCAGTTTGCTTTCCTATCCATTTCTGCATTGGGAACAACAAGAAAGAAGGGCTGGTGTAGTACTGAAGTACTGGTGACTGTTGAGACAGATGATGTATCCTAAATCCAGCGTATCTGATAGGGAATACTGTCATTTAGTATTTATTTTGTAGAACTTGCAAAGCACCTCAACACACAGTAAAAAAGTAAAGGACAATCTAAAGAGATATAATGTCTGACAAGAAGGAGAAGGAAAGTACAATTGTGTCCTTTCTTCAAAGGTAAATGGAGGTACAAGTGAGGTAAATGTCAGAATGAAAAACTGTAGCAGAAAGCCGAGAGCATCCGAGTACGTCAGCCATGAATCGGCTCCCTGTCTTATAAAAAGAGTTGAGTTGCTATCAGTTCTAAATGAGTGTTGTTTTCTGCTGACCCTGAAGGGCTATAATCTCACTAACAGAAGTCATGTGAAGGGTATACAGTCTGCCTTAACTGAATTAAGACAGAAACAGACACGTCTGTGTGTGAATCAGTCCATCACCGATTATGGCAAGAGACTAGATGATGAGCTCAGACTAAATCACTAGCGTCTAGCCTAACGGCTATTAACAGGTGAGACAAAGCTACACACTGGCTGCCGCCATGCACATTATGTGTGTTTGCCTGTGCTTTTGTGAAGTTTATTTCATCTGCAGCTCTTCAAGACAACTTCAGACTTTGAGAGTATATCCAAGTGATTGCCTTATGCTACTGTTTTGTTTTGTTTTTTTTTTTTTAAACTGACCCCTTTTTTATCTGTATGCTTTAACTACTGGGACTATAAAAATTATGGACATTTTAAGTAAAGCTGGGAATAAATGCTGACAGATTGAAGAAATCCAAAGCAGACAAACAGAGCCTGCCTTTGCCTTCTTCATGAGCTAATTTAAAATCTCTGGATGTAGACTTTTTGACAGCCTGTTTGTAACTCAGAGAATTGTAGAGTATTTTCAATGGTTTGAGCATGCTTTGCAGTACCATTTAGTAATAGGATTTTAAATCATATACTTTTAGATTTGAGAACCAGAATATTCCATAGCGTGACAACTTCATGTCTTTGAAACCTCTATGTTACAGATGTAAAATCAGCTTTGTTCTTGGTTTTTAGCAATGCAACTTAGAATAGAATGAGTCACTAACCACTAACAAAAAAAACTTTCAAAACAAACAAAAATACATTTTTCACACAGTGCTTGATTAAAATAGTGAAATTCCTTCCTGCAAGATACTGTGAAGGCTTAAAAGGTACATAGGACTGGGAAAATAAGTGAAATAGAGATTGGAAAATGACTATTAGGTACAGTGATCAGTAGAAAAATGCCCTGAACTCCAAGTAAGAGGAAACTGGAAGGCATTCTGAGGAAATGTCATGGTCATGACATTGTGTTCTTTCATTTCTCCTGATGCCACTACTATAGGCCAAATGTGGAGATACGGGTTAATTCAGAGCACAATTAGTATCTTTAAGAAGAGCTTCTGAAAAGTTCTGTAATTAAATCCCAGAACCCTCTAACTGAAAACCATTTCCCAAGACTAAAAATTAAAAGAAAGCTTATTTCCATGAGCTACAGTACATGATAAAAGGGCTTTTAAATATTAAATGATATATGCAATCAATAATAAACACATGAATGTGTGTCCTATTTAAATTTCTCAGCATTTGCCTTGGATGCAGAATTCAGTACCTACTTCATTTGTCTAAGAGAAAACATAAACACACACAGTAACCACTCTCTTACGACTTCAATGAAAAATTCATGTCTTGGACTACAAATCTATGTTTTGTTCACTGTGTTTGCTATCTATTGGGAAATTAGTGTTGTAATTCTGCTTTTTGAAATTATTTGGGTATTCAGGGATAAGTTAAGAGATAACACAAAGGGGAGCTGATTAATCATCTTGTTTTACATACATCCAGTCCAATACTACTTGTAAATACCATTTATTTATAGCTCTATGAACAGAGCCCCTGGTCAATGTTACCAATTTTAATATGAAATCAATCCTTATTTAGTTACTACTGCAACACAATATAGCTTGTTTGTTTCTTTTTCTTTTTCAATTTTTTTTTTTTAATTCAAAGGGTTTAAAGGTGTTTAAATACTCTTAACCACGCTAAAAATACAGCAATTCCAATGTTAATCTAATTGGAAATTGATACAGGTGCACACAAAAAATAAAATTAAAAAAAAAAAAAAGTTATATTCCTTGAAACACTATTAGAGTGATGAATATGCCAGGAACACTATAAAAAACAAAACAAAAATTTTAATAAAGAAATTTTTTGCATTACTATAAATTAGTTCCTTAGCAATAATTATAGTTTTATATTTAGGTTTGTAAAAGAATAAATTGGGTCTGTAAGTCATCTCATACCTACTTGTCTGGAAACTACTAATTTAATAAAGATGTTCAGTATTAAAATATATCCATTTTTATCCTATAAATTTCTTATTTAAAATAAAAAAGGTTAGTTTCATTGCATTTCTTCTTTCACTACTTTATATACTTCTATCATTTATAGGTAGAACACATATCTATGTGGTCATTGCAATAAATCTAAATACACACTTTGGCTATGATTTAACTAAAAGAATAGAGTGGATGACAGCAGGGAAAATGAGGAATGTAAAAAAGATGGCTATACAATGAACACAATAAATAAAACTATTATGCACTATTAAAAGTTACCAGAAAAACCTAAAAATCAGCAACAGCTCAAATTGATGTTAGCTATTGGCAGCAGACTTTGTGATGACAGGGACTTCTAGTCTGTTGGATCACAGATGTATTTCCCCAAAGAGGATCAAGCTATGCTTAAAGTAACTGATAGATGCAAATATAAGACAGTTCCAGTGCCAACTAAAAAATAAAACAGTCTCACATCAATAAAAACCTTTAAAGACTCTTTTGCACAAATAGTATTTCTTTGCAAGGTAAGTTTACCAGAGTATGGAGTTTCTGATGGACAGAAATGCCTCATGAAGGAAGCTGGTAAGTGTAGCATGGATACCAATATAAACAAGCAATTTCTGAAAATTCTTTCCACCTTCTTATGGCTAAGCCTTATCTAAAATCACAGGTAGGGCTAGAGTTCACGACACTTTGACACATAATTCTGACACATACCGGGTAGTAATTTCAGTGTTTATAAGGAGGGATTTAGTCATGTTAGTGTAGTTTGATTTGCCAAATGATGGCCCTACTACCTAAAACTGACTTGTCTTCCATAAAATATGCTACTAATACACACTCATCTGAGAGGGTGTATCTTTCAATTCTTTTCAGAGAGGAAACCAACCAAATAAAAAACTCCAAATTAAAAAAAAAAAAAACAAACTTTTTTTGAATTTCAGTGATAGTGACAATTTATAAAAATAATTTCAGCAATTGCTTATATCTCTAATCAGATGCAGCCTATCATATTAGAAAATGTCTTTTGCCAAACCGAGACCTATTTTAAACATCGAATGCAGCACAAATATCCCTTCTACCTTCAAGCAGTTGATTCTGCTTTGCATTTTCAGTTAATTACATTTATTACAACGTTTGCAAGGGGACCAGAAATAGAAATACTCTTTCTTTAAAGAACAGATGAGAGACATTGAAGAAAATGTATTTACCTCAATATCATGTGGGTTTTTTTCCCTCCGTCACTCTGGGGTTTTTTTTGTTTTTTTTTTTTTAGGGAACTGAAAACTTGTGTATGCATAAAAGACTGTTTAGAAAGATTAGCCTTATTCTAAGGCTATTTTGCTGCACATACTCTTTCTAAAGTGATTTTTTTTTAATCATTAATCAGTTCCTTCCATGTTTTAAAAAGTTTATTTACTTATTTATTGAGAAGCAAATTAAAAAAGATCACTCTCTTTTTCAATGCAATGGGTAGTGCCACTCCACTTTGATCACATTCTGGTCCTTCAGGTGAGCCCAGTTCTAGCCTGATTCCATGAACTTTATTTAAGTGAAATCATAAAACAACACACTGAAACAATTTTATTTTCTTAATTTTTACTTTGCTGGTAGGTCATTCTAAACAAGCCAGCAGTGCTGTAGTGAAGGGAATCACTGGAACCAACTGGCTATTTATAGTTATTATGTTAAATGTTAGAACTGTATTAAAAATGGTTGCTACGAGCCTGATGTGCCATGAGAGATGACCAGGAAAGATAGAGTCTTTTCAGTTTGGATCAAAATTAGGGGGGGAATTGGGTTCATGGGTATTATGTTTCAAGTCTGAACAACATATTAGATACTTGCTTCCTTGTATCCAGCTGTGTACCTATTCACACACGCATGGATCTATGAATCTTGTGGCTATTTTTCACTTCATAAGGTATCAAGTTCCTTGATAAGCAAGAGTTAGAGCTGAAAGGTTTGAAAGGTTTACCTGAAGAAAAGTCAGAATTTAAAGACAGCTTAGTCCTGGTCCAAAGGTCATCTTTTGCTTGCCACAAAGCAGCACTAGTGGCAGAGAGAGGTATTGTTAAACACTAACCCTTGATCTCCTGGGGAAGCAGAATGACAGTCCCATTTGCCCCACCTTTTCACTGCCATGCGAGAAGAAGGGAATATAGTTCTTAAAATGGTCTGAGGGTCAAAAAAGGGCTAATGGAAGTTTTCTATGAAGGATGGTGATCCAGGAAGGAACTGAAGCTTGCACTTTGTAGGCAACATGTACTGGGTAAATAAGGTTGCAACTACCTGTTCTGTAGTTCTACATATTTCACAGGTCTGCAGTTTTGAAACTCAGGGTGGTATTAATTCAAAACACTTTATTTTTTAAATATGTAGGGGTTTTTTTTTGTGTTTTTGTTTGTTTGTTTGTTTGTTTTTTTTTTTGTTTTTTTTTTTTTTTTAAGTCTTTCTATAAACCATTGAGGATGAATGCTGCATTAATTTGATGTCCAAACACTGTCTGGCACATAATAAAATCATGAACCTAGCACGACTTACAGAATCTGAAGTCAATATCTGAATACTTTTCTGCTCCTCAGAATCTGAAGGAGAATTCGTGACTGGAAAGACAAGCACACAGAGAAGCACACATGCTTCTATTTGTAATAAAGCAATTGGAAAATGCATTGGAGAAAATGCATTGGAGAAATGCATTCAAGAAAATTTTCTGCCTTTTTTGGAGTATAGAGTTAATGATGAGTCCTAACACTGCCACATCCAAACTGTCTTTTTAACAGCCTATGGCTGAGTAGAAAAATCTAGAGTAGGTAGAAATGAGCAGGTCTTACCTGCCAACACCACTCCTGGGGGTTTGACAGTCATAGGCAGCTGTGTATTGTGCAGTTTTCACTGTCAGTTTGACATGTTGCCTACTTTAAAGCACTGGCATTTTTAGAGAGATAAACAATTACCAAGTGGGTGCTGCTGCAAAGCATTTTGCACAGCTCACCTCTGAGGCTGTGGGCAGCCTGAGATCCAGTGGGGGGAGAGAGTGGGAGCAGCACTGGAAAATTTCAGCTGACCTTTATGGAAAATTCCAATGTCTGTCTTGACTTCCAGAGGAAAGTTCAGTGTTTAGTTCTGCAGCAGTGATGATGAGATAGGAGCCATAGAAGTGCAATGCAGCCATGCACTTAAAGGCAATGGATTTAGATTTGGCCAGAACGCTGACAGCAGAGTGCAAGTGTTCTGCTTTCCCTTCACACTTTGGAAATGGCAGAACAGGTTACCACTAACAGTTATCCTGTTAGTTGGTGGAGTTCTATTTGTTTTGAAGTAATACTTCCTTTTGGAGTATTTATACTGATTTCCTATATAATACCCTACAAATTGCTATTTCAAAACAATCATCTAAAGCATAAGGACTTACAATTTAATAACTTTAATAACATTAAAATATATATATACCCACACAGGTCACATATTAACCATCTCCAACTTAATTTTAAGCCTGGAAAATATTTTTTTTAAATTACATCTTCAGAGAAAACCAAGTGAATGCTGGGATCTGATACAGCAATGATGAGGTTCAAAGGCTCCTCTTCAGGCCATTGTCAAGAGTAAGTGCACAAACTAATACCCACTGTCAGCTGCTGAACTATGTGATTGCAAAATACAGCTGGTCTGAAGGGATCTCGTAGTGACATAAGAGAATACCACAGCTATTTTCATAGAATCACAGTATCACAGAATCACTTACATTGGAAAAGACCCTTAAGTTCATCAATTCCAACTGTTAAAAGTGCTGTTAAACAAATACTAAAGCCGACAGACTGCACAAGCTGATCAGAATAGAGCACAGCTCTTCAACACGAATGTTTGTGGTTTAGCCTAAGTCTGGCTGATCCCCAGGGAGACCACTATGTAGGAGTAACTTGGGTATCTCCTTAAGCCGGGATCAATACCTGTAATTTAAATTCAAACACAATTTTCTTCCTTTATGTGTGGAGAAAACAAACAAACAAACAAACAAACACAATTTGAATCTAGGTAATGCTTTACTAAACATCTTGATTCAAGAGTTATTTTTTCCATTTCTACATCAGCCACTGATGAACTACTGAAAAAAAGTTTAGAAACAAGACAGAGACGATTTAATTGTAAATTAAGTTATTTATCCTGAGTAGCAAAAAATCATGATATCATGATTCAAATTCTTTTATTTATCTACAAACCAGGCCAGAGACATTTCTTCATCCCTCCTGTTTTCACCTCCTCCAATGTACTATTGGGATTCTGCTTAATAGTGAGATTGGTAGCAGAGCCTTCAAAGCTATTCAAGTCTTATCTTCTCTGAGAAAACCAGTAAGAGTGCCAATTATGGTTCACTGTAACGACATTTTCTGTGATGTAGGCATTGTCAGACAAGAATCACAATGAGACATGCCTGATAATTTATAAACAGGAACTTAGTATCTTTTTCTCCCTTGTCTTATAAATGTAGCACAGATGACTGAGAGATTAAGAGACGTTTTGATTTCTGAGTCTTTGAATTCATCAGTAGTGAAACTAAAGATTATTTTTTTTAAATATCTCCAAACCTGCAATTGTCTGGACACATCCAGAAAGCTCTGGCCTATTGCTGCTCTTATAAAGCAGTATTACAGTAGCTATTTAGAATGTGTTCTGTTTGGTTTTTTGTTGTTGTTGTGGTTGTTTTTTGGTTGGTTGGTTTTTGGTTTTTTTTTTTGTTGGTAAGTGTTTTTCAAGAATGACTGCCAGACAGGGATGACAGTTCATGGACTCTAGCAGTATCAAAAAAGTCATCATTTGATGAAACTACTAGGCAAGTAACAAAATCATGTCACTCAGAAAAAAAGACTTAGTGAACATTGTGATCTCTCAGCCAGCATATCTTAATATTTAATTGCCAATAATATTATTAAGATTATTTGAGCCTCATTAGCTGCAGTATATGCCTTCTATAACATATGACCTCCAAGTTTCTTAATTTCCACACATTTTAAGTTCTGAGTTATATATATATATTTTTTTTTTACTTCTGCATTCATATTTCATTGACCATTAAGACTCATGACTCTGAAAAAAAAAAGATTCCAAATAAATTTACCTAATTTTCCCCCACTGTATTAGACAGAAATAAATCTCCTAGAAAGAAAACAAAAGGCTGGCAAGCAGTGTTTAAAAGCCTGATTTATAATGTAATCATTCCCTCTCTTACAGATGATATATGAAAAAAAAAAAATATTAGAAGAATTCTAAGTGCTTGTCTGGTTGCTGAGCTCCTTCAGACTTACAATTTCACTATTTTCAGTTTGCAATTTAACCCATAAAACAGTGCGTGGTGTAGTACCAGACATCTGGATCAAGTTCCAAAGGACAGCCAAGGTTATTTTAAAACAGCTTGCTATTTGGACACAAAAATCTCACCTTAATTTTACCAGAAAAAAATTAAAAATATTTCTAATATGTTGCACTTCCTTCGGTACAGCAGGTAGAGGAGGGCTTACTGGCTGGGACAGATTGTTTGTATAATAAAGCCATATTAAATATTAATTTAATCATTAAAAAACCTATTCTAATATTCTGCATGCATTTATATTTCAGTATTATTTAAAATTTGTGCATAAGATGCAGGGATATTTCTCAAATGTCTGTATAGGTAGACAACATAACCATAGGGAAGAAGAAAAATAGGTCCTTGTATCTGACAGTGCTGTTTGTTTTTGTTATAATGCCATTTTTAGATTAAAACCAACTAAGCCAGTAAACCAAAACCATGCAGTATATTACATAATAATAGCTTGAAAAGCAATTTGGAGCCTCTCACTTGTTATGCTCCTTAGAATGAGGACAACAATTATAAAGCTTTTTAAACAGGGAATGGCTGCATACTGCAGCTGAAATATTTCAACATGACAGGTAAAGGCAAAGCTGACAGGTAAAGGCAAACCTCTTCAATGGATTTCATGTAAATTCTAAAATGATTGTGAAAACTACCCTTTGGGGGGGGGTGAAGGAAATCATTATTTATTAAATAAGTAAATGATGTCTAGCTCTGTTTTTGACTGATATTTTCACTGTATCAATCTATACTAACCTTGGGCAGTAAACTTACAGGACAGCATCATTTCAGTGAGTTTCAGGTAGGGTACATTCTTCACCAGCTGAATATAGAAATACATAATGTGAAAAAATTAACTAAATATCTATCACCTTTGAACTACTCATAATTTCAACTGAAAAAATCTTGCAAACCCATATTTATAGAACCTTTTGGTACATAAATGATAAAAGTCTTACAAAATCTTATTTTTTAACAAAAATTAGAAACAAAATTCAGCTCTGATAATTCCATTGTATATAGCAATATACAGTCTTATAAAAAAATCCATTTAATAGTTTAAAGTGTGTCGAATAGTCTTTACTATAACTACAGCAATATTTTACCCTCCCTAAATATTCATATCTTTATTTTTTACAGTGGTCTGTCCTCTTGTTTTTACTCTCCCTCTGCTATTTCTTTTTATAAATCAGTCATAAAGAGTAAAAAGAAATCTAAGCATATTCTTTCTACTTATATTGTTTTCCTTAATGGAATGGCAACAACTGGTGCAGTTCTGAAGATCTCCATTGTACCATGTTGAAGCCAACAATGGGTTTTAGAAGCTTTGATTACAGCAGACATTCACGGTTACAGATATAACTGTATTCCCCAAAATATATTCACAACTTCTGACTAGATCACCAGTCTCCAGTGTCAGTACTATCTTGTGAAAAATGGTACACATTCCCACAGAAGGGAAAATGATAAATACATTTACAATGGGCTTCCTATGAGGAAAAAAAAAATTAATAAAAATATATCACTGTCTTCTCTATGTGTATTTTCCCCATCTCTACTAATGGAAGAAGTATTTTACTTCTTCCATATTTGCATACTCATTTTCTCCCATACCCTCCAAATCTTTAAGGTTGTGTTGTTGAAGTCTTCCCAAGCTCCTATTGCACAGCAGAAAGAAGATATATTTGTCTCAAAAACTTTACCCACAGTTATTCTACTGTCTTGGTTTGAATTCACAGCAACCCTTCCCCTGCCATCAGCAAAAATGTCATCTTATTCAGGAGAAAGAGTTGGTCCATTAATATAGGCATTAAAAATCTACCTCAGCTCATGGAATAGCTTTCTAATAAGAAAGCAGATTTTTAAAGTCTTTCTTCTGTTAAAAGTTTATTTTTCCTCCAGGGCAGAAAGTCCCACATATTCCTTCAAAGATGCATTACTCAAAAATTTGGTAAAGGTCAAATACAGCTGAACACTTTTAAAACTATGTTTGTTTTTTCTCCCCATAAGAAAACAAACACACAGGCAGCTTGTATGTTGCCTGTCCTTCTCCTCTCCATTACAAAAGTTGGCAAATATTTTGGAGAACGGAAAGAGTGTTTTTAAATGGAAATGTTTTCTCTTGACTGGTAATCAGAAGCCCCATTCAAACTTAGTGAATGGGTTGTATGTGTTTCATTAAAATCTTTAAATGTTTATAAATAAGAGTACAACAGGTAAAACTGATTTTAATAGTCATGTGACTATGCATTTTATTTGAATAAGTAAAAAAATCATCAAATGTCTCTTAGCTGTAGATGAGTATACTTTCCAACCTCGTTCAAATCTTTTAGCATAACATAAATGCAGTGCAAAATATTTTTTCCTTTTCTCAAAATCCTGTACAGACTACAGGCCTAGCACTGGCCTAGCTTCTCTTTTAATGGCTGAAATTGCAGAAAACAACATTTTTTTTTCCTATCCTAAAATGCCAATAATGCTGAAAGGTCTCTAACAAAATAAATACCCTTTTGCTATGCACGTTGAAGAAACAATTTATATCCTGAAAATTTTAAAGTATTTCAGTTAATTTAACTAGATGTTACCTACTTCCATAAACAAACAGGAATTAAGACCACCTAAAATTCAATTTTGAATCAAAATTGCATTTCTTACTCTACTCATTATATTTACATGAGCAGGATCTATAAGGACTGTCTACACATATAGTTATTCACTCTGTAACAATTTACTTATTAAAAAACTGTCCTTTTGGCCCACAAAATCCTTACGAAATCCCAGCAGTAAATTCATCATTTTTCTATTGACTCAGTGTAGTATTTTTAATCAAGTTAATGCAAGTTTTCTGCCCTTTGATACTATAGAGCACTCAGTTTAATAAGGGAACCTGGTATCAGCTGGCATGTTTTCTTAGAAGAATTACTTTGTCATACATTAAAAAATGGAAAGAAAAGTTTCAAGTCATGAAAGTCTTTTAATTTGTTCTGTAAGACCCAAACCCCCCAATAATTTATATAATTTGGGTTTGGTTTATCTTTGAATTAAGTAACATTTTTCAGAACTGCTGTTTTCAAAAGACATGTCATAAAAAAACCAAGTAACATTGACAACTAAATTAAATTATCATGTCTCTTGTGGAACTACTAAGTAATAACAGAACCCTGAACTTGTATTTTTAGTATTTTCTATAGAACTATTTAGACTATAGTCTAAATTAAGAAATTTTCAGTGCTGTATGCTTTTTATCCAAGCCATAGCAGGCGTATCTACCTGTATATCTTTCTGAGCGGAGTTTATAATCATTGTTCTCTCAGCTTTATGTGCATATCAAAACTACTATGACAGATCTCAAAGATGTTTCTGAACCACATAGACAAGAAGACACCTAGAGCAGAACAGTACAGACTTTAGCTTTTGAAAATATGAGATGTAATCTGCCAACTAGCATTTATAATATATTAGAATAAGGCATTACAGAGCACATGTAAAAGTATTTTGAAATGTCCTTGACTTTTCAGAAGCGAGATCTTTTAAGTACTTTTCTTCAGTCTTTTGAACCTCTCTTAGTAAGAACAGTAGCTGCATAGAACTATTTCTGCATAAGTGTACAGCTTTTAATCTGTGCACAAGAGCAGAGAAAAAATAAATGCTTTTCCTGTCGTGATCACATAATTTCCAGTAAATTTCTCATTATCCACATTTTGCAAGTGTCTTTTTCTTCTTTAATCTCTGTTCCTGCCCTCTCAGTCATCCTAAGACACCGTCTTTCCTCAAATGTGATCAAAATGTCTAGATTGCTAGCTCTATGAAAATGACAATCCCTTCACATAGCCTTAATTTTTCTCTTTTCCTGATGGTGTTGGAGTATTTCCTCAGAAAACTGAATTTGCTCATAAAAATCTAGATATATAGAAAAAAAACAAACAAAAAACCCCAAACAAACAAACAAACCACACAAAATCCATATGCAACCCACACAAAGGAATGAGCTTATTTCTATTTAAATTAGCTTATCATAATGCATTTTTTGCCCTTTGCCAAGCTATTCATGAGTGACTTTTTGAATTCTGAATGTTAGCTCAAAAAATTCTGAAAAACTAAGGGGATTGTTTTGAAGGAACAAAACATCTGAAGAATCAAAACAGGATTTCAGCAACACTGCCACTGCATGGAGGCTGTGGGTGGGTGGGTGCTCGTTTTGGCTGTCTCCATCTGCAGAGGGTTATTTTAGCACTGCCTTTCTTCCCAAGCCTTGTCTTGTCTACTGGCGCTGTACAAGTTCTGCCCAGGGTAGGATGGGTGGTTGTCAGGAGGGCAGGAACAACCACAGCAGTGTATGTGGGGAGCAGGGCGGTCCGTCACTGCTGCTGCACATCTTAGAAGTGACTCAAAGACTCAAAGTGCGTCTCTGGTCTGTGCTTTCAAAGGGCAGGCTGGGCAAAGCGAGAGAGGCCAGTTTTGGCCACTGAAGTCACAAACTGTGCCAGATTCAGAGGGGGTGGGATATTAGGACAGGCCCAGCATGGGGTGCTGTGAGCTCTAGCGTCAGGCTCAGAGCAGCAGCAGAAGCAGGAGGTGTTCACTGCAAGTTACACTTCTCTCTTGTGCTGTGTGTGGAAGAGAGAAGGTTCCCTGGCACAGCCATATGACAACAAAGTAAAAATCACATCTCTCCTCAGATTCTTTACCCACCTGGGCATTAAAGACATTTGATACCAACATTAAAAATGCCCTGTTATAAGATATGTATAAGTACTGAACAAAAGTAGTAGTTTAAAATAAATTTACCATCTCTATATTGAAGCATCATAACTCACCTACTTCTAATAAAACATTTATTCTGTTTACTGCAGCTCTCAAAACAAAACCTTTGTTTTCAGCGAGGGCTCATTTTTCTTTATGTTTAGTTGGCACTGAATTGAGATTAGTGAAGTATAAAAGGAACTCTTCCAGTTGTCTTGTAACCACAATCACCACTTTCAAAGAAAGCCCAGAATAGAAAGAGGAACAGTCTGTGTTAGATGTGAAGCACAGTTTATACTAACTGCCAAAATGAATCAAAACAGCAATATTTTAATAAAACTCCCTATACTTATTTTGTGCACTGCAGCTAGCTTAAAGAAATGCATGCTGTGATTCCATCCTAAGAAAATTTAAATACCATGAACAACAATAATAGTAATGTTTCTTTAGACATGCTAGCTTAGACAAAACAAGGTACAAGCAATATATTTTATTAGACCAACTGGTATATTAAGCTCCTAAGATCTGAAGACAACCTTGTACACCCAAAAGCTTTTTTTCAGCTGTACATCTCAGTGAAAAAAAGTAAATAACATTTGTACTGCAGATTTGTTCTTGTCTGCTTTGAAAAGCTGACACAAATTGTTGGATTTGTTCTATAACAACAGATACTATGTAGAGCCAGCTTACCATTTCCAAAGAT
The DNA here is from genome assembly GCA_035221455.1 of Xenops minutus. Classification (NCBI taxonomy): domain Eukaryota; kingdom Metazoa; phylum Chordata; class Aves; order Passeriformes; family Furnariidae; genus Xenops; species Xenops minutus. The sequence goes on along the minus strand of JAWWEE010000001.1, from coordinate 108,014,908 downwards.
TATAAAAAATAAAAACTATGGAACCTTAAAGTGGGATTCATGTGATTCAGATACTTATATTATCACTCTACATTTGAGTTTGCCAACTAAAGCTCCCTGGATAGTCAAAAGATGGAAGTGGAATTTTGTATAACACAACTCATCTGACGTTCAATGCATTGGCATAGAGGATACAAGTCATGCCACAGAATTGCTTCGAAGAGCAGCGTGCTCATATGCCAGAGGGTGTAAATATTAAACCTAGGTGAGAGGAATCTTACCTCTAGGGAAAAAAAAAAAAAAAAGCACACAACAGATCATATACTCACCATAAATAAACCTCCCACAACATGAGTAGAATTATGCTGTGGGACTAGTGACTCCATAAAGGGCTTATTGAGGAATGAGAATATTTCTTGCCATATTCTGTGTCTGGAGAAATATAGTACTCTTGTTTAACATGGGAAGAATTCAATGATGAGAAACAAAACAATTGAGAATGAGAGAAAACTCACAGGCATCTTTCTACACTCCCTCCTCACATCGTACAAAGAATGTAGAGGAAATTCACTGATTTGTATCACTACTCAGTCATGTTTTATGAAGTTATATCTAATATTTTTAAATTAATCCAGGATGTGAATATAATACTCCAAAGCCAAAGGGAAAACTGCATTACAGAAATGGAAAATGTCATTGCTAGTTCCAATTTCTTTTTCACATTCAAACAATTATTGTGTGTTATCAACTTCATACAGAAAAAACCCCAAATTGGTGAAATTGTTTTCCTATATTAAGCTCTCACACAGGTAAGTGAAGCATCAGATGCTAAATTATTATATAATTTTGATTTAGTACTTTCTATTTAACATATCTTTAATTTTTAAACTTTTCTGATAAAGTACCATAGAATACAACATTAGTTCTCTTGACTCCTTTATTTTAGCCCTGCAATTTTTCCAATAAGTCAGTAGATGTTTTACCCATACTGATTCCAGGAAGAATTGAAACAAACTATTCACCAAGTGAATAAACTAGGATGAACTATAGTTTCAGAGAAATTCAAAGTTAAATTCTGTATTTTAGAATCATGCAGAATATATGGACAATCTTTCCCTTTTAATAACGGTAAAAAAAAAAATCATCTACTGTTCAGCCTTGTGTTGGAGGGTCACTATGCAGCTATGAAGCATTTTTTCTGTTACTAAAACATGCAGAAAGTATTTTTTAAATTCCTTGAGAAAAACTAATACATTCATTAATTGAAAGAAATTGCAGGACAGAATAAGCAATAAAACATCAAGATGATTTGCAGAGATAGATTTCTTGAAAACTGATTTCAATTTTTAAAATTAACTTCAGTTCTGATCTTTCCTAACTAGAAAGTACAAGGATGAAATATTGGCTCTGTTAAGTCAACGGGCAAACTGACATTGATCTCAAAGAAACTAAGATTTCAGTCATGATTCACACTTATAAAAGAATTCAAAGTAAAACTTGCTTCTTAAATTTGATATGCACCATTTTTCTGTTGTTTATATACTGTGATATTTTAGATGGTTAATCAATAATGTGAGACAGTACCATGAACAGCCTCTTTTTTTTTTTTTTTTTTTTTTTTTTTTCTCTCCTTGGAGTGGTAAAGGGGAGAGAACAATATTTCTGAGGTTATCCCAGAATGTGAAGAGTCTTAAAGAGAAGCTGTTCTTTTAATATAATGGAATATATCTCAGATACCTTCTGCATGATTTTGAGTCTACTATTCTGTTAACACTGTACCCATGCTGTTAAAATGAGGTCTTTCAGTTTCTTCTTCAAACAAAGTTTTACATGTATTACCTGGTGTTTCTCCCTGAACATATGTATTATCAATATCATTTCACTTAGTAGCTCTGAGTTGAGAATTTGCCTAATTCATTTGAAAGATATGAAAAGCACTGGAAAAATGCTCTCCATTTTAAAGCTAAATATTCTGTTAGTCTGTGTACAGACTGTTATTAGAGAATGTGTACAGATTGTTTTTAGGATGGAGGCAAAACAAAGTCCTTATGCTATTGTACTTTTTCGTGTTATATGCTGGTTTATTAAAGTAGCATCCTGGAAGACTCCACTGTACACACAAATTATTTAAAGCTTTATAAGAAAAGCTCATGAAATGACAAATGTTCACTTAGAACAGTATTGGTGGATCTAACGTACTCTAGGGGAGCATAAAAGTAAAGTCTTCTGATACCATAGCAATAATAAGAAAAATTTAATATTCAGTGTAATTTATCTGCCTTTTAAAATGTTGTTTAATAAGCATCTTGGGTGCCTTAACAACAGATTTGTTTAATTTTTGTAAGGTATTATTGAGCTAAGCATTTATAAGTCTTTTATGTCTTTAGAAATCACTAACACAGTTTTTTTGATAAGCATTTCTGTGTACAACTTCTTTCTATAGAAGGGAGTTCATCTTAACAACGTCAGCCCACTAAACTGATAGAATGGGAAGCATCATCATGGTAACAACATCCATTCACAATCTTTATATTTCAATATTCTGATATGACCCATGAAGAAAGGGAAATTGACTGATACAAAGAAACTTCATAACTCAGGAAATGTCATTTTCTTAAGTTTTTTTCTGAACTGTTTTTTTTAGGTCTTAGTTTTTAACTTTATACACAAAGCTACAATTGGGAAAAAAAAAAACTCAGAAAAAAAGAGTTTAGTATGTTTAAAAAGACATGAAGTTTATAACAACACTATGGTTAGAAATTAGCAAAATTGTCATAATTTTAAAAACAGTAACAATCTGCACGTCTTGCAGAATACCTAATTTAGGTGAAAGTCTTCATTTTCACTAGGGACTAACATTTCTTCTACTGATTGCCATCTTCTACTGATTAAAACATCCCCCTAACTTTTCCTGACACCATATTGTCAACAGGAAGTACAGGATACAGGATTCCAAAAGAAGTCATGACTGCATCATCAATTACATTATTTCATAGCATCTGTCCAAGCAACTATCACAAGCCAAACATAATTTTTCTATTCATTAACATTGTAGGAGAAAAGGAAAGGCATCAGTGGACATGGGACACAATGTAAAAAGAATGAATAGAAGAAGCTTGCAATATTTTAGGGGTTTATAACTAATTTCTTATTTTTACATTATTCACACAAAAAACCATGAGACACTGGTCATCTCTCCTCTTCTGAAGTTATGCCGTGAGGTAGAGAGGAAGAACTAGGGTGTAGTAAGGGAAGTGCAAAAAATTAAAACTGTACTAAAAGCATTAAGAAAATTAAAAAAAAAACAACAAACCAAACCAACCAAACAAACAAACCAACCAAAACAAACAAAACAACAACAACAACAACAACAACAACAACAAAAACAAACAAAAAAAACACCTCAGCAACAGTGGTCATGTCCTGGAGGATTTAATGAATAATAGAAAAAGAGCAGCATGCTATGCATGAATTAGGACACTGTCCAGAATGACAGGCATGTAAACATATCACCCAAAAGGAGCTGGTTATTCATCAGATCTAATTTTAGGGTGAGAAAACTCTCCTTTTAAAGCCCACAGAGACTATTTTATTAAACAAGTTCTGACAACCCAGCTCTGTCTAGTTCTTTGAATTAATCCCTAGAGGAGCTTCTCTGTACCCAGTGACCATGATAAGAATAATCTCTAATAACTAAAGCTGGTCTATGAGAGCACTCCAATTCAGCCACGAATTTGTTAAACCTATGGGATTTTATGTATTTTAAAATGCTACATTGGTATTTTGAACATGCTGCTTTTATAATGAGTCAATTGTTTGCTTTATATTTTATTAGTCTTGCACAGAATAATGGTAAATAGAATTTCTATCTATGTTCTGGAATTGAATTAAGTTAATGATGAACAAAAGGAATGAGCATCAGATCTGATAACTATTAGGATCAGCTGAAGCAAAGAGGGGCTGGGTACATTCAAAATGGTTCATCCCTATCATTAACTGCAGAAACCAAGCAGAGTTTATGCCCAAGCTCTAAATGCTTGAAAAACAACCCTCTTTATTCTTTATTTTTCTCACTTAGCATCTGCTAAAATTAAAGAGGTATGTACTTATTGCAGCACCTTTCTGCATTCCACTTAGCAGCACACCTGGAAAAAAATTAAATCCAACATTTTTTTGGGGAAAAAAAAAAAAAAGGTTTTGTCTTACACAGTCAAAATGCAGGTAGCCTATAACCTTAAAGTAGGCTGTGACCTTCAAAGTGTGTGTGTCCCTTTCATTGTTATTTTTTCTTATTCACAAAATATGATGGTGTCATGGGTTTCTCTGACTAGGGTGTTTTTTTATAAGAGGAAGATTGGCTTCTTTTGGAAGCCTCTGGAAGTTTCCCTCCATCCTATAGAGCAGAGCCAATGAGGGCCA
>JAWWEE010000001.1:107990539-108010410 GCA_035221455.1 Xenops minutus | reverse complement strand
CGTGGGGACAACTGTGGTGAAGCAAGCTGTCCCCTTTGCAGCCCACAGGAAAGCCCCCTGAGACAGAGACTGCTGCTTAAGTTTTGGACTTACATCTGCAAATGGCTGACTCAACAACAACTGACTGTAAACCTTCCACTCCCTGTCCCCCACACTGTCAGGGGAAGGAGGGGGCATGGACACACTGAGCGGTGGTGGTGGAAAGGTGCTTCTAACCTGTTTCTATTTCTTATTTTTAGTTTTTAGTTTGTTAGGAATAAATTTAAGCATTATTCTAAGTTCTGCTTTCCCCGTGGTATTAATCAAAGCTCCTCTTTCAGTTGTTATCTCTAGCCATAAATTCCTAGCTGGTTTTTTTTTTTTTCTCTTCCTTCTGGAAGGCGAAAGGGGAGGAAGAAAGGCCTTGAAAGAGTTTTGCTGGACACCAGGAGTTTATCCAGGGTCAAACCACCACAGATGGCTAGCTATGTAGAAAAGATCCACATGTAGGAGCTGTGAAGCTATGTATATAACTTAATCATAATTATTTCTTCATACTATTTATTTTTCCTGTGATCTTTTCAGCTCTAAAAATACATATATACATGTAGTCATTTAAGATTTTCTACTATGCTAATGAAGACTTATTCTGTCAGAAAGCAAGAGACAAAGTTTATTCAACATATCTCAAACTTTCAGCATCATTAAGAGTCAACTACTGTATAACTCTAAAACTAAAAAATTGCATTCCTTCTTTTTTTTTTTTTTGCATAAAAAATCTAAAGACAAAGAAAGTTATGGGTAGAAGGTTCAAAAGAGTAAACTGGCACTTTCAAGATTATTTCACAAATTTGTTATCCCAAGCAGCCTAAATTTAAATAAAAATAAAAAAGATAAATGTGTCAATTCACATTAAATTTAGTATTGCTATAGTTTGATTGTTGACTTGCTCAAATCTGTAAATTTAAAATTCTGCTCATTACAGCAGGAGTTGTTTTCAAGGGAACTTTAAGGAGTCTAATGAATAAATAAAGACAACAAAGGGTATCTCTGATGAAAGACTTCAGGAATGAGAACCTACTGGTTGGCTCTGATTCCATCTGCAAGGTATAAGGGCTTCTCATTTGTAACAGAACAGAAAAAAAACATTTTAATATTTAAAAGTAAACAAAAGTCATGGAGGAATTGAATAAGTAATGCTCCAACTGCAAGATTGATGGGGTCTGTTTGCTTTATGATGTTCATCATAGAGCATTTGCAGCATAACTATTTGTTATTGCAGTGGGGACACGTACACTCCCTCACACACAGGCTGGACTTCACTTGACCTGAATGAAGTCCTGCAAGAGTGGAAAGTTTGCAAATGCCTTGGTACTATAAGTAACAAAAAGAATATTGTTAAACCTAATATTTAATGAAAACAGATCATTGCACGAAAAATTTTTGACCCATGTTGTGCATTAAGATTAAATTAATATTATGCTGTTAAAATATAATTCTTTCCCAAGTCTGAACATACTCTTAATGAAGTATGCCTGAAAGAGCAGGTATGCTGTAATTAAAATTCCACATATAAAAGTAAAATTGCTAAGCTGACTACTCTGAAAAGTCTACATGTGACTTTGTACATTACAGGCATTTTAGAATGTGTAATTGCATAACCACAAACCAAAAATCTACCAATTATGCTGTTTATATGAATATTTTACTTAGTTACAAGCGGGAATAATCAGTGTATAGTTTGTATTTTGCAATGCATGTAATTTCTAAATCATATCTCAGAACAACAAGGAAATTGATTCAAATCACTTACACAACAATAGATTTTTAGTGTGAGATACAGATCTTTTAAAATTAAAAGTCTACATTAAGATCAAAGAAAAACAAACAAACCAACCCCAAAACAAAACAAAAAAAGAACATGAGCCATAAAATAGTTGTTACTTTAGAAGTGTACCCAAGGTGGCATTGAGTGCTTGTAATTAAAGCTAAGAAGGGGTAATTTCCTTTATCATTCTTTAAAAGGAGGGCAAAAACACCTTTTACCATGGCTTAGGGATTTTCAACAGCTATACTTAGATAGATGGATACCACATAGAAAGTGAGTTTAGACTTTTTCAAAATGTGTGAATTCTCTTCTTATTTTGCAGCTTTAGTTTCAAATCAGAATGAGCCATTTCATCGTGCACTATGAGGCACACAGGTACTGACATTCCCATAACAAGCATACACAACATCAATATTGAAAAGAATATGTGTATATAATTACATCCATAGCTAACAATCTGGAATAGCAACAGTGGTTTCCCCACAGGAGACAGCAAGGCTGCCAAAGTGCATTGTGGGGGCGGGGGGGGGGAAAGGGGATCCTTAAGTCAGTGATCTTGGAGAGTTGCCCAGTGGGAAGTGGTCAGGAAGTCACTCTGCTGCTTCATCCCACCAATGCTGTAGCTGGCTCAGCCTGCCTGTCATAATGCAGGAGCTGCTACCTAATTTGCAGTATTGCAGTTGCTTAAACACATGACCCTGTTCTTCCAGCAAACTCTTGTCAAGATGTTCTATCTTCTACTCTAATATCTATGTGTAATAGAAAGAGAGCTTTTTATGAGTGCTTATAAGGCAAAAGAAAGCTGTTTCTAACCTTTTTCATATTGTATGAAGACATTATATCTTGTCCTTTCCAATAAAATGTGTTTGTTTGTTTGTTTGTTTTAAAGAGACATTTGTCTTAAAAGGTCGCCGCAAACTACAGATTACTCTGAATGTCACTGTACTTTCAAAATACTTACAGGACACATTCAAAGAAGCTTTCAGGGAGTGGAAATGAGGACAAGTGGCCTAGAAGGAATGCAGGGGAATTGTACAGGAATTTAGGGACAAAGTTAGGGAAGTCAAGGCCCCGTAAGAATTGAATCTGGCCAGGGATATCAGCTTCATACTGAGAATCCTATGAATGTGTGTATATAAAAAACATCTGGCTCACAGATTTCTTTCATCACAGGTGTTTGTTTTTTTCTGTTTCCACAGGAGATGTGGTATATACCAGGGAAGAAATGTAGAAAGTGCAAATTCCAATCTTACATAAACACATACTCAGAAACAGAGCACACAGAAAATGGAAAAAAACCCCAAGTAAGTGACTTTTCTAATGATGAGGGTGTGATGGTGGCACACCCACCATTACCACACACAGTAATGCTAATGAATATAGAGAGCTACTTTTCATAAATCCCAATTTGATAAACATGTTACATGTTGATAAACATATTGCAACTTCCCTCATGTTCTGAAAAGCCTGTGGCAAATTGTTAACTCTTACTCATATTTTTTTAATTTCTTTCATTCTAGCTAAAAAGTAGCTTTGGTAGAGAAATTTCAAAAGTCTTAGAAAAAAAAAAAAAGGAATTTGATGGAATTTGTTGTCAGCAACAGTTCACACAAATGTCACCATTTATTGATGCTGGAGACATGTTTGAGGCTGTATGCTTGAAAGGTACATTATTCCTTTGTTTCCATTAATTAGGTTTTCATTAATGCAGTAAAGAGATCAACTATCAAGTTAATTCTCTACTCTTGATTTGACATTTTCAATATTTATTTCTCAGTACCTAAATTAGAGTTTAATTCCTTTTCCAAACCAAACAAACACTCTATTCCAACAACCCTTATTTATTCTATAGACTCCTCAATGCATGTCCATGACAACTCAACCTGTTTTTCAGGTCACAGAGAAAGCATGACAGGCACTTCAAGTCTGAATCTCTGCCTATAGAGCATTAAATAAAATTATTATCAAGACAACAATACAGGTGTAATAAAATTCAGTAGTACTATAAGTAAATCTGTATGTTCTCTTTAGTCACACAATATTATAAAGATGTTATAAAACTTACAGTACTACCCAAGGTGTTTACTAAATTGGAGATTGTCCTTAAATCTTCTGGGGTTTGAAGGGGTGGAAATTGAATAATTCCCTCCATATGCATTCATTCATTTTTAGCACATCAAAATCAGCCAAGTCTCTTTCTGTCTCTGTCTAGTTAAACATTAAATACTGAACTCCTACCTACACTACAAGTGATGAATTACATTTTTTAAAAAATTTCCCTACAAATAGTAACATGCATCTGGTTCCAGTGCCTTTTTTTTCTTTCTATTTTCTGTCAGTCTGAGCCTGTTGAAACACTGCTGCACAGTGGAACACCAACCACAGGAACAGAAGGGATCACTTGATGATGGAGGGAATATGTACTCTTAAAATCTGTGTATCATATATTGCAAAAGATAATTGACAACCTCCTTTTGGTATAAATCACATGCTCGAAGAATCTGTCTCTGCTTTCTATATCAGTCAATCAAACGGAGTACATGGATGTTTACTGTGAGGTTAATCACTTTACAGTAATTGCCTGTCTGTGCTAACCAAATAAATCAATTCCATACAACAACAACACAGAGATCCTGGTTATTGAACTTATATAAATACAATTGATTACTTGAAATCTCCCAAAACAACATAAATAATATAATTTCCAGATGTGTCTAATAGAAGAAAATTACAGACTATAATCCACTATAATTTCTGTTAATTTGCAGGGCAAATGAGATTCCTTGAAACAGAAAACAAACTTTTCACCATTAAAGGAAACTATTGCAGTTCAACTTAATGCACAACACGTGTGTTACTCATTGTTGTTGTGCAATAGATTCATATATTAGATACTAAAAAGGAAGAAGAAAGTGCACAATATTTTTTCTCTAAGATTTGTTTCTTGGTTTATTATGTATTTTGACAGGGCAAGTACTTATACAGGCAAGCCTCTGCCAACCATTCACCTCCAGTGTCCCAGGAAAATCCTCATTTTGCCACCTTTTAGGAATTATACTGTGGAACTACACAGCATTGCATACATCATGATGTACTGTTGTTAGCCTGTTAGCCTGTAATTCTAAAGGCTAATTTTCTACTATGGGTATATTTCCAACTATACATTTTACATATTTGTAAAACAGAGGTTAGAGGTGAGGAATTGAAAATTCAGTGGACCATTCTTCATACTGTTCTGCTGATGTGGGCGTTACTATTACAGTATATACTTTTTTTTTTTTTCATTTATAATGGATTTTACATATTGATATGGTAGTTTCAAATGCAGATTTTATTACATGCATTTTATTCAATTGCTGTTTGCTAAATTATATAGGGTTTTTTTTATGTTACATAATTACACTGTGTAACTTGATACTTCAAAATGTGTTTGAAGCCAAAACTAAATGGATTAAAAAAATAATCAGACTAATGGAAAATAGGTTAATTGGTAGCCACAGTGAATGATGATTGAGATCATGAACTATAAACTATAGAAAGCAGAGAATGAATACCAGAGGAAGAATGCTACTGCCCTGTAGTCATTGCTGCTCAAGTACCTGTCACACAGCTGCAAAGATCTCCCTGGGACAGAGCTATTGCTACTGGGTTGTGCCTACAGCTATTCTCACATCAAATGACAATTGGAGACAATTGGAGCTAACCCTATGAGCTATTGCCTACAGCTATTTATAAATTACAAGGCATTTAATCACACGGAGTATGATAGATTTAATGATCTTATTTTCTGTTAGAGGTAGTGCTTGCTGAATTTACCTGTTCCTTGACCACATCTTCCATTAAAGAAAAAAAAAAAAAGAGCTGCCCACAAGTTTTAGAACTTTAGGCTTGTCAATATGTTGCAGATATCACATGAAGTATTCAGAACAGCTTGAATGTACCAGCCATTCATATCTAGGCACACAGCAAAGTTGTATGCAAATGACTCATACAATTTTAATCACAACATTCAATATACATTTTTTTTCATAAACATAGGAGATAGCAAGATCCTGTAATTACCTGTAACTGTTAATTCTGTCGTTCTTCTGACAACAAAGAATCCATATTTTAACTCACAGGTGTAATTTCCAATGTCATCCTCTCTAACTTCCCGAATGACAAGAGTGTCCTTTTTAAACACAATGCTTGATCTCCACGTCTTTGACTTGCATTCCTGTTTAAAGATAATGTAACACTTCAGTGACTGTGTTCTTAAAATGGACCACTGTTGATGATGCTGCTTGAAGACAAGGTAGTCAGGTAAGAGCCTAGGCTAGTCACAAACTTTGTATACACTAAATATCAAAAAATCCAGTCGATTTAGGTGTTAATTAAAAAGAAAAAAAGACTATGTAATTTTATCAGCTGATTTAATATTTGTGCCTCCCGAAAGAAAAAGGAGTTGATTCCTCTGGTGGTTTTCTTCTGAAATTAGTTTGCAGAGTGGCTCCTTTTTAATTTACTTATTTACCATTACGCTTAAGTTGTGATCTCTGACTTTTATATTGCCAGCTGCTGAAGGCTGCAGGGGAGAATTCTTTTTTCTTTTTAATTATTTTTAAAAAAAAAAAAAAGAAAAATGTAATTAAAAATTAAAGAAACAAAAGAAGATGAGAATGAGGATAAATATATATATCTCTTTCTAAAAAAATCTTAAAATCAAAGCTCTCTGAACTTAGAAAAGATGAGGCTTTAATCTACAAAAATTGTATTACTAACTCAAAATCCAGATGAGAATAAGAAATGAAATAATGAAAATCAAGATGAGAATAAGCAAATAATTGGTTACATTCATCCTATCTTAGATATGCTGTCAGTTAATTTAGCCTGTATCATTCTAGGCCACGACATTTTATTTATTAGATAGCATAGTCTTGTAAACCATAATTAAAAGCATTTATGTTATCAGGTAAATTATCAGGCTTCAGAAAATTAATTAGAGTGCATACCAGTGCATATTTAAACTAGGACTTCCTATATACTCTATTCCTATACACTTCTTATAATCACATAAAGATATCTGTAGAGCTCTGTGCAGACAAAATATACAGAACATAAATTTCAGATTTACTGAATATTTTGGGGTCTTTAAATGGAGAACTGAAGTACTGAGTATTTCATGGAGCAAGTAAGAATTGCAAAACTCAAGGTGTTGTTCATGCAAGTTCCAGTGCACTGCCCAGAGACATCACTATTTGCCAGAACTTAGCCTTTAAGTAAAGATCTAGAAATCAGTACACAATATTAATATAAACTAAATAAATTTATATTTGCAAATATAACCTTAAGTTATGTAGAAACCAAAGTTTTGATAGTCTTTGCTGAATTTCATGCTGCAAAATAAAGCCATTCATTCAGGCATTCAGGTAAGAGCATGCTTAGATATCTTGTGAAGTTTACAAAGAAAAATGTTTACTATCTGAATTTCTCTCTCATTTAGTTCATTTTTTCTTATCACTGATTCTGTTGTCTGTTCTTAACAAATTTGAAAACAGTCTAAGCTTAATAACACATTTAGATCAAGAAAATCAAAAGAACATTGTATAATATCTTGTTGAAGGTATAAATATCTTGCATTCCTTACCTTATACCACAGAATTTCAGGCTCCCTAAATGGAAATAAAAAATCCTCAATTTCAGGGCATGAAATTTCCTTGCTTTTGCTAAGTTCAGCTTTCTCAAAATATTTCATCTTTGAATTGTAGCAAAGTCCAGTGTCATTTTCACCCACCGTCAGCGAAATGGACACTTTCATACAGTAAGTTGAGTTCCTGTAATGCAATAAACATAGAAAGAAAAGTCTAACATGAAAAAAGAATAATTGCCAATGTACATGTCACTGTTTTTCATTCCAAGAAAAAGTTATAAATTTTTGTGTGTATTTGATAGCTGTTCATCATAGCTTTACTTCTCTCTCACCAGAAATTACAATATTTAGAAGGTGTCGATTTACCTTACGCTCTGACTAAAGCTTTATCTCTCCCTTTCATCAAACTCTAACATTAGCATCCTTACTGTGTGTTTGAGAACAATTTCCCAAAAAAATAAGTACACAATAAAAGATCCATGTATTTACCAGTGAAACTAAAGAAGCTACTTGCTCACAGACACCACTGTGACAGCTCTCAGGAGGGAAGAGATCATGTTGTAGTACCACAGGCAGATGACAAATTGGAATTTGAGCTCCACTCCAAGAGCCACCTATTCACCAGCTCTGAGCATTCCTTAAAGTGGAAGTACTAGTCTTTTTGCATACCTTAATTAAAAAGAGTCTTGTGACCCTTTTAATTATAGAATGAAGGATGTTTCAACCTAACACGCTGTCAACTTGTTTACCTTAGCATTCAATCCTCCTGCTCCCAGGACAAAATGTTGCTTCTGCAGTGTCTACAGCCTTCATTAGTTTGGGCTCTCTCCTGAAACTTAGTACTACCTCTGCTGCTGGATGTTGATAAACCCGGCAGCCAGAGAGTAGGGAACATTGCCTTCCTTCCCACATATCACTATGGGCTTTAGAGATTATTGGGGTTTGCCTTTTTTTTTTTTTTTTTTTTTTTTTTTTTTTTTTTTTTTTGTAATTTGAGTTTCCAGGTGGGCAGCAAATGAGTGTAAAGTTGAGTACTCCCCAGGAACACACTGTGACAATGCGAGATTTCTCTCCTACTGTTTTGTAAATGCATTTGACCTCTGATCTGCTGAAAGAGGATCCTGCAGAGAGTACCAAGGAAACACTCATCTCCTTATCTCCGTTCTCAGCCTCTATAAGCTGATTGCTTATTTACAATATAGTCCTGTGTATCTGACATGGCAGAATCTCAAAGATTGATTTCTTAATATCTGTTTCCTTTTTCTGTCAATAAGAGGGGACAGAAATGCTTAAGGATAAAGAATAGGAAAACTGAATTCAAAGAACTCTAGAGTCCAATTTTTGTAGAGAAAATGAAACCCTCTAAGGGAAGGTCTATATCTAATTATAAAATTAGATAATAATCTCAGAAAGTAGATTCTGGAACAGAATAACCCTTAACTATTCAGCTAATTCATGGATTTGTAAGGAAAATGAACACAAAATTATTTACTTATAATGAAGCTGTAAGTATAATTTATTACTCTGTTCAAGCATCTGGATGTATAAGGGAAATAAAGTTATACACACATATATGTGCTTTGGAAACCTCAGAACAAGTCACCTAATTCAGTTTTTCCAAATCAGTAAAATTGTTTTTCTTTGTTCCGATCCTTTAGAAATAGGGACAAGGCCTGAACAATCCATTAAGCTCTGAAGTTCAAGAGCACACCCAAACACCCACCCGTCCCAAAAAAAACCCAAACAAAAAACAACCCAAAACAAAACAAAAAAACCCACCAACATTTAACTGTCCTCCCATTCTCTGAGAAAGCAAGGTAAGTAAAATTGTCACATAGGCATCCTTCAGTATTCAGACTGAATTGGGCAAAAATTATGATTTGATGTTTTGATCTACTAAAAAAACCCCTCTGTTTTGAAACAGTGACAATGTCAACTGCCAGAGATAGAATTCCTTCTGAGGCACATTCAAGTTTCCATCGCAACAGCAGATCCCTTACCAGATGCAGCTAAGGCTTTCTGCTCCATAAGAGAAGTATTTTGGAAATATCCCAGAATGTTTAAGTTCATTGTTTGAAGATGATGTTTCTAAACTGTCAGACACGAAGTGCTAACAATTTTGGGTGGATTCTCGGTCAGCTGAGTTTCCTAACACAATTTTCTTTCAAAAGCCCAAAGTATCATAAAAAGAACCAAAAGTTCCAGATGCCCACTGGCAAGACAGACTTTCTTATTCTGACTTTAAATACTAACTGCACTGTCAGTCTGACTCATCTCACATTGTGTCAGAAATCAAGGGTGTTGGGTAGAAACAAAACTCAGAAAGACTGGTGCAGAAGGCAGACACAAACAGTATGAACAAAGAAACCAAGCTAATGGGCTTACAGGACAGAAATACAGTAAGAAAATTAAGCAACCCCCAGGTGGGAATGAAGTAGAAGAGGCAGTGAATTTGCTGATTGCAGTGAATTTGCTGATTACAGCTAGAGCATAAAAGATACAGTAGATGCCAAACCTCTCACGTAGCAGAAAAAGTAGCAGGCAGCAGAGCCCTCTGGCAATCATGCATGTACTGCAGAGGGTAAAAATTGTTCATATGTTAGAGCTAAGAAAATGTCCAGTCACTAATGTTTGGAAGTGTAAAATTTGCTAGAACCTCTTTGTACATTCAAGTGAAACTTTTCATTTTCGTCTGTTATTCAGTAAATTTTCAAGCACTAAAATAGTGACATCTAAACAGTACAAATTACAAAAACAGGAAGCAAGAAGATGTTTGGGGATTTTATTTAAGGCAAAAAATCCATTTAAATAAAATTTATCTTAAAAAGTAATTAAATTAACAAGTAACTTTTAGAGAGAAAAGGAGGCGGAAGAAGAGAAGACAGTGGAGAAAACAGATGAGAACACACATAGATCAAGAATAGCTTCTCTGAACTTTAATGTTTGAAATATTGACATTCAAATTTTAAAAACTAAGCACTTTTAAAACATGATTTCTTTATAACATACAACTCTAAAATATGCCAGATGGGTTAGTCTTATGAAACTATGCTTTTTTTTAATTGTTAATCTTCTCTTCAGTCTCAGCAGAGAGAGCTCAGCAGTGGAGTTACACAGCTCAGTATTGCCCAAGCAGCATCCCTCCTCATCCCTATTCATGCCAGAAGGGAAACTGGTACTCTGCCCGCTACTTGTCCACTCTGGTGCTTTGCCATTATGCTATTTACCATGGTAAACAAACTGAAGAGTAAACAGGAAGCCAAAACATCTCTTTTATGTTTCCCTCATCATACAAACCGAGTTGGAAAAGTAACTTTATTTCCAGCTCCTCCTAAACTGGACATTAAAAAGAAAGTCTGAGAAAACTCTTTTCTTTGCAGCTTTATTTTAAATTTTAAAAAGCAAGCTTAGCCAGTGACGTCAATATCCATTTTCTATAAATGGTCCATTCCATTTCTGCGGAAAACTTTTGTTGACTTCATTAATTAGTTTCTTCATGGTTTTGTAGACACAATTTTGTCCTTTCTCAGTCCAAGTAACTTCTGTTAGAATTATTGGGATGCCTGAAAGCTGGAGAGAAAAGCATTCATTCAAGAGAGCAACAAAAACACGTTATTGATAATCTACTCGTGCTCTTTGCCAGTAGCTCCAAAGGCTCTTTGTGAGCTTTAAAACTTTCGCACAAAAATTTTTAAAGCCTCTACATAGCAGCAGGGTTGTTTGAGGACATGCCTGAGGCCTTGGGCCACATGGTGAGGGAGAAAGGCCAGTGTGCCAATCTGCAGCCAGAATTGCTCTTGTGCAGTGAGGTCCCCTTGGTGGCAGGATCTGATGCCCCCAGCAATCTTTGACTTCTGGACCATTTGTTCAGGACAGCAGTTCACAAACTTTATATGCAAAGTTCGCTTTTGTTGGGTTTGGTTTGGGTTTCCTTGTTGTTTTTGTTGTGTTTTTATTTCCCCGAACTCTGGAATGGCTGACTCCCACACTTCCTCGCTCTAATAGCTGAAATTACAGATTACCTTTTCCACAAAACTTCCAGAGCTGACAGAACTGCAAGTGCTGGGGCAGTGCTTCAGGCATGGGGAAGACAGAAAAAAGGTGGAGGGAGATGGACAGAAGCCAGACGGAATTTTCCTCTGTGCTTCAGAAATTATCTCCTGCTTTCATACCCTGGGGGGCCAACCCAGTTTGGAAACTGCTTTTGACTTCAATTGAATTACATAAGTACTGAATTCTTCCCTCAAGGGTCACCTAATTATGTGCATGATACTATGAAATAACCCACTGCACACAAGCCTTCAGGACTATTTGAATATCAATGCTCTGCAAGATACTTCTTGTAATAGGTTTGAATTAGTCACACGAGAAAATATTGTTTGGTTTTAATGCCATCCTTGGAAGCCAAAACCTTCACATTTTATCTTCTTCTGACACAAGTGCTACATATTGCCATCCCAAGTTACTCCTTCTCTCCAACCCTGCCAAAAGATGATGTCAAAGTACAAAGTCTAACTGCATTAGAATAATGTTTTCCTTGTGTTAGAGGGAGCTACTGACTAATGTGAAAGGCCTTCTATTGATGTTCTGAACAATAAAAATTAAATAAAAATTAGCCTTTAGAAAGGGAATTTAATTTTCTTATGCTTAATATACCTTATAGTTCCTTGTTGAGGGTAAGCTAGGAGAAATATTTAATGTTTAAATGTTTATTATTGACTTTTCTGAATGATCTGTCTTTTTTAAAGTTTAAGTGAAACTTATTCCTTTACAAGAGGTGGAATCAATCTGATATTGATTTCCACATTTTAATAAAACATCATTTTCTTAGTACAAAATACTTGGGCAAAATTATGAGAACAATCTTAATTAAGAACTTGTACTGGAAATTACATGGAAAGAAAAATTGTATAAAATTAAATACTTTCCCTGTCAAACCTTTTCTTTAAAATTAAAGCTTCCTTTCAGATGAATTAAAAGAAAAAAAATCCATACTATTACAGTACAGGAATATAAAAATATTCCTATAATGTAACTCTGTACTGCTACAGTATATGAATATAAATCTAAACACATTTTATTTGAAGCTAAAGCTTTCCTACAGGTAACTTTAAAAGAAAAGTCTCATATTCTTACAACACATATTGCTATACTCTACATGTCTATACATACTTGCTTATAAATCAGTCTTATTAGGGATTCCAATACAAACAGAGTATGTGCTTCAAAAAAGTTACCAAATAAAGATTTAAAACACATATTAATACTACACCTGTATGTTATTCACTGTGAGTAAAGCTCATTTTCAAAAACAACTTTTCATTAAATATTTGGTATGGGAACTCCTCCAGAGAATAGCACTTACATATGGATTGCATGTGAAAATTTTAGAGGCAGCTATAAAGGATAACAATAAATCAAAACCAGCCCTGTACTGCACATAATATAAAGGGTTAGTAAAATATGGATTACCACTAGCCTGAATTTAATAGCACATTTTATATTTTAGTGCTGCTTACAAATTTAGCGCTAAATTAGCTACTCATTTCAGTAAGGCTTCCCAGGATTGTTAGTGAAAAAGTTTTGGGCCAGTGAGTCATGAAGTGCTAAAATGGAGATGTGTCAGAATGATACTAAATATTTTCACTGAAGCAGATCAATGTATATTCCCAAAGGAGACAGAAGTATGAAAAGCTGTGCAAGTGTACCCTTACAGATGAAAAAACCTTTAGCTTTCTACAAACTGCAGTAGGGAGATAATACCTTAGCACGAAATGCCTCTGGGTATATATCTCCTCATAATTCAGGAGATGATTGCAATTGCTTTTCCTTGGGAACCAGCGATCATGAAGAAGAGTAATTTTTATACCTTACTTAACACCATGTGCCAGAGTAGCAGAAATGCACTACTGTGGCTTCCTTGAAAAACTACAAGTTAATAAAGTTTTATTATTACTCCCATTTCTTTCATTTATGGAATAACAAAATCTCAAAATGGTTGAGATTGGAAGGGAACTCTGGATGTCACCTGGTCTAACCTCCCTGATCAAGCAGGGTCACCTTGCCCAGGAGTGTGTCCAGACTGCTTTTGAATATCATCAAGGATGGAGACTACACAACCTTCCTGGGTAAACTGTTCCAGGGTTTAGTCACCATCCTGGTGAAAAGTGTTTCCTGATGTTCAGATGGAATGTGTTTCATCCACACATGTTGTGTTTCAGTTTGTGCCCATTGCCTCCAGTCCTGTCACCAGGCAAAGAAAAGCCTCAAAAGAGCCAGGCTCCATGCTCTCTGGACCTTCCCTTCAGATATGTCTGTGTATACACCAGTGAGATGTGCCTTCTCTTCTCCAGGCTAAACAGTCCCAGCTCTCCCAGCCTGTGGTCATAGGAGAGATGCTTCAGTTCCTTGATCATGTTCATGCATCTTCACTGGACTCTCTCTGTGTTTCTGTTGCACCGGGGAGTCTGGAACTGAGCACTATTCCAGATGTGGTCTCACCACTGTTGAGCGAAGAGGAAGGGCTACCTCCCTCCGTGTGCTGGCAACACTTTGTCCAATAAAGCCCAGGTCATCTGTAGCCTTTTTTGCTGCAGAGGCACATTACTTTTCATGTTCTTCACCGGAACTTCCAGGTCCTTTTCTGCAAAGCTGCATATATTGTTGTTCATGGCAGATTTGTTTTCTTCAGTGGTTTTTCACTTGTAGGGGGCAGAGAGGAATTGTTAAACAAAAATACTTTTTCCAAGTATTATATAAAAGGTACAGAAAAGAACCCCAAACAAACAGTCTGCATGAGAATGACTGGAAAAAAAAAAATGCATGCTTTTTGAAGGTAGAGATCCTTAGAATTATGTTTACTGTTCGATGCAAGAGTGTGCTCAAGCAGCTGTGCTTCTGTGTTCAGGAACAACTGAGTTTTACTACATACTGATGACTCACAAGGTCATCAGATACTGGAATGTCTTTATCACCAAATCATCCCTCTTGCAAATGCAATTGGCCTTCTTTTATAGCACTCAAACTGAAAGCGTTATTGAAAACAAAGAAGCTGCTGAACGGCTTCTCCCTTGTTCCCTTTCTTTGCTTGAACTTCTACAAGTGCAACCCGCAGTTCTCAGCTGAAGACAGATCCTGTCGTTCAGTCTTAAATGCTAAGGTAGAGACTTCTGTTCAACTGCTGAGCAATTGCATAAAGAACATCCCTTGAAGGTATCTGGCTTGTTTCTGAATGATTAGATATTTATCTCTTGCTAACTCTTCATGAGTGTGTTCTTTTCTGAATAGAGATTTCTCTTGTTCCATTATCAGTTACTCATTAGAGGTAGATATGGACAGAGATATCCAACAATTATGACATTTATTCTACATATTGGAAGAATGACATTTGTATATGAATAAGACTCCCTTGAATATATTTCCATAACTCTTTCACATATCTATCCAGTAAAAACATGAATACATGAAAAATTACCACATTTATTATGTTACTGCTTCAAGGCTGTTTCTTAGCATACTGATGTTACTTCTCCATATTCCTGGAGATTCTCTAATGGGATTTCATTACAACTCTGAATTTAATAAGTAAATAATTCCCATACTTATGACTTCCACATCTGTTAAAAATAAAAAAAAAAAAAAACACAACAAAAAACAAACAAACAACCAAAACAACAACACACACCTCAAACAAAACCAACCTAACAAAAAAAAACACACAAAACCAAACAAACACCCCAAATCCCAACACACCAGTTAGTTATACTTGTTTTACACCTACATTCATAAGAATAAACAATAATTCAGAAATCAGGCAGGCTTTACCAGATGCAGGATTAAAAAGAAGGTAGAATGATATCTCACAGATGAATGTAAGAGCATTACTATGGGCAGATTGAGCTAGAACTCAAAAGAAAGTATCAAATTTCTGCAGAAAATTCAGTCTTTTGCAAAGCTTAACCTGCTACCAGAGCAGAACTTTATAAATGTGCAAGAATTTTTAAGAAATTTATAACTGAAGACCTCAGAACTAAGTCTCAAATTTCCAAATAAGAAATATACTAAATGCAGAAAAGACAGTAGGATTTGAAGAAACAAATCAATAAACAAAGGAAAATAATACAATTTGGATTTTTCTTTCATTTGAGGACCGTAAAGAACACAAGAAACTTATCTATTAACCATTTTTTATTGTATTCATAAGAACAGCTT
The DNA here is from genome assembly GCA_035221455.1 of Xenops minutus. Taxonomy (NCBI): domain Eukaryota; kingdom Metazoa; phylum Chordata; class Aves; order Passeriformes; family Furnariidae; genus Xenops; species Xenops minutus. Next base: position 107,994,763 of record JAWWEE010000001.1, on the reverse strand, counting down.
TACCACAAAATAGTTTCCAGAATTGCCTCAGTGCAATCTGTAACAATACAATAAATTATTTTAGTTCACTCAAATTTAAGCTCTAAAAGGTGATCCAGATCCACGTCAGGCTTAAGCTGAAGATCATTCATGGAACCTCAGGCAATAGAAACCAGGATTCACATCAAGTTCATACCAACAGTATCCCTGAAAATAAACATAGGCAAGCAAGGACTTCCACCCACCCTAGCTGCCTACTCTGCCAGCCTCCAGATCTTTTATCCAGTTTCCAGTCTGTCCCTAAATGTACTCAAAACCATTTTTATATTCACACATTCAGAGGAAAGTGTAGAAAAATGATCAGCTTTACAGAGATGAAAACAGAGCTCGCTGAGCCATTTCAGGTAAATGCTATTCAAGGATCTCTTGGAACTATTTTCTTGAAGAGGCTGGGATGGCCAGAGGGGCACACTATTTGTTGTAAAGCTTTCAAAGCATGGGTTGTGACTCCATGCTAAAGAATTATTAATTCCCATCTTCTGCAGCATCCCCAAATATATTAATTCTTGTTTTCCTCATTTTCTTAACATAACATGAAAAAATTACAACTGTGCACCTTCACTCTACTAATGCCAATTTCCATCTCCAGTGGACAAGCCCAAGTAGAGCATGATACATTTGAAAATTCAGCAGAGCCTCAAGCTTCAGGAATATGAAATCATACTATTTTTTGTCTAATATTATTATCAACCATCAAGGTAAACAACTCTGACATGAAAATGAAAATATTACAGAGGCTTCAGCTGCCCAAACAAATGGAGCATCAGGATAAGGCACAGGCAGGTGCCAGACACCATAGCTATATATTTTCATTTCTTGATTTAGTTTTCAAGCTTGCTGCTACCTCTCATCATCAAGAATATCCAGACATGAGAATCCAAAGTCACGTGAAGAGCGGCAATATGAATGTATGAAAACATTTCTACACAGACAGCTTTGAATAATTTCACCTAAGTCATGTGCCTGTGTAAGCTATTTTCATTTGACAAAAATGAGGTTTGCTTTGCACATTTTAATTCACATCTCAGACACAAAGGGTAAACTGAACAAGCTTAAATGCATTTCAGATAATTGAAAGTCACTTCTTTTTCACCTGGACGATGACACAACATTCAGGTGCCAGTGTCTTTGTACAACACCTTTCAGCACAGGCGTAGGAAGGACAGTAGCAGAGACCTCTCTCACATATTGTTTCTTGGTGGTGGTCTCACAGAAAAGTCCACTTTATTTGTCAGAACTGCAGAATCTCCCCTTTGGCTTGTGTGGCTGCTTCCTCCTACAGCAGGACACAGATTCCAGCTGGGCTGGTGCTGCACTTTAATCAGCTGCTGGTTTTGTGACCTAGCTTCACCCTGGAATTCCCCACTATCTAAATATAAGAATAGGTGTATAACACAATTTAGTTCAGTTTATAAATACACTATAGCTCAAAACCCTGCCAGTAAGTTTTTTTAAAATTGGCAAAGAGTAAATGAATGTATAAACTCCTTCTAAATGGAAAATTTAACCTACATTTTGGTTTATGTACCACATTTTCTGTCTTGTTTTTGTTTCTCCAGTCAATTTTTGTCACATTTTATTTCTTCATATTGGGAAAGAACAAAGAAAATCTGTGAATTCCTGTACTGATTAAACATTTTGTCACATTTTTCATGTATTAATGAATATTTATTGGCAAGTATTTAAATATTCAGAACAATTTGGATTAAATAGTTATTTTCTAGACATTTGTTCCGTAACATGACTTCTGCTTACACTCCTGATGTCTTTGTTAGAGTCAGCTGAATCTAGTAACCAGAGAACTGGAAGAGATACCAAGCAAGTTTGCAGATAATACAAAACTGGTAGGAGCTGTTGACTCCCTCAAAGGCAGAGAGGCCCTGCAGAGAGACCTTGACAAATTACAGAGATCGGCAATCACCAACCATATGAAGTTCAATAAAGAAAAGTACCAGATTCTGCACCTGGGATGGGGCAACCCTGGATGTAAATACAGACTGGGGAATGAGATGCTGGAGAGCAGTGCTGTGGAAAGGGACCTGGGAGCCCTTGTTGGCAGCAAGTTGAACATGAGCCAGCAGTGCCCTGGCAGCCAGGAGGGCCAACCCTGTCCTGGGGGGCATCAGGCACAGCATCACCAGCCGAGCAAGGCAGGGGATTGTCCTGCTCTGCCACTGGGGTGGCCTCACCTTGAATATTGCAGTTTCAGGCAACACAATATAAGAAAGTTGTTAGAGAGTGTCCAACGGAGAGAAATGCAGAAGGTGGAGGGCCTTGAGGGGAAGCATGTGAGGAGTGGCTCAGGGCACTTGGTGTGTTCAGACTGGATAAGAGGAGACTGAGGGGAGACCTCACTTCAGTTACAATTTCCCTTTGAGGGAAGAGGAGGGGCAGGCACTGATCTCTGCTCTGTGGTGACAGTGACAGAACTCGAGGGAATGGCCTGAAGTTGTGCCAGGGGAGGTTTCGCTTGGATATCAGAAAAAAGGTTCTTCCCCCAGAGGGTGGTTGGGCACTGAACAGCCTCTCCAGGGCAGTGGTCACAGCACCAAGCCTGGCACAGTTCAAGAAGCATTTGGACAATACTATCAGGCACATGGTGTGACTCTTGGAGATGGTCCTGTGCAGGGGTGGGAGCTGAGCTCGATGATCTGGATGGGTTTCTTCCAACTCAGCATATTTTGTGATTCTGTGAAATATGTTGCAGAACCAGGTTCATCCAGCAGCTGAGTTAAGGACATGTACCCCATAGGTGGGCATGCACACACACACCTGTGCACACATGACTGCTCACAGAGACGCACTGTGCTGCTGAAATAATGAACTGCAGAACTGACCCAACCCCATTCCTCCCCTCCAGCTGATCAAGTTGAAGTCAGGTAGTGGAATACATAACTACACAAGCACAAAACACAGGTGCCTCCAGCAACTGACCTTGGATTCTCAGCTCAGGGGCTGGCCCCAGGGCCACTGCTCTCCCCAGCTGCTGGCAGTGGCACTGGCACATGAGGTTCACAGTCTTCATCAGCTGCTAGACCTCAGGCAGTTTATCCTGCTCACCAGCCAGGCCAGCTCAAAGTTCACTAGCATGCCCCAACACCTGCTTAGTGTAGACAACACAGCCAAGTGGAAAATTGAAATGGCCTTTAATGAGAAGATGAGACAAAATATATGACTCTGACAATATACATCATCAGCATATTTTCATTGAAAGGCCTTTTACGTCCTTTCCCCCCTATCCCTTTGTCTTCCAAATTCTACTTCCTCTATTTCCCATCCTTGTTCTCAGTTTACATTAGTCTCTTTGCCACCTCTGGTCCTTCCCTTAAACATTCCCAGATACGATTCATCCTCAAAATCACTTCAAAAGATCATTCAGCAGTATTCTTACTTCCTAATACATTTCAACCATTAATTTGTTTATGCTATGTAAACATTATCATGTTTAAACTAGTAAATAAGTAATTATAAATATATAGATAATGTATCAATGTAACTTCCTTAAATCCTAAATATTCTCAAAACATTCCATTTGTTGTTCTCAAGAAAATAACAGAAATATTTATGTTCTAAGCTAACAGGCTTTGGAGCTACTACAAACAAAACAAATATAAAATACTAGCAAAAATGCAAGAAAAAAATCAGGATAGCATAATTGTAAATGTCACCAAAAACTGTACTGTGAGAAGAAAGTGACTGCACACAAAAATCAGAAGAATCTGTTTCTTTCTGAGACACTTAAGAGTTGTTTGGTTTTTAACAGCACTTGTTATGGGAAATCTTCCATTGTAATTATGGATCAGCAACTGCTACTCCATATGACTGATGCTTTCTGTATAATTTCTCTCTCCTCTTAAAGATTTCAATTTCTAACTTCTGGAAGATAAAGAGCAACAATGAAATGCTGAGGTCTTGAAAAAGAGCACAAATTGCAGTACACTGAAGAAAATATGTAAGGAAGGTGTTTTGTTGCACTGAAAAAGGTGCTGATGTAACATAAATGTTTTGAGGAACATGATTTTGAAGTCCGCATATTATATTCTGCTTCCTTCTGCTGGTTGAAATTTATGAGAGAATCTTGCTAATATTGACAGCAATAGTGGAAGCCCTCTTCTCCATGGACACCCCCTTGTCGTGGGGGAGAAGCTTGCGTGCCCTTATGAGGTTGTGAGCTGTGCTGGCGGT
>JAWWEE010000001.1:107979243-107990193 GCA_035221455.1 Xenops minutus | reverse complement strand
TTTAGCCACCAGCGTGCTTGTAGCAAGCGTGGGTAGAGCCCTTGTAAATCTTCATTCGCGAAGCCTAGCCATGATGAATCAAACACATACATGTATGTATATTGAAATGTAAATTGCCTCAGAAATGAAGGTTACGTTATCAGAAGTGGGACAACAAATAAAAATTTGCTACATTTTATGTATGTTTTAATCAGGAAATAAGTTCATTTTTTGTAACAGCCAAAATATCTCACACATCGTAGTTTTATGCAGAAGGCCAAAACTCAAAAATATCTTCCAATATATTGCAACAAAAAGTAACCATCAGTTTTAAAGTATGATAGCTCTGATAAACATTATTGTTACCCAAGAGCCCTTTAGTATGACAGCAACCGAGTCTATTATTTTGAAAATAAAATAGTAATAAAACCAAAGTTGTTTTCACATAATAAAAAAAGACTCATAGGAAAAGATTATAAGAATAGCTTTCCTGGTTTCATATGTGGTTTTTTAGTTTTTCCGGTATTTGGCAATGTATGTTAATGATATTATTCTTTCACAGTAAACACAGGAATTGTGAAAAGCATAATAAACCAAAAACAAACTTTACCTATAAATACTTTTAACACATGAATCTTATTTGTTACAGCAAGATAGAAGTTTGGTACAAATAGAATACTTGATTGTTCCTTATTCCTGCACCTTCTCATTGCAGATTACCAAGTTAAACCAAACTATTAGGATGATTTAATTCCATGAATTGTGGGGTTTGGAAGTTGTTCCTTCAGACCATCAGCACACACAATTATTCATACAAGATGTGTGTTTGAAGGAAAAGCCGTATCCTGTGGTTATACTTTGTTTAGAGATAATTGAGGATATCTTAGCCATCACTATTTACAACATGTCACAGAAAGTTTCTGAATTTCAGGGGACTATCCCTCCTTTTTAGATTTTATCATTTAGATTATTTATCAGTTCCAGAGAAGCAAAACTGGACACACACACACAAAAAATAAATCTGATTTGATTAACTTTTACTTATTTGAGCAGAGTTTCTCAATTTTCGGTCAACCTAATACAGCTTCCTATCAGGAGTTATGAATGTCCCTGCAGAGAACAGAATTGAATTTTTTCTTTTCTTTTTTTTAAATTTTTTGATGGGGAAAAGCTGTGTAATGGAGTTCTGTTCCCATATCAGCTCAGTGACAGCTCATCATTTCTTTGTGACTGAAGGCTGTGCTGAACACTCAGCAGAACTGGGCTTATTCTGTTGACCAAGCAGAATTTTGCCACAATATGCTGAAATGCCTAACCAGAGGAGGGATAGGCCTCCTGTTCAAGAATATAGATTCCTGTAAGACAGTTCCCTGCTGTAGTTCCCTGCACAGCCAGACTCAAGGCTTAAATAAAAATATCAGCTGTGGTAATTTCAGACAGCAAGATGGTATGTGATATTCAAAGCAGAGGAAAGTCCCTACAGTGGCATGCAGCATATGCACACATATATAGATATTTAGTGTTTTAAAACTTTTTACAAATTTCCTTATAAAAACATTGTCTTGATTATGTCATTAATGTAAAAATAGGAAGGCCTTGACTTAAATGATTACTATATACCTTTAGCTCTACCTTTCTGTGTACTTATATTACGATTAAGTTATTAGTTATATAATTATTTTTCACTGTGAACGTAGCTCATTTAAATGCCCAGTACAAACTAATGTTCCAAATGCTTGACATTTCAAACTATGAGACATGCCTTTGAACAGTCTCAAACATTATTCTCAGTTACTAAATCTCATTGGATGGGTTGAAATTCAGAGATGTAGCCATGAGGCATACCATGGTAAGGCTCAGGAACCCCTACAAGTAGCATGGTATATTATGAAGCAGCAAACAAAAAGAGAGAAGGGGAAACGGAAAAAATGAAAAAAAGGAGAAAAAAAAAATGAGGAAGAAAAAGAAGCGGGGAGGAAAAAAAAAAAAAGAAAAAAAGAAGTTACTTAAGGACAGCAAAAAATTCATACTATTTTCCAGAGTGTCCCCAGGGCTACTGAGGTCCTCAAGTTAAAATACAGGCATAGAGAGATCATGTATATCAAGTGTAGCTCAAAAGAGAAGAAAGTCATTATATAAACTACATCCTCTCTCCACACCAAAAAAAATCCATGAATAAGATTGTTTTTGTGGGGAAAGTGTCAGATTTGACTGCAGCACCACTAAAATATCATTCTTTTATCACTTGCCCTCATTTCAGTTTTAATAAGCTCTCTTGGCTCTCTTATCTTTTCATGTTCACTCTACAGCAATTAAACAGAAATGCAAATGTCATTCCCATTTTTTAACAGTGTCTCTTATAAAACTGTAATAAAGTCAGCAAATTATATATTTGTTAAATGATCTATCATATTTTTGTCAACAAAGTCTAGCTAATATAAAGATAATGCCTGTATATGTGACATATGTGTGTTTGCATGTTGTATAAGCATGGGAAGATTATTAGTTACAATTTTAGCACAACTTCTGAGGAAGCATTAGACTTTGAAAGCGCATATCAGTTAAATCAGTCAGGAAGAGAATTTATGAATATTCAGTTTGGATTTCCAAACAGCTTCTCTGTTTGACCATTAGAAAAACTAGCACTTTTTTATTCACTAAATACAAACATCCAGTAAAGTGATATTGTATTCACACAAATATCTGGTAACTGCTTTAAATCAGACGTGTTTTCATACAGTCATCGTCCCTGGTTAAAGGCAAATCTCATCATAGAAAAAAAAAAACAAAAAAACAAAAAAGAAAATTCTGATTTACTTTTATTTGCTTTTGTCAGAAACAAATCCAGCAATCCAGTCAAGAAATGGAGAGTATACCACACAAAATAATTCAATAATCATTCATCTAGAACAATGATCAACATGCTGTTACAATGATGACAGCTGATTGCTACCACGAGTAGGAAAAATCCTACCCAAAGTATGAGGGCTACACTTTGCCACTAGACATAATCTGACACAGAACCCCAAACATCTCCAGCTCAGGTATTTGCCTGTGACCTCAACCATAGGCAGCCAAGTTTTTCACACTCTGTAATACATTTACCTCATCATCTGTGAAGTGTAAAAGTGTTATTTTGCAGAGGAGGAACTAAAACAGAAAGACTATGTCCCCACTCCTCACAAACAGTAATATGACTAAATATCACAGAAATAATTTAAATCCAGGTCTGAACATTGACCTTCCAAAATCAATTCTATTTCTAAATTAACGTGTTACATGATGAAACAGCCAGAAAGAATATATGAAAGAAAAAGCTACATTTATATTTCATTTGCAGCATCTTACTGATTTACCATTTTGTCCTCACTGGTTCAATCTGTGCACAAACTATTTGTAACCGTTTGTAAAGCACAGGGGTAACCAGGGAAATAGCAAGAGTGAAATGAAGATGCAGGCAGACTAAATAGCAGGTTCTAAGACTGTGTCAAACAGCAACACATCAGGGTAGAACCAAGCTAAAAAAAGGGCTGTATTTTATTTATATGGCAAGGTGTTAGCAAGCAGAGGGCTGCAGAGATGGTCTGTGTGAGAAGAGATCAGGGTTCACCCATGTCAGAGAAACCCTGTTCCAGCTGTCTCCAATAGATCTACCTCAGGAGCTCAGCAGCCAAACTGGCTGTGCCTGTAGGAAAGCTTCTTTAAGAATGCATTTAAGAAAAAACACTGTGCAGCGGCTGTGAGGGAGGATTGAGAAACAGCCCTGCAGACACTAAGCATGGTGAAAAAGAAAGGGGAAAAGGTTCTCTAGGTGCTGGAGCAGAAACTCCACTGTAGCCCATGGAGAAGACCATGGTAATGCAGGTTGTCCTTCTGTAGCTCACGGAAGGTCATATAGAAGCATTTATCCACCTGCAGCCCATGGAGGACCCCGAACTGGAAGAAGTGGACATGCCATGAAAGAAGTGGCCTGTGGAGATCCTGTGCAGAAGAAAGTTTTCTGGTAAGAACTGCATCCCATGGAGGACCCATGCTAGAGCAATTTGTTCCTGAAGGACTGTACCCTGTGGAAAGGACCCATGTGGAGTAAATCTTGAAGAACTGCAGCCCACAGCAAGATGCAAACTGGATACCCTTGTGAAGGAGTGGCAGAGATAAATTGTTATGTACTGACAGCATCACTGTCTCCCTGTGCTACACTGGCTTGGTGGGGACAAGGTAGAGGAGTTGAGAAGAAGGAATGATGCTGAGCCTGGGGAGTAGAGGCTGGGAAAAGCCTTTCTTAGTTTTGTTTTTCACAATCATACCCTAGTTTTTTTAATTGCCATTAAAATAAATTTGTTTTCCCCATGAAGGTAATTGGTAAGCGATCTCCTTGTCTTCATCTTTACCCACAAGCTTTTTCATCTTATCTTTCCCTCTATCCTGCTGAGAGAGGGGAGTGTGAGAGCAGCTGGGTGGGCATATGGCAGGCAGCCCAGTTTAATACACCACAGAGGCACATCATTAACTTCCTACTGGCCCTGAAAGTATTTTTGCATCTCAAAGGTATGAGAAAAAAATTATTTTAATTTTCATTGCTGCTTAAATCTCTCATGATATTTTATTATAGCATCCTTCTCAGCAATACCCTCATACATTAAAAATGACTTTGTTTTAGATAGGCTGTTATGTATTGCAATCTTCAAAAATTAGACATGAGTTGCATCATTTTCTGCAGAGTTACAGAACTAGCACAAGACGACATGGTAGGCAGGAGTATTACTTGTTTAAGCGTCACTTTTGGAGAGTAGACAAGGACATTACTTTGATGTACAATATCAAATTTTTTTGAATGCTAAAAAGCAGAAAAAGACCATAAAATGTAGCATGACTGAAAAGCTGTCTTTAAAAAGACCAGAATAAAACTTCATTTCTAAAGAAATGGTTTGAATCAACCGGGGGGGGGGGGCTTGGGGGATGAATTGGTGGTGTCACTATGTGCTAAGAAAGAAATATAAAAGGAGTGTACCTAGAGCTGTCCAAAGCCAGAGCTCTTTTCTACATTTTAAGTAATTTAGTCTATTATTTTTTAAAGGCTTATTTGCTGCTTTCTCTTTATCTTGACTATGATTGACATTTTGTCTTCCTTTTTTAAAAATCTACACTACATCAATAGCAAAAACTTCTTGAGTATTATCTTATTCTGTCATACTAGGCAATGAACAACCAAATAAATACAGAATCACACCAGTTTTCAATAGTAATTCTCAAAGGCTTTTCAAGTCACTGGTAGCACTGGCTCAGACTCTGTGTCTTGAGGTAGAGGAGTAGCTGGAGGTACAGAACCAAATCTCCAGTATACAACAGTATACAATCAGAAAAGGTAGTTTTTTAGTAGAATACTTGGTGTTTTTCAAAATTACTTTCAACCTTAATTTCTGTTAATATAACAATAACAGTAACAAGATAACAGTGAACAACTAAAAAGCACAAAAATAATTCTAATCAACAGATCACACAAAATAAATCCCTCCAAAAGACATGGAGCAATCCTCCTTAGCCAAACTTTGATGTTGTTATTCAAACACACTGCATCCCTCTGTGAAAGTTCTACTTCATTTAATCTTATATTCTAATTAACACACAGGAGTAACTGAAAATGAGGCTAAGTAGCATTACTGTACAGCAGAACTAGCACAGTTACTGCTTTAGGTCCCAAGAGGCAGCAGTGTTACACTGCATGCAAACAATCTGGCCTGCTCCCTGAGCAAGTAGACTGAATGGGACATAGCATTCTGTATTTCTAAAAGGTTTAACCAGGGGTTTGGGTGCTTTCTTTGTCAAGCCAAAGGAAGCAACTTGGATGCAGCAGCTATTTCCTAACCAGGCTGGCCTCTGTGATCTCTTTAAGAGGTCACAGATACCCAACAGTAAAGGCACAAAATCTTTACAACAGAGCACAGATTTTAAATTATGTGTCTCTACACATGGGTTTTAAACCCAGCCTTGCAAATTACTTTATACTGAAAGTAAACAGAAACCTTATGTTTTTCCTGTAGTTCAAGTCTTAGAATTTTAACATATTATTTGTATTCTTGCAGTGTGAAATTCTCCAATCAAAATAAATGCATCCCAATTGTAGGTGTTGTTTAGAAATACTCAAGAAGAAAGCCCATGATGGAAAATCTTACATAAGAAAAGAATGGACCTTTCATAAAGGGGAGGAACAGTGTTTAAGACACAAAGTTACATGGTCTGTTTCATTTGTTGCTTCAGAAAATTTACTCTTTTTTGTTTTTTTTTAATTGAAAAAATTAGGATGGGTGTGCTGAGACTGCAACTGGTGACAGTTAGAACACTAAGGAACAAAAACCTGAATTTTTAAAGTGTTTGAAACTGTTTGCATTTTGTGGAGAAACAGAACGTAGTCAGGGTGGGCAGAAGGGCTGGCAGGAGGAGAGGCCTAGAGGAAGCCCAGCTCTGAGATGAATGATCCCTGAAGCGTCATGAAAAAGGATTAAGGTCACTTTGTTCCTGATCTAAAGTCGGTTGCAGTGAATAGGAACTTTTCCACTTAGAGCGATGGACTTGGAGCAGGGGTGTTTTTGGTAAGTTTCCTTCCTGACTGAGGGGGAAGAAAAGGCAGAATACACTCTTTAAAAAGCCAGTCTGCTTGCAACCATGTGCCTTTACAAGGGCTTAATTAGACTTCAGGTCTCCTCAGCTCACCCTGCAAGAGCTGATATTGGAAACAGGAGTATAAAATCTCCTGAGTCATCTCCCTGGAAATGCCGTAATATCGGTGTGTTGGCACAGCTCTGCAAGCACTGTGCAGAAAGGCCAGGACTGCCTCCTGTAAACAAGACCTAGAACTTCAGTTTCAGGCTATTTCTCATGTTGCACTACTGAGGCTTTCAATCTTCTAAAGTAAAAAAAAAATCTTGTTACAATTGATACAGGCGTTGGGAATTGGAGTCTTAAGGAAACTATTTCTCTAATGCAAGAAGTCAGGAGAAGCTGGTGCATCATATCCTCACTTACAGCAGTATTTTTGTCTGAAGAGCTGAGGATAGAAAAAGAAAACCCTTAGAATAAGGTTAAATTAGTTTATAAAATAAAGCTGTAAAAAGCTGCTGCAGAGCATAAAGACTACTTACACATTTTAAGTAATTAGGAACACGATCAGCTGCAACATGAAGTGGACAGTGCTCCAGAAACAATCAGAAAAAAAAATGTCTGGGTGTTTAAGTAACAATTAAGTCAGCATCTCATGAGACGTAGGTTAAAGAGAGATTTAAACTTCCAGAGAGTATATCTATAAAATGGGAAAGAGAATACAGAAAAGATGTGGAGAATACAGGCAAGATGTGGCAAAGGTGTCCCAAGATAACCTGCCTCTGTGGAATATATTTTTAAACACCTTCCCTTATCACATTAGTGAAAACACTGTGACTACATAATTTCTTGTTTTCAAAAAAATGAAACAAATAGTCTTTAAAGCACAACTCACTCGGAGAATTTTTGCTTGTGTCAGCAGATGTTACTCAAATTTCTTACATATGGTACCAAGAAAAAAATATGCTTCTTCAGACATATTATAGTACACTGCACTACTGTGTAATTTTGACAGTCAGATACTTTTTTTTTTGAATTCTGTTCAGAAGAGTACATATGCCAAAGATGAGCAGACTTTAAAGTTACTTAAAACAGTCAGAGCTAAGAGTAAAGACCCATATGCCAGTATAAAACCCAACCCAAAAAAATAACAGTTGTGTACACAAACACAAAATCATACAGGATATATAACCAGTCTTTAGTGACTTCCAAGGAATATAAAGGAATAAAAAAACCCCTATTTTTTCATGGAAAAAAAGAATTGTGACTACTTTGAGGAATAATAAATATTTCTAATAATTAACAAACCTTAGAATAATTTACCAGTATGTCTTAGTTACCTGTGTGAAGACCCTTCCTACTAGTTGCATCAGAGGGTGCCCTCTGGAGGGAAGGTGGACAATTTCAGCAACCTGGGATTAGATCATTAATCAGGAACATGAAGCTGAGCTATGGAACTACGCAGTTATTAAAGAAAACTATGAAACAAAAATTGAAAGTTGCAAAAAAGTGGGCAAATGGTGCAGGTAGCACTATGGCTTCAGCTGATAAGATACAGCCTCACGAGATCTTTTTTGATTTTATTTGTTTTCTCCCCTTCTTTCACTACTCTTTCTTATGGTAAACTGTTTTTCAGTTTTGCTATTAATAGATGGAAAATATTAACACTTACATACTGTCTGACACTATGTATAGTTCTAAAATATGTTAGAGCCAGAAATGTAAAAAACAGACTACAATCAGTTTAAGTAGAAATTAAAATCCATGTCTAGAGTTTATTGAAATAAAATTTAAGATTTTAACCATCTTCTAAATTGTTGGGGGTGTAAACTCAGAGTATTTTCATGATAATCATATGAAATAGTGTTTTTATTTTTGCACCATCATCCATAAGCAATGTTTGTTGCACCTTATGCAGCTGAATAATAAATGTGAAATTTAATACCTTTCAGTGTAATAGCAAATTTGCTTGTGTTCTAAGTGAGTAAAAACATTGTTCATCCCTGCCCCATAATCCTAGAAATAAATACGTTGTAAAGGCATTTTGAATTTTGAAGACCATTTCAGAACTTCTTAAATTGCAGCTGATAAATGACTCTCAGTATTTCAACACTTCAGGATCATCATGTCCTTTAGGATGTAGTACTTGAAGATTATTTCACTTATTCTGAAATCATGCTTCATTCAAGCCATGTTAAGCTAAAAAAATATAATGTTTTCAGATGTTCAGATACTAGATATGTACATTTTTGTATCAATTTTTCTGCTTTTTAACTTGATAATAACAAATTTATACCTGTAGATAGAATGTTACCTGTTCTTTCTGTCTTTAGAATCACCATGATTTAATATGACAATGTGCAATAACTAAGTGGTCAGAGAGTAGTAGGGATAAATACCATGTATTGGGGACTATTAAAAAAATCATTAAAGAGATAAGACTCATATTGTCATCAAAACAATACTGAAAACTCACTCAAGCCTTTCAAAATTTAATTTAATATTTTGCATAAGGAAACTGACATTTTATAAAAATAACATTAATGTCCATAGATAATTTATATAGATACAATATATTACATTCGGTAAAACAGTGAATAAGCATTTGAGAGGTGAGGGACTTGATTAAGTTTACCCAAGTTGAGTTAACAATAAGGTTTATTTAGCCTTTTCTGAAGATTTCCATGAGTATGCATTTTTCAATGTTAAAACTACAATAGCTTAGCTGTGAATTAAATACCATTTTGGACCATAAAATCCATATTCCACTCCCAAAAAGAAACCGAATCAAAAGAGTGCCTATAAAGCAAAATTCTCAGTCTTTTAAAGTCTGTGTCAAGGAAGTGAAAGTTTCTTTAGTAGTTTTTTGAGTATTGCTATTATTAGATGGAGAAATTTCAGAAGGAATGGCACACTAGGAATTCTCAAAGGCAGCTGATACACATTGTTTTCCTAACTACTAAAATTGCTTATTTGCATGTGAATTTCTTCCAGGGGAAATTTGGTATATGGATAATGTTGCACAGTATTTCACTAGCATAGTTTGAATTTTACATTTTGTTTGGATTTCCATGCCATCCTCAGGCCAGGGATTCAACTCTTAAATCCACACGCAAATGTGTACAGTGCAGCTTTGAGTTCATGCTGGAGAAGAAGAGACTGATGGGAGACCTTATTGCAGTTACAACTTCCTTGTCAGGGAAGAAGGAAGGACAGGCCCCGAGGGAATGACCTGAAATTGTGTCAGGAGAGGTTTGGCTTGGATATTAGAAAAAGGTTCTAGAAAAAGTGTGGTTGGGAACTGAACAGGCTCCCTAGGGAAGTGATCACAGCACCAAGGCTGACAGAGTTCAAGAAGTATTTGGACAGTGCTCTCAGGCACATTGTGTGTCTATTATGGATGGTCCTGTGAAAGTAATCTAAAGCTATACAAGATTGGATAAACCCTAGGGTTACTCAGTCCAACCATTAACATAGTATTGCCAAGTCCACCATTGAATCATGACCCAAAGTGCCATGTCTACATGTCTCTAAAAACTCCAGGAATGGTGATTTCACCACTTCCCTGACCAGCCTGTTCCAGGTCTGACAACCACTTTGGTGAAGAAATACATGAAAATCTGTAACGTTTATAGGAAAAAAAAAATTTTCTCTTAATAATATTTGGTTGGTTGTTTGCTTTTAAACTATCAGGAAGAAACAAATAGCTCAGCAAAAGACTTTAATGTTAATGAATTTTTGCTACTTCTCCAGTTCAAATAACATAATACAGTATATTTTGAAGTTTCATCATATTTAAAAATTGAGACTTTGCATTTAGTCTCACTTTTTACTGAGTTTTCTTTAGGAAGATAAGGGGGTATTTTGTCTCTCTTTAACCCAACTTATCTACTTCATGTAAAAGTGAAATTTGTATGTGAAATACTTGCAGATCCTTATCGTATAGCACAAATTACTATTGCTGACAGTAGCTGGTGATCACTGTGCTACCTAAAAAAATTTTCAAGAAAGCTTTGATACAGTGTTTAAACCACTGGCAATTAAGGATTGTTCAACTTCTAAATACAAAATGTGGGCAGTTCTGGGCATGCTTTTCAGATTGACTTTTTGAACTAAAAGCTCTTAAAGATGTCACAGATGGAGAACATATGTAATAATATTACTATCATAATTAACATTATTATTATTATTATTTTATAAAATTAAACTTTGGGAATATATTGTATCAGACTGCCTAGAAAATAAGCAACAAAATCACTAGCATCTGAATCATTTTTGTCTACCACATACTTCTGCCTCTTTCTTTCTTTCTTTCTTTTCTTTCTTTCTTTCTTTCTTTCTTTCTTTCTTTCTTTCTTTCTTTCTTTCTTTCTT
>JAWWEE010000001.1:107966462-107979143 GCA_035221455.1 Xenops minutus | reverse complement strand
CTTTCTTTCTTTCTTTCTTTCTTTCTTTCTTTCTTTCTTTCTTTCTTTCTTTCTTTCTTTCTTTCTTTCTTTTTCTTCTCTATCTTTTAATAATTACACAATCCAGAGGACTACATGTTGGTCCTTTCCGTTAGAACAGAAGAGAGTAACAGTTAGAATCAACTAAAACCCTGAAAGATATCCTGCAAAGTAATGGAATGTCATCAGCATTAGTAACAGCTTTGCTGACTGGGCTGGTGTCTACTTTCACAGAAGTCATCACTATATTTATCAAACTCACTACATACATCAAACTGTGTGCTTTTGTATTGTGCTCCATGAAAACTGTTCCTTCTGGCATTCTTCTTCACTGAAATACACTTGTGACTGAAAATCCTATTGATTTTCCCAGTCAGGTACAGGAATCTGGCTGTACAAAGAAGTTCTCTTTTATCTCCCCTCATTCCTCAAACAAGGAAAGGGAAAACAGCTTCAGAAAATCAAATCATTGTGGAACATAACATTTTTTAAAAAAGGAAGAGGAATGAAGGTGAAAAATGGGGTTATGGATGTCCAAGGATGTAACATAAGAAAAGAAGAGAAGTGAGACTGGGATCTCCCCACTCCTGCCTCCCACCGTCCCACACTTTTCCCTTTTGCCCTGCTGTGGGCTAGCATTTTAAAGCAAGGAGGAGGTGCAAGAGATGAGCGGTCTTCAAAGTGAAGTAAAAATTAAAGAAAAATATAAACAAACCAACAAACAAACAAAAAGAAAAAAAAGTAGAAGAAAAGCACAGTCAGCAACTCAACGAGGGGTCCCAGAGAATGCAGGAAGGAGCTACAAATCAGGATAATCAATATATGTGTGCACCAGGGTTGTCTTCAAGACAATCACACCTCAGGAGATCCTGTGAGTAATGCCATGACTTTGAACCTACCATTCCAAAAGGATTTTTCATTTTATACTCTTGAGTTAATTAGACCATTATCTAAACCATGGTGTTACAGGCAGCAGAAGCTTGTCCACTGAAGTGGACAAGGGATGGGGGGGACAGGGCCCAGGAGAGAGAAAACAGAACCTACCACATGCAGATGTGTGGAAGGTTTTATTTCCAAAGGGCCATTTGGGATCTGACCAAGTGGGTGACACACCACTAGCTAAGGTGTGGATTTGAGGGCCCCAAAAAGATGCCCCATGGATGTGGATATTTGATTGGAAACCCCCAGGCACAGGGGAGGACTGCAAGTTTAAGAAGGTTCCTACCTCCCAGAGCAAACAGTAGGGGACTTGTCAGGGTCCTGAATACCCACAGATTTCATTTCTAGTGTAAAAAACTAGAAAAAGAATGCTCTTTTTCTGGTTCTGCCCAAGGTTGTTTGCAATAAGAGAAAGAGAAAACCCGCCTGAAACTCATATGGGAGATGATGCAACTCTTTTCTCACTCATTCTTATTTGTTTGACCCTATTTATGGACAGAGAAGAAGAGAAAAAATAGATAGGTCAACTGATAGATAAATAGACTTTTTAAGGCATCATTCTTTCAACTTTCAGTAATCAAGTCCATTTTCAAATTGCTGGGAAATGAACTGTTTTCTATTCCATGTTTTATATAATCACCCACTGAAACAGTCCCGCTTACCTACCCTTGCACACATTTTTTCTTGCAGGGGAGTCATATCCTGGATAATTTTTTTTTTTACTTACAATAATTTATATCATACAGGAGCAAAAAAAAGAAACAAAAGTGAAAGGCTAGAAGAAGTGTCCATAGAAAGCACAGATTAACAGCTATACTGGTTTTCTGTATTGTGTGTCCCTTTGGAACTGCTGTATTGTTTTTGGCTCTCTGTAAGAAGCTTCATATAAGAAACCAACTCAGGCAAAATTAACTGAAGCTATTTTCAAGATTCCTGTACTGAGATTTCCACCTTCCCACTATATTGAGCATACTGATATTTTTTTTTTTTTTTTAAAGCACAGTAGTTTTGTGGGTTTTTTAATGTTTTGTTGTTTGTTTGGTTGTTTTTTTCTTGAGACCAAATGCCAAATATTTAACTTTTTTTTTAACAGTTAATATAAAGACTGTTTAGTAAGTCATATAAGTAATTTTATTTAAGTTTAAAACCACTGAAAGGCATTTGATCTCTCTGATGCTATATAGGTAAGCAGACCATTGATATTAAACAAGGATAAAACTGTTTTTCGCACACAGGTGTTTCTACCCTATAAAGCTGGTTTCATACTGAAACAAATATCAGATTTTCTTCATGTGATTGCTTTTAGGAAATGTATTGAGTGAGAATAAATGACTGATAACCTCAAAAGATCTTTTCAGTGATATAAAATAAAATGTTCTGTAGGTTATCGAGTGACTCACACAATCAGCCCTTTCACAAGATTTCTGGTCATAATTCAATAACAATGTGTAGAGTAGAAAATAGCCAAGTATCGTATCAAATGTGTATTGTCTGTGCAGTTACAACTGTACTGATTGGCACTTGAGCGTGTGTGTTACATGTGGATAAAAATAATGAGTGTATTCATTGTAATGAGAAATTCACAATAAAAGATAATTAGGAGGTAAAAATCATGATGCAGCGCCTAAGGAATAGTATACAAATAATGGAAGAACACAGGATTCCAGACTTAGATCTCAGCTGTTGGGTAGTTTGACCAAGCACTACCAGTTTTATCATGAGAAAAACCCCCAGCATGTATGCTTGCTACTAGCCATCATGTTTGAGTAAGGCATTCTGTGGGATAAGCCCAGATTTAAATCTGTCTGGTTTACCAAGCAAGCTAAGGATCTTTTTTTTTTTTTTTTAGTGGCAGAGAAGAATACTGGAGTGATTAGAATTAATAGCAATTAATTTTCAAATGGCTGATCCTGAAAGTCCTCAGAATAGTATAGGTTCTTCAATATGCTGAGGAAAATAGCAGCCAAAAACCTAAATAACAATGCTATAAAAAGAATTTTCAAATTCATTATGGTGAAAAAAATTCTTTCGATGTTAAGACAAATCCTGTCAAAGCATTACTATTGCTTGTGCTGAGAGAGACAACACCTAAGCCACCTGTGACTTTCCAAGTGTGGGATCAGCCATGACTGGAGAAAAGGTGCACTCATACTTTAGCTACAGCCTTTTGTTACAGGTTTTGTGGCACAGCTCAAGTGAAGAACATCTCATCTTGCATTAAAAAAGGTATTCTTGAAGGAGAACATATTGCAAACTGGCAAAGAAGTATGTTCAAATTAAGGGAAAAAGCAATAACTGTCCTGGAATATTTCCCAAGACTGAGCCATTCATTTTTCAAAATCTCATTAAACTTCTTTTAATTTTCATGTTTTCTAGGTTTCCATCAAGATCAATAAATTCTTAAGGTTGTATGATGAATTAAAGATGAAATTGCTGCTATCTGATTCAAGTTTTAAAAATACACACCCCTTGCAAGTAAACATACATGTAAATGGTTTTGAAAAAAAGATCAGGAAACTGTAAAAAGCCACTTTTAAGATTTGCTTTAAATGTCTCCATTGACCATTCAGGCAATGTCATTGCAAAACTATGGAGAAAGTCTTATTTGCATGCCAGTTAAAGCCATTTTCATGTAGCATTATGACTGAAAAACAATTAAAATTCAGAGACCCAATGGCAATGCTGTCACAATGCAATTTTAGACAATTCAATTTAGATGCAGCAGCTGCTTTTCAATGAGATTTTGATGTTTACCCAATTTTGCTGCTGGGTTAATTGAGTCATATTGAGGTCAAGTGGCTTGCCTGCAATCACCCAGATGTAGGCTCACTGAGAATTACAGCTCAGGACTATCACAGCTATAAAATTCTGTTTCTCCCAATAGGATAAAAAATACAAACAGAAATCAACTAATCAATGAAACACTGTCAGTAGAAAATTATCTCAGCTGCCACAGCAGCAGATTATTTGGGTTACTTGTATTACTAAAGAATAACCATTAAGTAAAAAGGAAGAAAATACATTAACACAAAAATGAGAATAAAATAAGTGCTAAGTACTTTAGAATTTATCTCATCTTAATAAACTGACTTATTTTAAAACATGCCAACAAGTTAAACTTAAATAATAACTCAAGCAGTAAAGTTTAAATAAAATCTCTTTCTTTTGCCACAGGACAAAACAATTTCTTACTGAACGTATTATACAAACTGACTGCTCCTCTGTCTGAAAGCCATATTCAGAATTTTAGGCAATGTGGAAAAAACACATGTTCAAAGAATAACTTGAGCTTCTCAAAACCAGTGCTGGATTCAGCTCAGCTAAAACTATTCTGGGAAAAGGTGTCAAGAAAAATGGTCCTACTGCAGCTGCAATCTCAGCTGCAGCAATAAATAATTAAAAATTGTAACTTTACAGTGGCAAACATAAATAATTAAAATTAGTGTATTTTCACTCTGAATATCATATTCCTCCCACTAAACCATATATTAAACTGTTAAATAATCCTACTTTGGAATTTATCTATCTATGGTTAAACTTCAAGTTACACTATGAATTACTAGAGATGTGAGTTTTGTTAGGGTTTAGAATGAGAGGGAAGATTTTGAATGAGTGTCTTTCCATGCACAAGTACAGGCAAACAGGTTTTCCAGGACAGAACTGATGACTCAGTTAGTAACAAACATGATGGATAGAACATGGCTAAAAAGTGGAAGGTCAGAGAAGCAGAAGTACTAAATTATTTAGGGGGAAAAAAGTTAAGCACGTACTTTTTACTTTTTGTAAAACAGTTGTTAATACACTGATGAATACAAAGCAGAGGTACTCTGCTCCAGAGGTAAGAAACAAACTAATAAACAAGCAGAAATCAAAGTCTGTCACCACTTCATTTATGTTTAAATGCACAAACATGTATATATGTATTAGCATACATTTATAAAAGTACACACGCACATATATACATGCATACATATATAAAAGATAATGCTGGTATTTAATTTAAATTTTTTTCCTGTGGAAAACATTTTTCACAAAGGTAAAAACAATATGTTTCCGTTTGGGTAAAGGAAGTAAGAGAAGTACTGATTTAAGGTGAAACATTCTTCTTACACCCTCTCATCTTGAATTTCATCACTTGAAATATGTACCTATGGTAGAATCCTTTAATTTGAACAACTCACAAACAGGGACAAAGATAAGGCAAAGATGTTTAATATATTCTTTGTCTCAGTCTTTAACATGGACTATGGGCCAAGAGGGTGTCGGTGTTCTGAGCTGGAGGACCATGACTGTGAGAGTTATCAATTTCCAGCTGACCCTGAACTTGTGTGGGATCTGCTGCTCCAGATGTATCCCTACAAATCTATGGGACCTGATGGAATTAATCTCAGAATCCTCAGAGAGCTGCTGATGTCATTGCAATAGCTCTCTCAATGATTTTTGAGTGGTCTTGGGAATCTGGAGAGGTCCCAGCTGACTGGCAAATGTTGTCTCAGTTTTCAAGAAGGGCAAGAAGGAGGACCCTGGAAACTACAGACCTGTCGGTCTCACTTTAGTGCCTGGTAAAATTATGGAAAAGATTATTCTGGGAAGTATTGAAAAATACCTGGAGGACAACACAGTAATTGGTCAGAGCTAACATGGCTTCATAATGAGGAAGTACTGCTTCTCAAACCTGACTTTCTTCTATGACAAGGTAACCCACCTTGCTAATCAAGGAAAACCAGTAGATGTCATATTTTTGGACTTCAGCAAAGCTTTTGGTACAAAAAGTCCAGAACACAGCTGAATCTTATGCTATGAGTGACTGACTTGCTCATAGGTCAGGCACAAAGTATGAATGGGGTGACATCAGACTGGCAACCTGTCATCACTAGTGGGGTTCCACAGGGCTCCATCTTTGGCCCAGTTCTTTTCAACATCTTTGTTAATGACCTGGATGCAGGATTCAATGAAATACTAAGCAAGTTTGCTGGTGACATGAAATTGGAACTGTGGACTCCCTCAAGGGCAGAGAGGCCCTGCAGAGACCTTAACAAATTACAGATATGGGCAATCACCAACCATATGAAATTTAACAAAGGCAAGTGTCGGATTCTGCACCTGGGATGGGGTAACCCTGATTTTGTGTATAGACTGGGGAATGAGAGGCTGGAGAGTAGTGGTCTGGAAGGGGACCTGGAGGTCTTGGCTGATGACAAGTTGAATACAAGCCACTCTGGCAGCCAGGAGGGCCACCCATGTCCTGGGGTGGGGGTCAGGCAAAGAATCACCAGCCAGTTGAGGGAGGAGATTGTCCTGCTCTGCTCTGCACTGGGGCAGCCTCAACTTGAAAATTGTGGCAATTTTGGGCACCACAATATAGGGAAGATATTAAGCTGTTAGAGACTGTCCAGAGGAAGGAAATGAAGATGGTGAAGGGCCTTGAGAGGAAGCCATGCGAGGACCGGCTGTTCAGCCTGGAGAAGAAGAGGACAGGAGACCTCATCACAGCCTACAATTTCTTCATGAGGGGAAGAGGAGGGGCGGGCACTGATCTCTGCTCTGTGGTGACAGTGACAGGACCCTAGGGAATGGCCTGAAATTGTGTCAGGAGAGGTTTAGCTTGGATATTAGAAAAAGGTTCTAGAAAAGGGTGGTTGGGCACTGAAGAGGCTCCCCAGGACAGCGGTCACAGCACCAAGCCTGAGAGAGTTCAAGAAGTGTTTGGACGATACTCTCAGGCACATGGTGTGACCCTTGGGGATGGTCCTGTGAAGGATCAGGAGCTGAACTTGATGATCGTTGTGGGTCTCTTCCAACTCAACATATTCTGTGATTCTATGAAATCAAACTTTCACAAAAAACCTAACAAACTAGTAATAAATTTTCCCCAATTTAATTATTGCTTATTGACAATTTCTAAAAGTTAGGCCACTCAAAAATATTCTTACAATATAAAGCATAACTCTGCCTTCAGAATCCCTTGACAACACTATTTCAAATGTGATGTATGGAATTAAAATATAAGCCATAGAGAACCAGATGAAAACTAAGACAGTTTTTCTAAGTGACTATAAGAAAAAAAAAACAAACAACCTTTACCATCAGGTAAATTTACCATTAGGTCATATCGTCATGAGAGGAACATATTTTAGGAGATGTTCTCTCTTGTTTTAAAGGTGATCTTTCTTGACAGCATTTCAGCTGGTTCACCAGGTTACTTCTCTGGAGTTATTTTGAACCAGAGACACCATTCTCTGATTTCCACATGCAGTTTTAACAGTGACATTTCATCTTTAATTATTTTATGAAAATTTGATAAATACCACCTTGTAGCTGTGTTGGAAATTGCTATTAAAAACAACACACTGTTTGTGACTTAGATATTTGTCAAAAAAAAAATGATAGGAAGATGACATATAAATGACAGGTAGAAAAGAAAGCAATTAATTTTGGTCACATTAAAGTCAAAGAGGGAATATAAGGCTTAAAATTTATTAATTAGATAAAAAATCAATTAAATGTTTCTCTTTATTTTCAGGGTTTAGAATGCTATTATATCAGTTGAAATATTCAAAATCACATTTTTTAACATTTACTTGCAGGTGTGAATAATAAAGACAAACAAATAAGAAATCATTGCATTTTCCTGTCTTTTTTGCCTTATTTTAGAAGATACTTTAAGAGTTATTATAATGATTTTGGGGTGGAATTGGAACTGGCAGCTGACAGAAGCAGGTTCAACTATTTCCAAATTGTCAAAAAAAGCCATGTGTTTTACCATTACCAGCTTGTTTTTGAAATATGCTTTTAACTAATTTATTTTATTTAGCATTTTCTAGATTTTAGGAATTGTAAACTTCTGAACAAATAAAACTCTAAAGTGCTTCTATCACAAAACCAGATGCTGTAATATAATAAAATATATATACAAGGAAATATCACTGAGACTGAGAATATCATGACTGTATAGAATGGGGAGAAAAAAATTCAAACCCTCTTTCTTCTCCCCATTTGTATGCACTTTGGTTAGTATTAGTTTTGGTAATTTTGTGATTATTTTTCATGAACCACTGAAGAGGAAGTTGTATAAACTAATCTTGCAATTTCTTGCTGTTCTTTTGAACACAAACATTTCTCTGTTTCATGATTTCTACTTTTAAAGCATTCCAAAAATGTTTATGGCAAGGTGATGAATGTCCTTTTTGGGAAACACAGACCAAAGATTAGAGAGACAAGATCAGAGATGTTACAGACTTGAGATCAGAGACTGATGATGCACAAACAGAATTATTAGTGCATGATCATTATCATCAGAACTACATGATTGTAACACAGATAATCAAGCTTTTAAATATTATATGGCCCTGTTTCATTTTTCAAAATCCTCCATGATTCTTTTGTTATTTTAGTTACTGTAGAGTTTGAAATTTTGTTGTTAAATAAACAAAGGAAGAAATAAAAGTACTTGCACAGGAAGGCCTTTTTGATTGATAGGGTGCTACATATTTCATTCTTTGGCAGAGTTCAGATTTCACCACAGAGAGAAAGAAGAGGAATAGAAAGAACTGACTCCCTTTGTTTATCAACTGAGTGAAGAAAACTCCCTAAAGAAAATATTAGGAAATTGCAGTCTAAAATAACAGACAGGTGTTGGAATGCTTCTAATTATTTTGTTTAACAAATAGAAAATCTGCAGGAATACCTTAATTCAGTTAAAACCTCTAACCAAATAATAAAAAAAGAAAAACAAAACAAACAAACAAACAAAACCCCAAAACAAAACAAAAGAAAATAAACAAAACAAAACCACAACCTTTTTAGTCTGGGCAAAAAATTTTGCTATAACTGAAGATTCCAGCAAACTTTCCATGCACTGAAACCTGTGACATCTCTTCCCTTTCTTTTATGGTGGGAACTCTGTCCTGATCTATGGGAAAAAAATACCTGGTTTTCTCTTTAAATATGTAGCTTCTATTTCAACTTTCCATTTCATAGAAATTTGTTTTCTTGAGAGAACCATTTGCCATGGTAATTTAAAGACATTTTATTTTACCAAACAAACAAACAAAACCCCAAACAAACAAAAACTACTAACACCCTCATAATAATATTATTCATATGAGGTCTATTATCTAGTTCATAACATAATAATATTATTCATTTTGGGTATATTATCTAGTTCAACAAGGATAAGTCCTGCACCTAGAAGAAAGGACCTGAGGGTCCTGAGGAACACCAAGCTGAACATGAACCACCAATGTGCCCTTGCAGCAAAAGAGGCCATTTATATCCTCAACTGGACTAGATGAAGTGTTGCCAGCAGATCAAGGTGATGCCACTCAGCACTGCTGGGCCACACCTGGAGTAGTGTCCGGTTCTGCCTTCCTCAGTACAAGAGAGACATGGAAACACTGGAGTCCAGTGAAGGTCCACTAGTTGGTTAAGAGACTGGAGCACCTCACATGAGAGGAAAGGCTGAGAGAGGTGGGGCTGTTTAGCCTGAGGAAGAGAAGGTCCAGGGGATCTGACCCAAAAGGGGGGTGTGAAGAAGATGGAGTCAGGCTCTTTTCAGTGACGCCTAGTAACAGGAAAAGAAACACAGAAAGTTCTATCTGAATATCAGGAAACATCTTTGTCTATTTACTTTTTATGTCCCATGCTCTTGAGAACAAGGCTGTCATTATGAGACAAGTCCCCATTTGGTACAACAAATCAGCAGCCACAGGGTTTAGTCGTAGTGGATTAGGATTGTTTTCTTGTGAATTGTGCAATGTCAGCAGTTTATAAGTGGAACGCTCAAGAAAAAATAAAGAGTAACATTAACTGTATATTCTTAAAATATCACATACACTAATACCCATGATACATGCTTTATATCTTTTCAGGGGTACTTTGGTATGGTTGAAGAGGTTCAGTTATTCTCAACAAAAGAGGTTAAGATGCTATTTTATGTAATTTTTGCCCTTCTAACTCATGTGGCTGATGCCTCAAGACTTGGATGGGTGCCCTATCTTTTGTCATCGAAATTAATTCATTAATTCCAGTGTCAGAACAATCCAGTTTCAACCAGGAAACAAAATTGATCTCAGTTTTTAAAAATGTAATAGGAAACGAGGTGGAAAGCTTACCATTCTGACCTTACAAGTGAATCATGAAAATAATGTTTAAAGGGATCTTCAAGTCCAATGTTACATAGTGCATACTGTGATTTTTTTTTTTTTTTTAAGTTGCATTATTAATATTTGAATTTAAGTTTTCAACTACAAATTTTGAGGTTTAATAATGAGAAATACGAAAACATTAGGAGACAGTTCCTTAAGGAGAATAATCGTCTTTCTTAATGCATCATGATAGCCTTATCTTGACTTTTGTGTATGCATACAAATACATGCACATATACACAAACACTGCATGCATATGCTAAAACACTGAAGTGTTTTAGTTTGCTGACTCCAAAACCACAAGTATTTGTTTTGTCTGTGCTAGTAAGATGAATGGATAATATTCATGTTGCTTGAGTGGTAGGCAATAAATTTTTCTGGCAGTTGATTAAATACTAGACCAAAGACAATAAATTTAATCAATGAATAAGACCCTCGAATATTGTCTGAACATTTCACTGTCATGAATTTTACTGCTACTCTGACAAAAATAAAATACTTATAGACAACATGATCTTATAAGCTCCCTCTAATTATAAGCTCCCTTTCTAGTTTTCAAAACTTTAAATGTGTTGTGGTAGTGACACAATTCCTAATCTGCAATGCTCTTCACAATTCTGTCTGAAAAGATGAGTCTATATACATACATAAGCTTTATTAATTGGTTTTACCTTATGTTATTTTCCTCACACATACTCTCACATGCAGAAGAAAAAAGAAGGTACATTTTCAGATAAAATGACAATGAATCAACCTCATTAATTTTATTTACATTATTTGTTTCATTTCAAAAATTCATAGGCTACCCTGACTGCCTGTCCATTAACTTTGGTGAAAAATCTTGTTAAAATCTCTTCTACAGTATTGTCTTTTCAGGTGTGGTATGAAATATGTACAGATCACAAATAGCACGACAGGATAAATGCATATACATTCAAATCTGATAAATATTTATAACGATCTGCCTTAGAATTCCTGTACTTCCTCAAAGGTTATGTGGAAATATATCTTAAGTCCTGAAACTCTTCAGAAACTGTTCTTTCTCCTTTTCAAAACTTATTTTTCTTTTTTTTTTTTTTTTGTCATGTATGACTGAACATTTACATGTTATCATAGATGTATTATGTCCTCTTTCACTACAATATTAAAACAAACAAACAAAAAAGTTTGAATGAAAGAACAGTGAAGGATGAATGAGCGTGAATGACTAGTAAGGCTGCTGGTCAGACATGAAGACTTATTTACCACAAGAATACAAAAAAACCCCAACTATTTTGCAGCATTATGCTCATCAATTTCTTCAGGTCTATCAAGGCCCCTTGTTAAGTTTCCTGGATATAAATATTTTAGGTTCCTTCTGAGGACACTATCTATTTCCTTATAATAGTATTAAGGTGCATGTTGAGGAATAAAAGCTCTGGTTCCATTGTATTTTTTTTTTTTTTTTTTCTTTTTCTTTACATCACAAGGAATCATATTGTAACCCTGTAGTCTTACCACCTACATGATGTACACTATGAAATTCAGGATTTTAGTACTGGAATGTAACTTCTGTTTGAGCTGTAGCATGTATTTTACACGGATAATTCTACTCAATTTAAATGTTCCAGCAAATGAACAATTCACAAACCAGTAAGCAAACGGCTCTGAATAGTCAGCTCAGCTTTTCAGCCACAGATCCTCATCCTGTCTTTCACAGAGCCATCCTGCTTGATGTTCCCATCCTCTGTCACATCTTTAGGGTAATAGATGCAGAAACACAACAGGACTTCATGTCAGAGCATTATTTGCAATGACTCCATAGACCTTTTCAGACACTGCACTCCTAGGCAGAGTTCTTCATCCTGCATGTGAAGCATTCTCTGCTCTAGAAATTTTAATGCGTATATGATGGGATTAAATATTCACATTTTGGAAAAGGTTTGTAATATGAAAATTAAAATCAGTGTCTACAACTATCTATTTTATCATCTGCCAAATGCCTCATTAGCATAAATCTGCCAAGAATAGTTGTATTTTTTCTCTAGAAAAAGGAACTCTGTATGGCCAGAGAAGGGATCAAAATATTTAAACAACCCATTACTAATATATAGTGCTAACGCAGTAGGGTTATCTCTGACTGTTGTCTCTCAATGTTCTCAACTTTATCTCATACCTTCCTGAATGAAATTTCATTTATTGGTTCTCTGCTGGATGTGACATAACTGGTGCACTTCAAAACATATTTTATCTCAACTGAACTCCTAGTATTCCCTGATTATAAAAATGCATATATAATAACAATGAATTAGTTACATATTTGTAGACTTGACTACACAATAAACATATTGGAAAACAAAATTTTCAAATGAATATCAAGATCCTTTTCTGAGAGTGTTTTGAGATTTTAATAGTAGTAGCTACAGTAATGTTTGAAAAATAAAGGAAAGGAGAAAACATGGATCACAGTATGGTTTTGTAAAATAGATGTTTTTATACTACACTCATCATCATCATCATGACTAGGCTTCGCGAACGAAGATTTACAAGGGCTCTACCCACGCTTGCTACAAGCACGCTGGTGGCTAAAAAGGCCAAT
>JAWWEE010000001.1:107951246-107966185 GCA_035221455.1 Xenops minutus | reverse complement strand
CCGCCAGCACAGCTCACAACCTCATAAGGGCACGCAAGCTTCTCCCCCACGACAAGGGGGTGTCCATGGAGAAGTTATACTACACTACTTTACATTTATATGTTATATTCTTGATTTCACTTGAATTCAAAACAGCACTGTATAAGTGGTCAGACTTTGTTTTCCCCAATATATTGCTAGATATTTAGCCAGACATCTTTTTCATTGTCTCTGAGGAGAAAATAGATATCTTCAAGGCTATAGGATGAATATTCCATGGTGATCATAGAATCATGGAATATCTCAAATTGAAATTAGACACATAATGATTGAGTCCAACTCTCTGTTCCTCACAGGACTACCTAAAACTAAATCATATAGTTCTATGCTTACAGCAGTAAGCATAGAAATTCTCAGTAAATATAAATAAAATGAAGTGTGTGTGTGTGTGATCTTTGAAGTTTTGATTAATTTTGAACAAAATGATTATTTTTGCATATTTTCCAATTCTGTCACTTTTCTAAATGCATTAATTCATGTAAAATTCTTGACCTAGCTAGGATCACAAAAACTGTAAATATAGTTTACATACTCTGCATGCCAACGCCCCTAACTTTTCACTTAAGGGGTAATTTGACAATTGATGAAGTTGAAATGACTGAAAAAAACACTCCCTTTAAGGACTTAAAATGAGAATAGAAAATTAACTGCAGCAGTTCTGATGAGGAAAATCACCCACATTTGATTCTGACTGTTATCTATATTGTGACACCAAATTCACTCTAAACACATTAAAACTACTTCCTTGCCAATTTTTATCTAACAGTTATGGACTACCAGATGATGGTTCCCTCACACTAAATATTTTTTCTTTTTTTTTTTTTCAGGTGACAGAAAATCAAACCCATCATACAATTCTCAGTGATTATTTGTCCTTGTAAAATAAATAGCATCCACTGTATAATTCAGATTTACAGATATATTATTCCTGTATTATAATTTGCAAGATATGCAAATTTGATATACAGTGCTTGAGCAAACATAAGTTTGACACTCAAACGTCTTCCAGATAGAACTACTAAAGAATCAGAAAGAGTTAGATGCTGGTTCATATAAAATGCTCAAAACTGTATTAATATTGTAGCTGTTCACTCAAAAACATTACTCCCCTTTTAGCAGTCTTCACACTGTTAAAACAAGGGAGTACATAATAGTTATTTTGTCACTCAAATTAAATTTCTTTGATGCATTTTCTAAAAACCAAAGAGCAAAACATGACGGTCAAAATAAGTACTGCATACCAATGAGATTCTCACTGGCAGCAAAGGACTGAAACACAAATAGATTGCTCATTTAAAGTCACCATTTAAATGAGGCTTTGAGAAGACTGACAGCAGGATTTGCTGTAGTCTCCCAAAGTTAAGGTTTTAATGCAATATCTGCTGTTCTGTGTCACGCATGAATGTTACACCATAGTCTGCTATAGAGCCTCAGCCACATATTTATTCTCCCTTCCACCATTATAGAGGGAAGACATACATTCTTGGACACCCTCCACATCCCACTTAAGACAACAGCCACCGTTCTGTATAAATCACTTTATGTCAAGTCTTTTGCATGAGATACAGTAAGGATCCACCATCCAGCACAGCTTAATTCTTTCAGCAGCCAGCCATGCCTGTTCTGCTCTGACGGGACTGAGGGACACTGATTTTCAGTGCTTGAAGAATGCATTCCAAAAAATTTGGATCATATTTTCCTCATATGCAATTGTGTCTTGTTTCATTGACACAAAGTAACTGTCATTAAAGCTGGTGCAAATCATGTTTTCAGACCATATCACATCCACACAAATGGTATCTAGTGATTAATCTTGCTGATTGCATTATTTTGACTCTAAGCATGTTAATCCAAACTCTTCTGCTTTTGCTGACTTCATCTCATTCAGCCTTTGCCAATTTTCCTCATGCCATGAACACCCACAAGATTTGAACATGTGTGGGTGTATTTTTTCTCTTAAAGAATAGGAAAGTACAGCTTAAAAATACCACTCTAAACATACTGTACATTATTAAATACACTGCTAGTTTATTGCTCTAATTAACAGCTAGATATTTTCTCTCTTGGTGAGCAATATGAGAGTTAACGGAGTCCTTGTTTTCATTCATTCCCTATTAAAGATTCCCTGTGACCAACGAGTTTAATGCTGGGGCCTTTATGATTTTAGAATGAAACCCTAAATAAAGTTCCTGTAAAAAATATAAACACAAATCTGCTCTGATAAGGAAAATTATTCACAGTGGGAAACTGAACAGTTTTTCAAAAGCAATCGTCAATTTTTCAGGCCTGACTATTCTAATATAACACACCTTGAACAATGAACACACTGGAGCTTGAGAGGGTGATCCCGAGGCCCATAAAGGAGTCTACATGCTGCTTTGGCTTCAGGACTTGAAAGCCACATGGAAAAATTTGCAATTTCAATAAGCACAATAATTTCAATAAGATCTTGCATTTGTCTGAGGACATTCTTTTTCTCACTTCATGTGATGACGGGATCAATACAACATTGAAGTTGCAAGAAAAGGGCCTGTAAGCTTTCAAACTTGAAAGCAATGCTATTGTGAAGGAAATCTTTTGGGGAGAGGGTGTTTTGGCATGCAGCAGCAAGCGCTCTGCAGTGGGGAGATCATACGCAAACTCAGTGTCACCTCCAGCATCAATTGTGCCCCTCTCATTCCTTACCCGAGTGCCTAAGAGAATGGTACAGCCTAGAAATGTGAAAGCTCTGTGTGTTGTTACTAAATCTCATTGCCATCTTAGAGAAGTTTTTGAGGGCAAGGACTCAGTATTAATTTTGTATAGCAGTAAATCCATACAATTTTTTAATAACTTTTCTACCTATAGTGCTACAGAGTCTGGGGTAAAATTCATAGGATGGGAGAATGAAAGATAACATATTAATTTTAACAAGATATGCACACCCCATTAAGATTAAAATCATATATCTCTACTGCCATGCAATCTGTATATTTTAAATACCTGAACAAAAAAGTGTGAAGTAAAAAAATTAGATGTAAAGGAATGCAGTAATTAAAGGTTCCTTAATCCTGCCACCCTGTGCACCTATATTATAATGTTATCTTTAAATAGCAGGAGCACATTTCGTTTTCCCCAGTCTTTCCTCCACTCAGCCACTTCCTTTTCTGATTTGGTACTCTGGATGTGCAAACTCCAATAAATGTTCTCTGATCTCATCTTTCTATCTTACCACTCACTATGCAGGTCCTGGTTTTACTTACTGCATATCCTGAACTGAATACAAAAGATTTCATTTCCTTATAAGCTCATATATAATTTTATCACTGCACTATCCAAGTTTTTCATTAACCTTTCACCTTTCAAACTAGAATACTTGGCTGCAATCTCCTGGGGAAAATATCTTTTTCTCACCCATCCTGAAAACTTAAGCCAAACAATTCATAAGGAGTTAGTTGTTTTCTCTGCAGAGTTAACTGAAATTTTTGATTCTTAGATTAACTCCTCTCAAATAAACCTTGACTGCATGAAAGTGACCATTCAATGACATGTACTTGGAATGACTGCATGAGCAGCTGAAAAATCTTAGCTTACTCCATGGGTAGCCTATGTAGACTCAATTCCTGAGTTCCAGCTGCTTAACTGAGTATTCCTACATTTAAGACTCTGTGTGGTTATGAAGGACATTTCCTGCAACACTTGAATTTTGCTTTAAATGAAAAAGCATTACTGTGATAGGAGGAAAGAATGTGTTTGCATTTTTTAACAACTCTGCAGCTTTTAATTCAAACTGACAACTGCAAATCCAGGTCTCACTGGAGTTATCAGCCATTTTCCAGTGACTAAGAAGTCAGGATCTCAGTCAAAACTCAGACACTTTGGGAGGGAACAGTTCAGTTTTCTACTGAAAAGTGCTTGTACCTTCTGCATTTTGGTAGTAGCATAATCCCTTGATTATTGGGGAAACAATAGTTCCCAAAGTAAATGGGATTCAGGTGCCTTGAAGCCAGAACAGGGGCTATAGTTAAAGCCTTTTTTAATGCAGAATTAGTTTAAGTGCACATTCTCAAGATATTCTTTTCCAGCTCAGCTGGGATTAGTGATAAATATAAGGCCTATCAGTCCTGGAATATTTTCTATCCAGTACTCCTGTAAAAATTAAATTAAGATGTTGTTTTAGAAGCTTTGTTAGTAGTAGAAATATACTGCAGGACACTGTATCCCACACATGCCTTGTCTGTATTCCAGTAGAAAGATCCAGGGCTTTCTGACACTGAGATTCTGCTCTGTTCAGATGCTGAAGAGATACAAGGCCTGGAGGTCTAGACATCTTATCCTTCTTTCCCAGCACTTAGTGAAACAGGTTTCTGGAAGTATACTTCCATTAAAAGGCAAGATTTGGGCTCTTTTTTTTTTTTTTTTTTTTTTCATTTGCCTCCATGTGAAATATTATGTTGAATTTAATTTTTATAAAACCTTGTCTATTCCAAAGAGGCAATGAAAAGAAAAAAAGTACAAGAAAACTGTAGCAAAACCCAAAGATGTTACTAGGAAAACTACTTTTAGTGTGTAATGCTGATAATGAACACACAACTTTGAATGCATTTGATTGAAGTTTTGGCTGTAAAGTACCATATTAATAGTCATACTTTAAACAACACTGACAATAGCATGACAAATAGTTATTTTAGTAGATATAATGTCACACATAGAAAAACTGCCTGTGACTGTCATTACCCATTATTTACAACTGTGAGGGTGTATTTGCCTCTATGCTCTTCATTTAAAAACATACCACAGCTGGTGGTTACTCAATGCTATTTGAAACATGTAAGAATTATGTTTGTGGCACCTAGATTGAGAGTACCTGTGAACCTGGACCTCAACATCATTAATCCTACTATGTCCTGCATATACACATGCCTGCATATCTGAGATGTCCAACACAAGAAAGATTTGGACCTATTAAAATGGGTCCAGAGAAGGACCACAGAGATGATCAGAGGGCGGAGCACCCCTGTTATGCGGACAAGCTGTGGCTGTTTGTGGCAGAACACGATAGCTATGAGACACGGAAATTAAACTTTCAAAAGTGGACTTACATGGACGAAGAGATGGAGGACAGAGCACAGACTGTGGCACTCTGAACATTTACAGCAGAGACTTAAAGAAAGGATTAGACTTTAATTGTTTATGGACACTTCTTGATCTCGCATACTGTTGTTTGTAGAAGGATCACATTGCAAGTACACAATCAAATGTAGAAAGCTGAACCCCCTCTGTTTATGGTTTTCCCCACAGTTACTTCCCTGTGTACACCCCTCAGGTTGATCCCCAACATGACGGATCCCTTGTTTTATCCCCGGTTACCCTCCATGTTGGCTTCTTCCCCCTCACAGTTCTCTCGCCTTTTCCCTGGACTGGTTCCCTATGGTTCATGTTCCCGCCTTTGTGAGTTTCCCTCAACTGCCTGTTTGGTTGCCTGGTTACACATTTTGCCCCCACTCCTATCCCATTGCATTCCAGTTCCAGAACCTTCCCTCGGAGCCCTATAAAAGCCGGAGCCCCAGCTGAATAAACACCTTTTGTGCCTTCACCCTCAGCCCTGTGTGCTGTGGTGTGGATGTTGCATGCGGAATGTCATTCGATCGGCCGCTCATCAGTTGTTCAGCCAGGAGATGCACTTAAAGGGGGCTTACAAAAAAGATGGAGAGTGACTTTTTACATGAGCAGATAGTGATAGGACAAGGGAGAATGATTTTAAAATAAAGAGGGGATACCTAGTTTAGTTGTTGGAAGGAAATTCTTCACCCAGAGGGTAGTGAGACACTGAAAGAGGTTTTGCAGGGTTGTGGATGCCCTATCCCTGGAAGCATTCAAGGCCAGATTGGATAGGACATTGAGCAATCTGGTCCAATGGAAGGTGTCCCTGCCCATAGCAGGGGGTTGGAACTGAATGATTTTATGATTCCTTCCAACCCAAGCCGTTCTAGGATTCTATAACTACATGGAGAGAGATATATCTTCAAATATTATACACCTATGCATATGCGAATCTATACATGAAGCGAAAATGTAGAAGTAGCTTTTGTAGAAATTGTGAGGAAGAGAAATCATTCCTGCTGGATCAAGAAAAGCAACAGAAGCTGAAGCCCACTTTGTGAATGGGGGAGCACAACATTAAATGCAAGAATGAAGATTAAGAGATGAAGTAAGAACTGGAAATGGAGTCAACAGCAGCTGCTATGCGCAGGTGAAAACCTGTAGTTTCTTAGATTTTGCCCTTAAGAATTGAAAACATTTCCCTTGAAGTGCCAAAGGAATCTTCACACTCTTCTTTCCAACTATTGACACCAATGGCACAATTCTGCTCCCTGGATTATCCCACTGTCTCCTCCTTATAGAAGCACAATCACTTGTATCTTTTCTAATGTCTTATGACTCCAAACAGACTTCTCCCTGCAGTTCTCCACAAACTGCTATTGAAATACTGTCCCATTTGTTATTTGGGATATGTTTGGAATCTCACACAGTGAGATCAAGAGATACAGTGATGATGTCTTGTATGTCTTCCTCCCCACCTCAACTTTATGGAATTGTTTTAAGCATTTTATTGGGGAATTGCATGTATAATCTGAAGACTGATTAATACCATAAAACTATCCCCAACCTGCCTGGCCTTGGCCTTGGCCTAGGTGTCACACACTAGAAAGAAGAATTCCCTTCAGTGTTCCTAAAACTTTACAAAATGAGTAGAGTTAGAACAAACATTGAGGCAGAACTACACCTGGGACCAAACACTGTACTGAGATGTTTATATTGAATAGGGTTAATTACAATGTGCAGAACAGGTAGACAGACTTTTCAAGGGAAAACAACCAACCAAGCAACCAACCAAAAAAAAAAAAAAAAACAAACAAAAAACCCCCAACAACAAAAACACAAACCTCCTAACGAAAACAACACAACAAAAACTTTTCATGAAAATGTCATTGAAATGGCTTAGTATTTGTGCTCTTTTAAGCAATCTCTCTGACAATTAAATCACCCACAGCTGAAGGTGATGAGCCTTATTCTGTATATACTGCCCCTAGAAGGCCAAATTGATCTTGAAATCCTCAAGAATATCATAGAAATGAAGCTGATTGTGTAGTTGTTTATTCACTGACGTTATATTTATCCAGTTCACATTGTGCTTGAAAGACTTGATAGAGAAACCCAAGACATAATTGTCCACTATTCGTTTTTTTCACTACATATTACAAATAACTGAAAAGACTATACAAAAAAGAGTATACAAAAAAGTATTTTGTATTTTTTGAGGTTATCATAAAGCAACTTAAATTTTCAGGTAGAGCCCAATAATTTTAAATTTATTTTTTTAGCCTTCTTTTTTAAAAACCCTCTAATTAAAATTAATTATGTAACTGCATTGGATATAGAACTTTGGGATCATTTTCACTCTCAGACAACAGGTATATACATGAAAATTAGTCCAGATAAAACAGTTTATATCAAGATTTATCATGCAAGGCTTAAAAAAGAAATGCCAAAATTATAAAGAGGTTATATTATAAAGATTTTCTGCAGACTGACAAATTTAATTTGCACAGTTATTATTATTATTATATATATATTAAAAAAAAAAAAATAAAATAAATACTGCCTTATGAGGGTTTGTTTCAGTGCAGCCTGAAAACGACAGGCCAGAATCCTCAGTGCAAACCCAAAGAAAGATCAAACTCATTCCAATGACTTGGCCATATTCACATATGAAGTTTGTGATAGCCAAAAATTAAACCCACGTTGCAATCATGTCCTCATCAACTGCATTCAGGCCATCCACTCTTGCCTTTAATTCCCTTTCTTTGTTCACTATACACGTATATACATGTGTGCGTATGCTGCTGTGCAACTATGAATGTGCGTGCATGTGTGTGTGTATTACTGTGTGTATTTATATGCACAACCTAATTCTTGCATTAAGGGAAACCAGGAGCCTTCCTTATTTTACTATATGATCCTGCTTAATTTTCATCTCCAAATTTAGCACTCAAATGTTATATCATAATGCTCACTGCATTAAAAGGCTGAATTAAGATTATAGAGACAGTCTTGACCTTCGATAATCTTTTCAGCTTTTGCAATAAAATACCACAAGATCTGTTTGGTAATTCTCATCACCTTTGAAATTAGCAGCACCAGTCTATGTTACTTTGATGGATGGTAGCACTAAGCATGATCCAAAGATGCAAATTTCTTTAGTTTTCCTCTATAGTGGGAATGTTATTTTCAAGAATAATATTATTGAACAATATTATTTTCAGTGTCACAAATAGGTTCTATTTGTTAAATCTCCTTGTAAGTTTTATGTCTGGAAGACATTAAAAAATAATGCAAATTCATAATTTTCAGACTACCATCAATTACAGTTATATTTACTGCAAAGGAGTTATCTTTTGTCATTCTACAGTCACCATTGGAACTGAAAAAACAATTCATTGCGAAAAAGAATCATTGCAAACATGGATCTTTATTTATCTTTTGCTTACATGCCATCTCTGATTTTACAAACATAGAATAAGTGAAATATTCTTTGAATCTAAATGATTTAGGTGTTGCAATATGTTCTTTTATTACTTCTAGCACATCATACCTGAAGTCACTTTGAGATCTCACATGACTTCTCCAAGTACTCTACCCTCTTCACATTGCACTTGATTCAGCAGTCCACTGAAAACCACACTATTTAACATTGCCAGACTCATCAAGTAATTTGCTTCTTCTCATGCCTTACATTTCCAAGGCAATATCTCATTAGCATATAGTCTGTGCAAATGAGGATCTGTTGCTTCTTTTTCCTCCCATTGCCTCCGTGGTCACTAGCTATCAGTTATTTCTTAATGAGATCATGAACTGTTTGGGTCCAGCATCTTCCCTATACCTCTCCTAATGGACATGAATATTTGAGAATGGTTGCTACTAAACCAAGTTATTATTGACCAAAGTATTTTAAAACCTATTTAGTTCAAATCCCCCTATTTCTCAGCCACAGGAAATATACTAATGTAGTAACATCCTTTAACTGTTTTTCAAGTTATTTACTGTCTTGAGAGTCTGGATCTTCATTTTTCTTCAGCAGGAGTTAATTATTAACTAATTAACCATATCATCTCAGTGAGACGTGCAGTGTTTAATTTATATTTTGAATAAGAAACAAAAAGCTCCATTTTGTGGAGAAACAAAAATGCTAAATGTAATTTTTAGCAGAACAATGATGCATAGTCTTTCCAGCAGTATTTTATTATATGTGTAACCTATTGTTGACTAAAGCATGTATATATAACAGAGATTTGCCTTAGCATCTGTTTTCAATTTTCTGTTTTTATTAGATTTTAAGATTAATAAATTTTGATGAACCCATATGTGACTATTGGAAGATACCTTTAAATAGAGGAATAATGCATCTTACTATCTGCCACTGTTTAAAACAATTGGATTTTATCATTAAACCCTTGCCACAGAAAAAAATAGATGAAATTCAAAGGCTTCATCAAGACAAAACAGTCAAAAATTGTTTAGAGATATGATTTAAGAAACAGAGGTATTTCTTTATTTCTTTAAGACTTTAGAGACTGAATAAGAAACCCAAGTTGTTGCTTGTTAAGCAACACAATTAAGTCAGCATAAGATTTTCCATCAAGAGAATATTGATAGCTCACCTTCTAGATTCTATAGGCTAATACAGTTATTTCCCAATTTCTTCTTCACTTGCTTATCCCCCTCCTTTCCTTGTAACTCATGGTGCTCCATCTTTCTGATGAGATACTATTTTTCTTATGAAAGAATAGGGACAAAATTTTTGATATTCAAAATCAATAAGTCCTCGAAATAATCAAGATAGCTTTTTAATTTCCCAGTGATTTCCTTTATTACAATAATCAATTTATTTAGTTTTCTTACATTAAAAAAAAAAAATCATTTTGGTCTTCTTTGGTCACATGTATTGCTAATGAGAAGCAGAGACTTCACTCCCCTTCCTCCCTCACCTCCCTAAACACAACTCAAATCCACACAGAGAAATCTGGGGCCATGTCTATAAGCTATTTTATAAGGTTTCTCCAATTCTTTGGGGTTTTTTGTTAATGATTCAGTACATTCATGATTTTCTCTTCAACAATAATATTACTGTATTTCTGAAAAAAAAATCTGTTAGACATATTGAAAAACTAAAATAAAAAGATAAATTTTATTTAACTGTAGTCTACTTATTTTTTTCCTTGATAATTTTTCCACTGGTTTCTCCCTCATTGATTTTGTTTTGAATATGAAAAGTTTCCAAATGTCAAAAATGTCCACCTGATTTGTATTAAAGTTTTCTTGAAGCATTTCTCCTCACAGGTATACAATAAAAAGGGTATAATATTTAAAAAAAAAAAAATAAAAAAATCTATACATTTTTCTCCTTTTTAAATCTTTCTTATCAAGCCATCCTTTTATATTTATTGAATTTTCCATAGCACAAATGAACCTCTCCTAGATAAATAATAAAGCCCCAACTCAAAGACTTGCAACAAAGATATTCTTTCCTTTTATATCAGATACAGATGAAGTCACAAGATTATTTGTGTGTGTGTGTGTGTGTGTGTGTGTGTGTGTGTGTGTGATTTGATCAAGTGGAGAGGAGAGGAAGAGAAGTGGAAGAGAAGAGAGAAGCCTCCACCTTTCCAGTCTTCTGTACACTGGGGACCACACAACCTTTTTGGTAGTATTGGGTGCCTGTCTCTGATTTATGAAGGGCGAGGAGCAGGAACAAGAACAAGGACCATGAAAGAAATTTCTTAATGATGCTTAGCAGTGCTTTAGATCAGTCTTGGTTTGGGGAAAATAGTTTAACTGCTGTGGGAAGCAAGGGCTGACCAAATTGTTCCAAAGACCTCCTGAAAACACGTTGCCTTCTTCCCATCTTTCCTTATTCTTACTGTGGTGGCACCAGAAAGTGCTCAGTAGGCAGGTTCTCTTCAGTCTCTGTACTCAGTAACCTTTCTGGGTTATGGCCCACACACCCTTTCCAGATTCAACTCTTCTGAAACGGTCAGGCAAAACTTCACCAGAGATCATCTGAGATTTGATGCTTCTGGGAGCCTGACTAAAGATTCACAGCTGCTGCTTTTCTTTCCCTTTTCTAAAGGAGGATTTGTAATATTTATTTGGTCAGAAATCTTAGAAATGTGAAACTAATTGCTAAAAGTCTTATTTGTTGAAGTGCTGGGATTAAGTCAGTTTGATGAATTCTGTGAGTCTCAACCACTATTTTAAATTTGCATTTCAGAAGAATTTATATTATAAATTAATTCAATCCCATTACTGTCTTAGATTATGGACTCTTCAAGTAAGTTTAATATTTTAAAATGCCAGTCTCATAGCACAGCTACAGAGATATGTCCCTTAACTTTCACATCAGCCACTGCATTTCAATGTATGTGATGAGAAAACACAAATTGAGTGATTTAGTTTGGAATTCAGTTTAAGATATTTCAGTTCTGTGATCCACTTACATTCATAAACCTTTGTGCTGCATCTAAATTCTTACTGTAGCTGTCAGTCTGCCTGATGGAGCCTAGCAAATGGTTTAGCTGAAAAAGCCACAAAAAGATCATTTTATTTACCTAAGAGTGGGTGAATAGTGGCATGTGGCTTACCCCAACGTATCCCACATTCAGCCTCCTCTAGATCTAGTGCTATCTATATCATTCCCTTGCAAATGTTTTGGAAATGGTCCTAAAGCCTCTAAAACAGCATTCAGCACCTCTTCCTGTGTAATGGAATGAAATCTTAGCTATATTTTAAGGTTGGCTAAATTGCTTTCTGCTCTGAGAACAATGGGAATTGAAAAAAGGAAACTATTGATGTGCATCTGCTAGAAGCTTAAACTGAATTTGATGTCCACAGATAGCTGATATATACAGAGGTAGGCATTGGCAGAACAGATTCAAAATACAATTTGAAATAAGAAGAACAAACTCAAATGATCAGGTAGGTGGCCCATATTATTACTAGCAATACACATTGGTTGTTTTGAATCCTGTTAGAAGATTAGAGAGTCTATAAAAAATTGAAGAAATTAAAATCCATTGTTTTGAAAATTATGTAAATATCTATTATATGGAATTAACTTTTTCTGTATTTTATCCTTCTCTTGTGTTTACTACAGAAGCACCTGGAAAGCCACTTCTTCCATACTGTTGCATGTTTTTCTAAAATGGATGAAGTTAGAGGCAGACTGTAAAGCAGACAAAATACTGCCTACTCTTAAACAAAATAAAAACTATGATTTTTAGTATAAACAATGCATATTAAAACAACCTGACTAACTGCAACAACTTTCTCCTCTTAAATAACAGCTGCAAAACCAAGCAGCGCAGTCATATTTTACTATTTTACTGAAAGGAGATCCTAAGTGTTACTTTCTTGAACAGAATTATTGATTTAGTTGTGCCAAAAAGAACCTTGACAGTCAAAGGGCAAGAAAAACTAGTTTGCTGAAAGTATTCTTAGGCAAAAACAAACAAGCCTCTAATAAAGTAGGGGAAGCAATAGTCAGATTAAGTCATTTGTTACATTGCTGCATTTCAGCAAATATCTCAACAACAAAAGAATTAGTAGTAAAAAACTTAGTATCACATAGAAGGCTTTTCTTTAAATAATTTTCTCTTCAAGTATTATCTATGCCACTCCTATGATATGCAATATTAACAATGTCTTCTGCTTAGTGAAATACACCAATTTCTTCTTCTTTTCCAATATTAAGTCTTCTCCTATCCTATTTATGTACAGCCATTTCTTATTTTTCCCTCAGTATAAATTAATATTTCCTTTGGTGAAGTCTTATATAAAAGAACTATCTGGACTGATTTTATTAGTTCTAGACTTGCTTACATCCAGCCCATCATGACTCCTCACTAAAATTCATGACTCTACCCACTGCAAGGATTATATTGGTCCTTTTTCTACTCATCACTATACTTTGCTTGTTTTTCAGTGTCCAGTTCTCAGTGAGCCAAGCAAATAACAGTCACGCCCTGGAATTTTACCACTATGCATAGGTTATATCAACTTCACAATGAGAAGATGTACCCTGCACTCACCTGCTTGAGGCATTTGTTTTGTCCTAATGCATGTGAAAGGTGTTTATCATGGACAGTGAAGATGCTAATGATAGACAGCTGACTGCCTGCAATGTCATAAGGACAAGGGAGTGGAGAATGAATAGATTTCAATCACCCGAGCTCCAACGAATATCAACTTCAAGAAAATCCAAGACCTCATTCATTTCTAGAAGCAACTGCTTTTGTCATCTGTACAGGACACTTAATGTAAGCTCCAGTAACCCAAGCTGTATAAATTCCTAATGTTAGCTGGAAGGCTTTTGCTACTCACCAAGATATCCCTCAACTGCAGTGAAAAAATTCATGGATGTCTGACTAGCCTATCAAGCTTGCATTTGAAAAAGAGATGGATCAAACCTTCATCTCCATAAGAGACAGGTCACTTGTGATGGTTGCCATTTTCACAGAAGAAAAAGACCTTGGAAAATGCTCAGACAAGCTTACAAATGGAGTGTAAAAATAATGATGGTGCCTTCCCTATTCTCTATAAACCAAATCAACATAAAATCAGGGACCAAGGAAAGTCAATTTCACATGTGTGATAAAAGTTCTCCTGAATTTGAACACCACTTCAAGAGCCTGTCAGAGTTGTTGAATTAGAATCAT
Organism: Xenops minutus; assembly: GCA_035221455.1. Classification (NCBI taxonomy): domain Eukaryota; kingdom Metazoa; phylum Chordata; class Aves; order Passeriformes; family Furnariidae; genus Xenops; species Xenops minutus. Next base: position 107,952,392 of record JAWWEE010000001.1, on the reverse strand, counting down.
AGAAACACTGAGGTTGAAAAAGACCTCTAATATCATTGCTAACACAGCATTTCCAGTGTCATCACTGTGCAGCCATTTCCTCTGCCCTGTCTTTTGTTGCCTGGGAGAAGAGACCAACCCTCATCTCAGTACAACTTTCTTTCCTGTTTTTCTTTTCATCCCCTCAGCTTTCTTGCCATAGGGTGATGAATGGCTACATGCCAAATGCTCACAAAACTATTGTTTTGGCCAGTGCCCTAAACCTGAATTTCTGGGTTTTAATGAAAAGCATCCCAGTAAATGCAAATAATGAAAGCCTGAAGATCTGCATTTCAAACTATTTTGGAGTAATTTAAAACCTGGTTCTAGTGCTCTTTTTCTCTACCACTGTGATGATACTGACTTAAAGGAATTAATAGAGTATCAGCCTCTTCTGAGAATTATTTCTGAAAATTGCTAGCATATTTGTTATTCCTTTAAGGAAGCTTATTTCTCTTATCCATTGTAAGATGCCTTTGTAACTAATAGAAATAAACATAAACAAGGATCTCTTGCAGATCTAGGGAACACCATGGGTTTGAATTTTTAAGATAAACTGCCATAAGACTTCCTTTTCATATATTTTCTCTCTGTTTTGGTTTTGATTTTCATTCAGATTTAATACCTAGTTGTTATATGTACACTTTCTCATTTTTAAGATAATAATTGGTAAAAACTATGTAAATGAATAACAATATTTACAAGTATATATGGTCAGGATAAAAACCCTTCATAGAGTAAGATGGATTTCAAAAATGGCTGGTACACTGAAATAGCAATTCCCATTTGTAAACAAGTTTTACATTATTTATGATGATGAAGAAATGGTGCTTGAACAAGGTTTATGAAAAATTCTATTTCTTATTTTGCTTATCATTTCCTTCAATAAAGCAAAGATTTCCTTATACATTCTAAATTCAGGATTTCTGATAATTAATTAAACAATCATGTATACATGAAATACATAAAAATAGATATTCTTAAAATGAATTGGTAATTCAACAAGTTTCTATAAGGGATGGTTAGCATCTATAGGAAAGTAAGGAAAAGAAAGAAAGAGAGAGAGAAAGAAAGAGAGAGAGAAAGAAAAAGAAAGAAAAAAGGAAGAAAAAGAAAGAAAGAAAGAAA
>JAWWEE010000001.1:107930228-107951146 GCA_035221455.1 Xenops minutus | reverse complement strand
TGGGCAGGGACACCTTCCACCAGCCCAGGGTGCTCCAAGCTCCATCCAACCTGGCCTTGGACACTCCCAGGGATCCAAGGGCAACCACAGCTTCTCTGGGCACCCTGTGCCAGGGCCTGCCCACCCTCCCAGGGAAGGATTTCTTTCTAACACCAAATGTAAATCTCTCCTCTTCTAGTTTAAAACTGCTCCCCTTTATCCTATCACTGTCTGCCTGTGTAAGAAGTTGCTCTCCCTCTCTTTTCTATGAAGCAGTGAGTAATGAATCACAGCAATGCGTGTGTGGAGTGCCATTATTCTCTCATTCACTTCCTTCTGGTGTAAAGCCACCCCTGGGATCAGCAGAGTGAAGCTGCTCTGGTGTCAGAGAAGTTACTGGGTCACGTCAGTAAATCAGTGCAGTGAACTTGTTTGTGGGGGCGTTTCCAGCCTCTGCTTCTTAAGGGAAAACTTTCTCCACATGTCCCGGAGAAAACACAAGCACTGTTTGATGGCAACTCCGAAATCCAGGCAGGAGCCATCTGGGCACATGCTGTGTGTGGTTTTTCCTCTGTCTCTCTCTCTTCAAGAGCAGAGATAATTATTTCTGTGTGCCGTGGCTCTAAAGTGAACATCCCTGGTACGAGCTCTGCCTCTTATCACGAGGCAGCTGCAAAATTGCCTTCAAATTGTTTTACAATTGGGTTTTGCTTGTGACCCTCTTGATTTAGCAAGGCAAAACTGATGTGAGAAGAGCGTTTGGGAGGGAGGGAGAAGAGTGGAGACCAAGAGGTGGAGATCTGGGAGGCTGACGATGTGGGAGGGGGAATGAAGCATGTTGTTCCCAGCAGGAGCTCAGGGCTCACAGCAGCAGGGCTGGGTTCCTGGGCCTTTCAGAGGGAGAAGAAGCCCCTGTGCTGCTGCTGCCCTGTTCATGCAGGGCCTGGCACATGGATGTGAAGCACCACAGGAAGGCCAATAACTTTGTGCCCAGAAGACCAGCCCACACTTTATGCTTAAAATGTCTGGGTTTTTTTAGGGGGGCAGACCCAGCATCCATTTAACCTGGTGTCTTTTGATAGCAGAAGGGGAAGCAGAGCCACCTTGCAAGGGAGTGTGGGAGGCACTAAGAAATGAAACCTTCCAAGTGAAATTGTGTCCTCTGAGAAGTGAAAAGTAATTTTTCTACTGACTGCATCTGACCACAGCTCTGCTCTCCCCCATCACATGCCAGGCCATGGTTAACTCTGCTGCCAAGGTATTTCCTTGCAGTGCACTAAAAATAAAATATTCTCTGATCTAGCAGTTCTGATAGCAGTGACTTTGTTTAAGCAACTTTATAATGAGTCCTAGCTCTTCTCCCAATAGATGCCTTTGCTATGATATCCTAGAGTACCAATGGACTACAATAAATCAGCTTTTACAAACTCATAAACACATAGAAGGGAATGTAAACCAATTTCTGATCTAGTTGAGGTGCACTGAGATTTCACAGAGTGGCATGAAGCTTGAGTGGATTCTGAAATTGCTCTTGAGCCTGTGAATTCATCTCTCTCCTTTCTCTCCTCTGCCAACAGAGAGGTTGTTCTTAACCCCTTGAAGGCTGTCCCTGAATTCACACTTTGTTTTGGTCTCTCTCCCTGTCTGTGTGCACTGCACTCTCAGGTTTAGGTGTCTGCAGGTAAACTTAAGCATCTGCACACCCGTGGGCTAAGAGGTGACAGGGTGATGTCAGCTGTTGTCACAGTCACCCCCTCCTGTCTTGTTTTCCATTCACACTTCCTCTGGGAAGCACCAAATGCCTTGGCTGAGCCAGAGGGAGCAACACATGGGAATGTATTTGTATATTGGTCTTGCAGTAGAAAGGTGACCTGCAGAAAAATTGTGTAAAGGTCAGCTGTGAGAGATGGAGAATTCAACAGGCCAAGGTGCTGAGTGCTCAGAGTTCTTCAGTGACCAGCAATTTAACAGCTCTTGGGAGAAAGGGGCACCAGGGACAGAAATCATTGTCACTGGTGTGAAATATCCCCCTCACCATGAGCCACCTGGGACACACAGGGCTGGGGATGCAGCTGACAGCCAGAACAACACTCTTGGGCACGCTAGAGCTTGGGGGAAAATTACTGGAAAAGTGGGAAAATTTGGTTTACTGAATATGCCATGCCTAGGAGGAAAATTGCCTTCCCCAGCTGGATTATCTACATGCATCCTCTGAAGGGAAAACACAGGCCCCCCTACCTTCCCTCCCCACTCCCCACTGGAGAGGGGATTGCTGGAACCCTTCTCCATCAGCCAGAAAGGCTGGAAAAGCTGCCAGAGCAAGGCAGGGAGGCAGGGCACCCTGCAGGATGTGCAGAGTGGGGATGGGTTGGCATGGCAGCAGCCCCTCCAGTCCTGGCTGCTTTACCCAGCTGTCAGGGGTAGTGGGGAATGGGAAGAGCCAGGCTGAATGCTAAAATGCCACACGGAGCAGCAGGGATGGAGGGCAGGTTGTGCCTGGGAACACTCGGGTTTGATTTTGGTGGTGGTGCCTCCATCACCTGCTCAAACTCTGCAAAACACACCGTGCCTGGCCCGGCTGGCCCAGGGGGTGCTGAGTGTGCCAGCCCTGAGGGCACAGCTGGGACCTTCTGTGGCTGCTGCAGCTGGGGGTGCTCCTGCCACAGAGGGGCTTTTGGTGGGAGCTCGCTGGGAAAACACTCACAGAGACCCTCAGCTCTTGCTCTGAGGTGAGGGGTGTCGTGCTCAGGGTGCTCCTATTCCAGAGAGCCTTTATATCCACACCTCTTTGCTGCTCTCCTTGTCCCACCACCCCATCCCCTGTCCCAGAGAGCTGGGATGGGGTTCAGCCCCTTGGCTGCAGCTCAGTGGTTTGCTGGGTGGCTCCAGAAGCACGTGTGACAAATTACTGGCACGGAAAAGGGACAATGTTTTCCCCTGGCTCTGCTGAATGAATTCTCCCCTTGCTGGGATTGTGATGCTCCAGTGCCACTTTGTCCTTCCCTTTCCCTTGTCCCCTCTCCCTCCTTGCCCACAGTTTCTGGCAGGAAGCACAAACAAGTTCTCGGTGTTTGGAGCCCATTTTCCAGATCAGGAGGGAAGGATGGAATATGATTTTCTTGGGCAGACTGATAACAGCCCCCCCTGAGTCCCAGCAACACCAGTGGTGGAGTCTGCAGATAATCCCATCAGACATGGACAGTGCTGCAGGCTCCCAAAGCCTGGGAAAACAAGACCCATCCTCACCATCATCCTGTCTTCAACAAGTGCCCATCCACTGTGTAATTAAGTCAGTTAGCAGAGACATTGATGCATGCTAACTCCATGAAACCAGCTTATTAGCTGCACTGCTAATTAGCCATGGGAAAACAAGCACGGGGTTTATGAATATCCTCTTAAGAAGGGGGAGGAGGAAATGAAAACCTGTTGAAACTGATTTTTGCCTGTTATTCCTTTAATTTTTAAAGAGAGATGAAAGCAGAAACAAATTAAAAGTGCCCATGTCAATGAGAGATTGGTTTGGCAGACTCAGGCAGAGCACAGGCAGGGAACAGGATGGAGGGGGAGTGTGCTTTTGGGAAATCAGGGTGAAAAGCTGTGGGGAGATGGGGTTTTACCATCATTTCCTGCACATCTTGGGGTCACTGTGACCTTCCTCCCTGCTTGGCCATATTGATCAATGCTCCCATTGAGTGTGTTGCCTCACCTGGCTGGAAAGGGGCTGGAAAGAGCCCTGAGCAGGGACTGGGGGAACCAGCAGCAGCAATGCAGGATCTGGAATTTGCATCCAGCCCTGGCTCACACAGCAGGGCCCGTGGCTCTCACAGGAAGCTCGTTCTGGAGTTTGCTGCTGCATTTAGTATTCGGAGAAGAGCCCAATTCGCTGATTGTGCTGATGGGATGTGAAAGGCAGGAGAGAGTTTTATTGCAGAGCAGTTGACCTTGCTCCAGAGATACTAGAGATACACAGCTGCTATTCAACATTGCAAAACACTGGAGTCATTATGCAAAGCTGTCTGCTAAGAGAAGCAATTAAGGCTTCGGAGCACTAGGATTTGCTTTAAAAAAAAAAGGACACATAGAGGATGGGGGCAGTTCCCTCCTTGTCTCAGGTGGTAGAATTGCTCTGGGGGAACACATGGGTGCCTTGTGCTGTCACTGAGGGCCCAGGCAACCACCCTGTCCCACTTCAAAGCAGGGTGACAATGTGGTTCTACAGCTGCTCAGTGGGATGGGGGTTTGCAGTGGCCACCTCCAGTGGTGAGACCAGCCAGTGAGGGGTTAAACACCGAGACAAATCCTTCCAGGCTCTCCTCACTGACATCCTTGCTTCCCTTACAAGATCATGGTGCTGCACACAGAGCTGTGCTGGGGGATGTTAAAGCTGAGGTTTCATTAGTGGCCATGGGCCCTTCCTCCTGTGCTTGGCTCATTGTGTGTCATATTTGTCACTTCACTGTGAGGGTATCCAAAGAATTCCTTGGCTCCCAGGTGGGGATGGACAGGAGCAAGGCTGCTTCAGGTCTTCCTGTGCAAGAGTGGTGTATCCCCAGCACCATCCAGGGCTGCTGAAGGGGCTCTGATGTGACAGAAGCCACGTGTTTCTGCTGGAAAATGTGTTTAATGATAAAACTTGGTTCATGCTGGCTTTTGCCTGACAGAAGTTTATCCCTTTAAAAACCCCAGCACTAAGTAAATGCAAACACGAGGCTCAGAATGACAACCCTGGAGTCTTCACTAGGGCCTTGCCTCTGGCAGGAAGGTGTGAGGCTTATCTGAAAGGCTGTGCAAAATCACAGGTTCACTGAGGTTGGAAAAGACCTCCAAGACCACAAAATACTACCTGTGACCCATCCCCACCTTGTGACCCAGCCCAGTGCACTGAGTGCCATATCCAGTTGTTCTTTGATAACATCCAGGAGCCAGGACTCCACCACCTTCCTGGGCAGCCCCTTCCAAAGCCTGACAACATTTTCCATAAAGAAATTCCTCCTGATGTCCAACCTGAACCTCCCCTGCTTGAGGCTATTCCCTCTCATTCAGGCACATGGTGTGACTCTTGGGGATGGTCCTGTGCAGGGCTAAGAGTTGGACTCCATGACCCTTGCAGGTCCCTTCCAACTTGGCATATTCTGTGATTTTGTGAAGAGTCTAGAAAGTAATTAGTAGAGGCTGAGGGAGGTAGGTCTGTTTAATTAAAAAAAGATGAGGCCCAGGGAAGACCTTATTGCTCTCTATAACTACCCAAAAGGAGGTTGTAGCAAGGCGGGAGGCCTCTTCTCCCATGTAGCTAGCGACAGGATGAGAGGGCATACCTTCAAGCTATGCCAGGGCAGGTTTAGGTCGGACATCAGGAAGAATTTCTTCACCGAAGGGATGATTAAGCATTAGAACAGGCTGTCCAGGGAGGTAGTTGAGTCACCATCCCTGGAAGTATTCAAGAAACTGTTGTATATGGCACTTAGCGCCATGGTTTAGTTTGATCAAATGTTGGACTTGAGGATCTCAAAGGTCTTTTCCAGCCTTAAGGATTCTCTGATTGATTCTAAAACACGTACGCACATAAGTCTGCATTATATCTAGCTCTAATGTGAGAATGTCTAGTTAGTGAAGTAAAACCTCACTTTAAAATAAATTTAAAACCCACAGTCCTTGGTTAGCAAGAGCATATCAAATTCAGAAAGATATCTGAATTGCTACATACACTGTACATGGTGAAAAAGATGGTTTCTAAATACTATTTAATACTCTTCAACGCACCAGTACAAAACTCTCACTGAATGTATAACAAAAACCTATTTAATCTTTTGCAGTGTTACCCGTTGTAGCACTTTAGCATAAATCCCAGGCCAGGGAGGGCCAGGAGTGCTCCACTGACCTAAGGCGATATTATTTTGGGCAACTACTAGGGAAGCTGTAATTGATGTTTTTCAGGCAGGGAAGGAAAAGTTGAATACAAGAAGAAAATGTTGGTTCTATGAGAACAATACTTAACCTATTTTTGCAATGTTAAAGGCAGAACGTTTGACAGATATTACTTATTACTTACTGTTATACCAGGTAGGTAGGTAGGTAGGTAGGTAGATAGATAGATAGACAGACAGACACATAGATTGCAGCAAGGAGAAGTTGCAGCAGAATGGTACAAAACTGCACCTGAAACAAGCTTCATTATTCTGATCCTTGAAAGCAGGGTATAAGCCCATACATTTTTTACCAGTCAGCTCATAGTCGTTGTATTGAACACAGAAAACTGAAAGCTATTTCTAGGATTCTGTCTCCTCTTCACCCATGAGTGTGCAGCAGTGCCTTGGTATTAGGGCTCAGTCTTGTTTTCCTTTATACCTTTACAGAAGCCAGCTTCCCATAAGAGGAAAAGCAGGGATAAGAATTTAAGGGCGGGAGTATTGTAATAGTTGTGAACAAGGAAGCAGGTTTTTTCTTTGCTTCCGAAGGAAAGAGACAAAATCCATAATTATCCCTAGGTTAGTTTCACTGAAAATGTTTCTACTCGATGAAACTCGATTTTTCTGTTGTAATGTAGTCACTTTAGAAATTAGCTTTGTCCAATAACTACCCTTTACCCATTTAATGCCAAACAGGCTGTTCCAGCATGTTGTATTCTTCACATCCAGTGCAATAAATGTATTTCTCTTCCTTATTCTTGGCACAGATATCAAAGGCACAGAACTGTGAAGAAAGGAGCTTCTGAGCAAAGAAAATTATGAGTACTGGACTGTTCCACTCCATCAATTAAGTTTAAAATAAAAACCAGACAGAGTCACTTACTCAAAGTGCAGTTCTGTTTTTGCCCATTTGCCCTTTACTACCTGCCCTCATCACCTCTCAGGTGTATTTCTTCTCCTTGCTCTCCTACTCAAGTTATTGCAAGCATCACACTGAATATGTTTGCTATTAGGCAATTTTAAGTGTCTTAACTGAGCTTCTCTACTGGATTAATAAAACTAAAATAGCTTGTAACAACATTCTGAAGGCATCATCTCATCATTAAAATAAACAGAAAGTTCAAATCTCTAAGAAAAAACTCCTAAATCCCAGCCCTGCAATCTTCACTTTGTTCCTTGAAAGAATTTATAGTTCTTGCTCACTAATCTTTCTCAAGATTCTTTGGTACATTCTACCAGTATACAATATAAGGTGACAGCAGGGCTGAGTATTCTGATTTCAGTGATGAGACAAAAAAGCAGTAAAGAGCAGTACACTGGTATTTGAAGTGAGAGGTTTAGCTAGATATTTCTGTAGCAATATCTTTGGAAGTACTGATAAAGTATATAATTTTGTCAGATGGCATCACTTCAGCCTCTTATATTTTTTTCCTCAGATAATCACATTTTAGGATGAAAATCTGAAGGAAGAATGAAGGAAAAAGACAACTATTTTGCTACTGAGTATTCAATTTTATTTATTTTAGATTAAAATATCAATCAGGAACTTAATTATTAAGTTTTAAACTAGATTCTAGATGGGCACTTGAACCTACTTGAAAGTAACCTTTGACTGTACGCACAAAACATGCATAAAAGAGTATACTCCTCTGATACTGAAATGAGGATTTTGTCTTCTACCAATAACGATCTTACTCATACATTTGAAAGGTTCCATCCAAGAAATCTGAAACTGAAACTCTGATACAACAAGCTTAGACTTATTAGTATCAACTCCTTAGACAATACTAGCAGGTATGCTCAAGGTGAAAGGCTTTGTACCATGTCATAATAGCATTCAGGAAAGCATTTAAGTAGCACTTTTTTTTTTTTTTTTCTTTTAAATCTATCATCAATCTACATGTATAAGCACTGACAACTGGAAATTAAGCATGTGCTAAAAAAGCAGTATGTTGTTTAAAGCAGATTAGAACATGCCCTTACCTATCTCTGGTTTAAAAAGAAGTCCATGTAGAAAAGGCAAAAATACAGGTTGAGATGATAAACAGATTTTAAATTATGTCTAATTATATAAATTCAGCATTTATCTATACTTGCTGTAAAGTACAACATCAGATAATTAAGGTTTTCTTTATATAAACAGAGATGTTTAATTATGGTCTTTTAAACAGCACTATGGAATAACTCACAAAAATGGTTCCATTTTCATGGCTACCATTACACATTTATCTGAGATATATTAATCTAAACATAACTAAAGCTTTTCCTTAAGTAGTGTTTTTTGTGGGTTTCTTTTCTGTCATCATCAGAAAAACCATGTTGAAAATGCTATTGAACAAATGATGTGATATGAAATGTCTCACAGGTTATGTAAAGGGCTCATAGAATAAATGCTTTTATAAACATATTATTTAGTAAAAAATTTCTTCATCACACACAAACCAGAGTGCAATCTGTGCTCCCCCTCCCTCTACCCAAATTAAAAAATAATAAAAAAAATATGTGACAGACCCTAAACATCTCCAGGTGCTGGTAAAACCATTTCATTATTTTCCTTGCATCACTGGAATAGCTGCATCATGCAGCTTCCTTTTCAGGCCGCTCAGTTTCTTTATGCTTTGTCTTTGACTCTTTCTACTGAGTATTAGTAGCAAAAACACTTTTATAGATATACAGATGAAGATGAACACTATAAAGGGCTGTAAACCATATCCAAGATGCAGAAGGAACCTGTTGCAGAAAGCAGGAAGCACCAATTTATGGTGATAAAGCTTGATGAATCAGAAGGTTAAATACTTTTGGAAGACATCTGGCACCCTGCCTCTATTATCAGGTTAAGCCAGATGTGATACTAAAGAATGTATGTCTGTAGAAATGCTGAAATTTCACGTTCTGTTTTCCTTGATGCAACTACTTTATATCAAATAGCAACTTTTTTACAGAAAAAAAAAGTTAATTAAATGAAACCATTTAACGAAATCCATATAAAATTAAATCTAAATGTGAAAAAGAAACTTTACTCTGGGATAGTGATTGCAAGAGTGAAAATGGAATCAGAAACATGAGCACATGACTTATTCATTCCGTCCCACCCACTTATAAATTTTAGATTTTGTTGAAAATTGCTAAATTTATACAAAAGAAATTTTAAAGTGTTCAAGACATTCAATAGTAATTTCTGCTTAAGTATCAAATATTTCAGGGAAGGCAATTCAAGGAGGAGAAGAAAAAAGAACAGAAAAAAAATTATTTTGGCACAAAAGTTTCACTATTAATAGCCTTGTTTGGTTAATAAAATGCAGTATATTAAAATACAGTACCTTATAACACATGCATAGAGCCCGCTGTCTTGTGCCACTGTTGGTCGGAACCAAATGGAGTCTTCTTCTTTGCTCATTCTGGTTCCATCAAAAGCTATAGGTTCCTCAAAATCTCCAGGTCCAGAGCTTTTGTACCACATCAGGCTAAGTCCAGCACTTTGGGCTAGGGAGTAATTAGCTCTAATATATCCATAAAAGAGTGCACATTTTATGCGAACAGGTTCTCCCACAAGAACTTGATATTTCTTGTAATCCACAGACCAGTCAGTGCATCCATCAGCTAAAAGAGAAGAGAAAATGACAAGAGATTGTCAAAGGCTTTGAAGATCTCTATTCACACAGCAGCCTTTACTGTGGGAAGGCATTGTATCCAAGAAAAGGTCTTAAGCAGGCCTCTTTTGATGCCTGGAATATTAACTGCATTTTCACAGTATCAATGTCATGTACTTGTCTGTACTGGACAGAGTTTTTAGGACATTTATTGCTAAGTATTGATGATTTCTGAGATAAGTGAGCATTTGCTATTTTATCTTTTGTGCAACTCCAGCATGACCACTTGTAAAATACTGGAGTGGAATTAGTGCAACACAGAGGCCATGTGGTACACAGGGTGTCCCAATCTTAATTGAATCGATGAAATATCTTCTGGCTAACCGTGTAAATGAAATCTCAGAAGATACTAGGACAAAGAGCTGTAGTCTGAATCAAAAACTGTGAAGGTCTGAGTTAGATTTGAAGGAGCGGTAGAAACTGTCTTTACAATAAGAGCAAATGTATAAAAAGATACTGCCAAGAGAACTACTCTCAGTAAATTTAATAGATTATTCAAGAACAGGTTAAGTAGATCTTACTTGGAATTCCTGAGTTTCCAGAAGTATATTACAAATTAATGTCAATTATTATTTTTCTTTTTTTTCTGTTGAGTAACATCAGCCCTAATACTTTCCCAAAATAGCTGTTCATCAGAAAGCAGTACTAACTTTTTTTTTTTTTTTACTTTCTGAACCCCAGCAACAAAACAAAACCCAAACCAAACCAAATCATAACAAAAAATTCCCTTCCTCCTCCTATTTATTTTTAGTTAAGAATACCAAAACAATAAAAGGAAAAGAGATATTTTATACAATGGTTTCCTTAACAAAAAATTAACATTTTCTTCTTGAGGAATTTCAACCATGAAAATTCACCATTATGTTCATTCACTTAAAAACTCAGTGTCCAGTTTTAGCTAGTTAATTAGGCCCTGATCCAGTCAGTAGAAAACAGTCAGAATATCCAAAGGAAAATTTATTTCATCTTAAAATTAGTATCTATATCTCATATAAATATTTGGTCTTTGAATTTGACACTTCTTTTTATTAGCTTTGGAAGACCTTGAGTAGATAGCTAGCTTAGAAAATCCACTTTTGAAAAGCTGAATTGTTGTCCTAGAGTCAGTTGACTTTAATGGAGAATGCAAACTCTGGTTCAAGATAAACAGTATTAGGACTTTAAACCTAGACAATGTTTAGACCTCTTACTTGTGAGAATAACATACCAGATAGTGATTTTTGAGATCTGCATTTGGATAATACCACAGTACTTATCATATGTACAAAATAAGAAAGACACAGACCTCTTCACACATCACTGTGCAAGCAATAACTTATGTTTGGCAACCACATTGAAAGATGGAAGGAAAAAGTAATAAAAAACTTAAGAATAAATTTGCATTGTAAACAGAATTCACATAAAGAAATATTTTACATATCTTTGGACTGTCTCCTCCTGCATTTACTTTTAAGACCAGGAAGAGAAAATAATACATCCCTATTCCAATTTTCCTACCCAACAGCTCCTAAAAATTATTAACAGTTATAAGGCCCTAATAAGACTTAGTTGTTCTCTTGCAGAAATTGAAGTGAATGGAAAGCTATACTATTAGGTTCCCCATAGGACTCTAAGAAACTAACTTCCATTTATTCCAGAATTCAATTACATCTTCGATCATTTCATTTTTTGCCTTTTTGAAATGCATTCTCTGATCTGATTCTATTTCTCTAGGCTTCTAAATCCCCATGCCAAAAATGGATTAACAGACACCTCTTAGCAGTGTAAATTTAATTATATAAGTTACCAGGTAATAGGTTCTTCATCATACTTTATCATCAAATTGTAATCTTGCCTTTCACTGCCTAATTAGGTTAGTAGTTTGGTTTACATTATTGGTCTGTTAGTCATCTTTTCTCTCTCAGGATATTCAGTTCTAATGTTTGCCAGTTCCTTGAGCTCGCTGAATCCATTAGAATATGTTGCAGAATAACACCAACTCGGTTTCGAGCCTCTGTATTGAATGAAGGAAGCAGAGCAGATGCCATTGACTTTATTTTAGCATGCTATTTCTCATAAAAGCATGCTAAGAACCATCTGCAGTACCGTTTAATAGACTTACACAAATATGCTGGCAGGTATTCTATATTCACATGCAAAACCAGAGAGAACATTACCAAACTCAGCACTAGCAAGCCCACACCTGGAGTGCTGTGTCCAATCTGGGCTCCTGAATACAAGAGACATGGAAAGAGTCTAACATAGGGCCACAAAGGTGATTAAGGGACTGGAGCATCTCTGCTATGAGCACAGGCTGAGCACTGAGACTGACTAGCCTGGAGAAGAGAGGGCTCAGGAAGGAATCTTAGTAATGACTACAAATCCCTTAAGGGAAGGTGCAAAGAGAATGGAGCCAGGCACTGGTGCCCAGTAGCAGGACAAGAAGCAAACCAAAACTCAGTGGCTTTTTTTGAACATGAGGAAACACTTTTTGACTGTAAGGGTGACTGAACATTGGCACGAGTGTCTTAGGGAGGTTGGGGACTCCTTATCCTTGGAGATATTTGGAAGCCAGCCTTTTCAAGGTGGCCCTGCATGAGCAGGCGTTTGGACTATATGACCTTCAGAGGTCTGTTCTGAGCTCAACCATCTTGTAATTCTGTGCTTCATTACAGTCGCACTCAGTGATAATCTTAAGAAAGTGTTCTCTTCTCAATGGGGTCTTTCAAAGAAGTGAACACAAGAGTTTTTCTCTTCTTGCTTACAGAAATATACCAATTAAACTTTGCCAAAATTGACATTCAAGTCACTTAGAACTGTATTAACCTTATTACAGCTGGAAGGCTTAATACCTTAAAAATCTTCCAGGAAATACCTCACACTACTGCTCAGCCAATGTGCCTTCATCTATTAGAAAGTGCTAATGCAATTTTGTCAGATATAATAGAAGTTCATCATTCACATAAGACACAGACAACCTTCTGTGATATTTTGTGAAAACAATTATATTTCAGGAGATAACTATCTGCCTAAAATGTTCCCATTCCACTGTAACTGAGGAATATAAACAGAGGCTTAAAAGCACCTAATGGAAAGAAAAATAGACTGTCATGTCCTTAAAAATTATATTACTGTGAACACTCAGATGATATCATGCACGCACTTTAACTGACACTTTCTGTATACACTCTGCATGGGAGATGTAAAGCACACGTGCATTTTTAAGTCTAGGAAAACTCGGATGTGTCAGAAGCCTAATTAAAATACTGATTCCCAAATTCCTTGAAGAACATAAAGGTACATTTTAAAAGACATAAACATACATTCAGAGAGTTATTTAGGTTTTTGTATTGACATTGCCAGCTTAAAACTGTTCAATTTTTACATGTTAAACATGTATGTTACTGATTTTGTAAATTGGGACAGAGAACAGAAAAGGCTCACTCAGATTTGTTAATATTGAGGTATTTCTATCCAGTTTCATATCACAACTGTGTGCTATTCTATTTTGACTGCTTTTTCTTTTCTTTGTGTATAATTAGGGCATCGACCAAGGAATATATTGAATTTTTCCTTTCTTACTTATGGCTGCTACTGACATAAAATCAACACCTACAGTTATGGTGGTTCAAAACAACTATAGGGGAAAAAATACACTCCGTATTTTTCAATGTTTTTATTTATATTGTTGCATCATCAAGCAGTCAATCATCTTTTATTTTATAAATCAGAAAATACCTGAATAATTCAACAGCTTTGAAATTTCAGAATGGCCTTCAAATGAATGGTTGTAGTCTCTGATCTCTATTTTAATATGCTGCCAGCTATTGCTACACATAATAGCACAGTGCAGGTTCCAAGATAAATATCATTCACTCAGTTATTTCCTTGAGAGATTTTTAGGTTATGAAAGAGACCACACTACATCACTGTCCTAATAATGAGATCATTCTGCTGGATAAACAAGGTTCTTGCAGGTTGTATCTGCTGATAGGACTCAGTACACAGAATATTCACCTTTACTGAGAAGGTCTTCCCCTTAATTTTTCAATATCATATGTATCATTTTCAAGGCCAAATTCCATACTGAAAAGGAGAAAAATATAAAACTAATAACTCCTGGGTCCACTGCTAGAGCTTGCTTTCATTCAAAAGCTTCAATTCAATTTATAGGTTTCAATTTATAGTCTTTAATTTTCCAATACATTGGTTAAAATCTGAGTTCCAGACATCTAAACAAATTAGGTCTGACAGTTGAAAACAGTTCTCTTAAAACATTTGTATCAGTAAGAGCAAATGATTCTAAATTTGCTTAATAATGTTTAATAAAATAAAATAAAAAATAACAGATTTAATTTTTTTCCTGCTTATCTGTATTTGTAATTCTGTTCTTAATTTCATACAGAGAGGGTTATACAATTCCCCTGTGCCTTCTATTTATTTGTCAGCTACTTCAGAGTTTTTAACAAGGCATTTGCAAACCTGATGAAGAAGTGATCTCGTAAGTCACAAAAAATTCTGAAAAGTGAGTATGTAAGGCAAAAAGCCTTGTTCCTAAAGCTGAGAACGTGTCAAGGAGGGCACTGGGGAATGTAGAAATTAGATGGCAGTACGCAGGGGGAGTAAATCTGACAGGTAGAGAAAGCGAACAAAGGAGATTGTATCAGTGCAGCAAGATTTTTGGGTGGGTGGAGAATATGGGACATAATATGTCAAGAAGAGAAGCTTTTCTTAACTGTCTGCTCATGCAACACCATTTCAAGACCTTATTGAGTGATGCATAAGACTGAAGTTTACTTTCTTTAAAAAAATTTTCACAATATTTTACCATGAAATCACAGTCTGTTCTTGATTTTCTCTCTCTACCCTGCCCGTTCCTTTCTGCTTTTTGCTTAGACTAGTTATTATTAAAAAAAAAAATTATATATATATATATATATATATATACTTTATTAATTACACTCATTACAGTGCCTGAGCCAACTAGCTCTATGCAACATAAAACATGGTATTCTACCGTGGATTCTCATTATGAAGACATGCAGACATTGTCTATTTTTGGTGTGTGTATACTTTTGCCATAAAAATAAGATCTAACAGGAATGAAGAAGCAGAACTTAGAAATGCAACATGCTATGGAGATAAAAAAGAGAACAGGATCAGTTCTATTCTTAGACTGCTTAGGTTTTGCTCTTTTAAAGTAATATCAGTATAAAATTGGAAAGAAAATAAATAATAATAAAAAAAGATTTAATGTTGGTACTTATCAAACATCAACATCAGGTATTTTACACACAATTAAATTTCCTTTTGCACTAAAACTGCTATTACAGCTTTAAATATTGCTATGCTGAACTTCTGTTTGATATTGCATTTTCATTTTGAAATGCCATTTTTCATTCTCTTGAAAACTCATGTAAAAATTATGTTTTATGCTAAAAGCTCATATATTTTGTTCTCAGTCTAGAAGTGTGTAGTGTCTGTTATGAGAGGGTGCCAATGGTTGAAAAAAAAGCTGAAGGAGATTTTTGGGAGACATAAAAATTATTTTGGATTCCATCACCTATTAAAGAAGTTAACTTCTAAAACTTGAACTTGTCACAGTCCCACTTGAGATAAATTTTAAAAGTGGCAGATTTGGTGGCTGAGGAATCTTGGCAAATGCACTAGCCCACAGTAGGAGGAGTAATGGAAAAACATGGTTTTGGTTATGGTTATGGTTTGCCATAAATTAATTAAAAATGCTGTCTTTCCTGGCTTCAGAATACTTCGCTAACATGAAACAGAATGCATATGCCTAGGTATTGGACCACTTAGAGTCACAATAAGCATGAAAATACCTTTATGTCTATCTGGTGGGAAGTTTTTTTGTAATTTGCTCTTTTACCTAAATCAAAGCCAGATTAAATAGTATTTTTGCCTTAACTAATAATAATTCTTTAAGTGTCTCTATCATGTTGTAGCATGAAAACTATTTTTTAGGAAAAAAATAGAATAAATATACCATACAAGACAGAGCAACCAATGTAAGAACAAATGCTGAATTTACTAAGTTCCTACTCTACGAATTTGTCCCTGTTGCTTATTCAGTCCCTCTTGCTTCTTTCAAACCCTCCTATTCTGCTTTACCGTGTCATGTAAACCAGGAGGCTTCATAAACACACTCTTTAAAGGTAGCCTGCTCCATGCTGACCAATCATGTTCTGTTAGGTTGACCCCAGACCAGCAGCCAAGCACCCATACACATTCTTAATCACTAAATCACACACACAACAGGACAGGGGAAGGACAGGAAGAGCAAAAAGAGAAAACCCACTGGTCAGGATAAAAATAGTTTAAGAAGTGAAGAAAAGAGGAAAAAAAAAAACAAACAACAAACAATCCCAAGTCATGCAAAGGCGCTCACTCATCACCTCCCACACGCAGAACAATGCCCAGCTAGTCCCTGAACAAAAGCTACATTGATAGCCAAAACCTCCAATAACTTTTATTGTTATTTGAAGTGGAATATCCCCTGAGCCAATATGGGTCACCTGTCCCAGCTCTGTCTTTTGTCCGCCACCCACAAGCCTACCTGTCCTGGGAAGTAGAATTGGGAAAAAGAGAAGCCTTGACATGGTGCAAGCACCGCTCAGCCATAGCCAAAACACTGGTGTGTTATCAACACTTTTTCAGTCACAAATCCAACACACAGCACCATAAAGGCTGCTATGAATAAAAACAACTCCATCTCAGCCAGACACAATACACAGGTCCCTAATCTGTGTGCTTCCCTATTCTATCTTCTTTCAATTATTCATTTTCAGCTCAGAGACTGTCTGTACAGTTACAGCATAGAGATGGCAGCATAATGTAATCAACAGCCACAAAACACAAGAGTTTGTTTACTAGATTAATTGCCAGAGCTTGATATCAAATTGCATTAATTTCTGTGCCCCTCTAAAATTAATTGTTTCTTGTTTGTTATATTTACTATACAACTTTGTGAGAGGACAGTTCTACATCCTTTGCTTCTTATGTGGCTATACTAGATTATCTGTGGTTCTTTTAGGACCTTAAGAGTACAAAGCTCTTTCCTTCCTTCTCCCCAGATGTATTATTATCTATTTTCAAAGGCAACTTCTACTCAGTGTCACTGTCATAAAATTTCTATATATTACATCACTTCTTATATAAAGTTTTATATATACATTACATATATATGTTTAGATAGGGAATCTCAACATGAGGATGAGAAGAAATTAAGTCTGGCATACACTGGTCTTCGATTTTCCCCTGGAATGATTAAAAAAAAGTGACTAAAACAAAATAGTAACCCAGCCTGCAGAGAAACTACTGAGAGAGAGGTTACACTAATTTCTAAAAACTAAAAAAAGGACATGTAAGGATGCCTTGTAGAAAGGAGATTTTCAAGAAAAGAGAATCTTTGGGCCATACTTGTGTATCATGTTGTGCAGCAGATGGCAAATTATTTAATCTCTTCCATAATCTCTCATTATTGAAACTGCTTCTGAAAATAAATTCTGTTCTCCAGTAGCTTCGTTTTGGAGATTACGAGGAAGATCAAGGATTTTTTGGAGTTTCAGTAGCACTTGAGTAACAGCTGCACCGTATGCCTTTAAACTTTTTTCTGCAAAGAACTCAACTGCTGAATATCACAGGGTTGCTGAATATCAGCTGAACTGTGATAACTGAATATGTGAAAACTGTCAACTTGGAGTAAATATAAGAAAATTCAGCAGATTAGTTCATAATATAAGAGGACTAAAATTAATCAAATTACAACATGTGCATAGGAGAGTTACAAACACCTTGTTGCTGTGACTTATCTGGTGGAAATTTCTTAAGCTGCATTGTCATGACTATGTGACTAGAATTGTGCAGTGAGAGCTTCAGAAAGAGCTGGGACAGAAAGAAACACTTTATTTCAAACAGACTTTGAATCAATGGATCACTTTTTACTTTAAAATTTCTAAGATTAAAAGTTCTAACCATATAATTAATAAGTTTAAATAGGCTATGATGTTACTACGAATAGCACATATTTAAAAAGTTACATATTTCTATTTATTAATCTGTTCTATATTACTTTGACTTTTAAAATACTGGGAAAGAGATAATATATTGAAACTGTGATCTTGGATTTAAAATATCACTATTCTTTGTGAAAGAATATATTAACTGCATACAACTCCAAGTGGGTTTGAAGACTGTTTTTTGCCTACAAGTAGTCCTATTAGACTGAAACTGCAGATAAGGATTTATTTAAAGCCATAGATGTGTCAGACAGATATTTGTGTCTATACCTGCAATTAAAGAGAAATTAAAATGCAGTATAACATTTAAGAGCACAAAGCAATTCCAGGAAGTTTGTTGTTTTTTTACTCAATATGACAAAGTTATTTATTTTTCCCCAAGCTGGCAAGAATTTTTTAAAATAATCATCATTGCACGTACTTTCCTCAATTTGATTAGCTGTGTGAGCATTTGCATGCAAAAAGAACTGACCTAGAAATTACAGTGTTCTAGAACAGATATATGATGTCAATATTTATATCACTATGTTGATACAAATATATGGTGCCATTTGGAATCCATTAACCAAGGCTTTAGTAATCATTAGCAGTTTTGAGACAGTCTGGAAACATTTAAACACTTGAAGACAGAACAGTGTCTTCTGCCCATGGATGGTTTTGGGCAGGACAGTGGGGCAGAGGTGGATTGAAAGGCTGAGCCTGAGAAGCGGAGGGAGGCACAGGGTTAGAGAGGTCTGGAAGGGCAGCTGTTTTATGGCCTGGTTGCAGCTTTCCTGGCACCCATGTGTGGCCTGGCAATGAGCACCTTTGCACTGGGACGCCAGAGGGATTTTCCACATGACAGGGCAGATCAGGACCTGCATTGCACTGCCATCACACAGGGGCAAATAATGATTAAAGACAGGGAAAAAAAAACAGAAATCACACCCTCCATGTAGCTGTATCTTCAGCAGGTGACACATTTATTTTAAAATATAGTTGTCGTTTTAACAGTCTATTCTATGTTGTGTGATTGCATATCTCAATGAATTTCAAAAAACAGACACTGATACTGGTGTACCACTCTGTGTGCATTTAGACAAGCATCTGACTTTTAGAAAAGACATATTTTCCTTCTCTTTTGCATTGTTTTTTAGTCCCAAGAGCCCTTTAACATTTTCTGTGTGAATGACTCAAAGGAAAAATAAATCCTTGACTTTACTCAGAAGCTTACTGCCACCACCCAACACTACACCAACTACCATAATAATTAGAAAATGTGTATTAAACAAAATAAGAAATTTAGCAATTGTCAATTTGTAGATCCTCTTTTATATAAAAAAGTACTGTTTTTTAATGACTACCCAAATAGACTATGACTGAGGGGAGGAAAAAAAAAAAAAAAAAAAAAAAAAAAAAACAAAAAACAAAACAAAAAAAAAAAAAAAACACCACCAAAAACCCAAAAAAGTCCCGCAACATTTGCTTGTTATACAAAACACAATAAAACCTTCCATATATGTATAACACTGGGATAATTTATCATCAAATGGCTAAAGAAAGGACACATCTCCTTATAAAGTAGAAAGTTTTAACTTCAGAAGTTTTTATGATATGCTCTTTTCCTGCAGACATTTCTAAGTACAAAACATGGTAGTTTAAGCCAATAGGAACTTCTTGAAAGACTTAGCAAGGAACAACAATATTAACTGAACTTTAAAGAGAAAATATTAACTACAGTAAATCTGCACTCCATGGATTACAAAAAGTCATTATAAATCTGTTTGTACACTTTTTTCTATTTTAGAAGAACCCATATTATTATAGCATCTGGCATTTCCCTTTTTTTTTTATTTTTTTTTTGTCCATATTAAGTTGAGACGCTAAAGCTTAGGAAAGTTATTAAATTTTGTAAATCTTTGCTCCCCAATTTGACATTTCCTCTGTTCCCATATGCCACGTTTGCCACACTTGAGACAGCTTACCAAAGAGAAAGAGGTCACCAGAGTAATGCAGCAGTTCAGTACTTTAATCTCATTAGGCAAAGGAAATTAAAATCGCTACTATTTGAGTTTGAGAAGAAAACTTTACTTCGTTCACCAAAGTTTACTTTAAAGCTTAGTATGAATGTTTTGGTTGAAGCACATCTAAAGAAATAGACTGGATTTAATTGAGTTAGGAATCTAAATCCCACAAGACTCAGATAAAAAGCTTCCTTGGGTACCTTTGTGGATCAGGTAAGCACACTAATGTGCTTAGCTGAATTGAATTTCAAAGACAAAAATCAAAACATCAGAGCATTTCCTTTTCTCTCATCACGTTATATCCTAGAATACATCCCCCAAAAAATCAACTCATTAGATAAAGAAAACAAAATACGTTATTATACTGAAATACATTTTTGCATTCTCTGTCTATGAATAATAGCAATATTTTTTGAATGAAATTCTGAAAACATTTTCAATCAGAAAAAAAAGTCATCTTCAATTGAAAGACAAACTTTTGATACATTATGAAATATTTTTTTCATTCTGATTTAATGAGCAGCCACATAATATTTATTTGAACTTAGGGCTGCCTTTTTCTACAGTGACATTGGGACTTATTATCAGTAAGATGGCTCAAACTTGCCTTAATAACCACACTTCTTAGTGGCCATCTCATGGAAAATCCTTGCAGCCACAAAAACTCTTGATTTAAGATGAAAACTGAATTATACCACTAGACATAGACTTCAGCATGGAAGTTGCACAGATGAAAGGATATGCCCTTTGGACATCCAAATCATAACTTAAAGAATTGTTTCAGTAGTTCCGTACTAGGTTCTATGAAGAAAATTACCTCTATCACAGCCAAAACTAGCACAACATCAGAATTAAGTTCCACAAATTGGATCAAACCAACTTCAAAAGATGTGTTTCAACTGCTATTTGCTCTAAAACTATGTAATGTAGTAGACAAACACTGAATAATTAAACCTTATGAATTGCTACTAAACAGAAAAAAACTACAACAAAACTCCCTTTATATATTTATTTAAAAAAAAAAAAAAAAAGGAGTCTTGCACAGTATCTGTAGCTTTAAGTTTGCATGCCAGGCAGGCAAAGTGCACACTGTATTAGTGGTTCCAGCTGTTTGCAGGCACTTCTAGATGTTTCCAGACAGTTCAAGATGTTTCCACCCATAACCCATATGGTTGTTATGGGTGCTGGGTGTGGGAGTACGGTCAGAAGACTACCAGGACTGGAGAAGAAATAATAAGAATAAAAGCAAGCACAAGAACAAAGACAGGAACTATTCTAAAGGAAGCTCGCCACCAAACTAAGGAACTACCTCATTATCTGATGAGTTATCCCCGGTTTTATAAGTTAATATAGAGTAGTTCATGC
>JAWWEE010000001.1:107910936-107930066 GCA_035221455.1 Xenops minutus | reverse complement strand
TTAATCTCCTCCCCGAACCACACCTAGTTTCTAGCTCCTTCTAGCTAGCCCCTATAAAACCCTTTTACCCTGTTTAAGGCCATTTCACCTTCTCCCTCGTTCCGTGTGGAGTGGTTCTTCCTGTTATCCCTAACAGGTCTGCATCAGCTGGGCACTCTTTGCGGCTGAGTGGTGTTCCAGGGCACTTTGTGACACATTGTGACACCGGCAGCGGAGGTATTTAAGGAGCACAGAACCCTGGGGTGCCCACTCTCAGGAGTGCACCTTGTTCAGAAGGCACAGCTCTCCTGAGTGCCTCTGTGACAGAGCCAGATGGAGATGTCCATGGAGGAGAAGGTGAACCCCAACTCCTAGCCTTGGAAGGGCTTGCCGAGCTTGTGGATGAGGCACCAGGTGAGGGCCAGGGCAGGATGGAGAGGCTGGTTGATGGGATGGGGATGGAGGGTTTGCTGCTGTGCCAATGCAGCAACCTCCATCCCACTTCTCCTCCAGCCCACAGGCAGACCTCAGGCAGCCTCAGGTGGACCACAGGTGGATGCAGGAAGAGGAGCACCACCCACCTCTTCCTGCTAGGTGGCAAAGGCAGCAGTTTCTCCTGCCTTGTGCGAGCAGGTGAGAGTAGCAGTGCACTGTAGCAGTGCACTGGTGCTCACAATGGGGCTGTGCACATTCACACTCAACAGGGCTGTGCCTGTTTGCACACTCACAGTGGTGCCCTTCTTGTACACCCCACTCGTGCTCACAATCCCGCTCTGCACAGCTTCCCTACTTAAAGAACCTGCCCTGCAAACTCATACTATGCCTTTCCAGCCACTGAAGGAATGAACATTTTTGTAAAGGAATTCAATGAAATTAGAAACGGTTGTAAGAGCACCTTATAGCCCAAATATTCCACTGAGGCTAACTTTTATTGAGTGATACTTCACTCTGTTTGATCTCTGTGCAGCCTTTTTGCTACCTCAAATGCACCGAGGTAAAGAAAGCGCTAGTATATTCTTCAAGATAAGGTCACAGAGCTGAGATAGATTTTGATCTGTGATTATTTAAAATTTCTTCAGGGATTTTTCAATTTAAGAACAAATTCACCTTCTATGTATCCTCAGTGTCCTCCTCTGAACATATAGGCTCACTAAAATACACAATTTAATTATTAATGATGAATTTTGCTTCACAGTATGAGAAACACTGATGAGAATGAAATCTGAGTGCAACCTGGAGCTGTGCAATTTAAGGGTCACTGGTGTCATAGCCCTCTGATAATACCCTAGGAAGGCAACATGTGGAATGGACAAATACAAAATCAGATTTATGTCAGAAGAAAGGAGATGTGACTGAGGCAGACAAATAGATACAGATCCCATCATCTGTACAGCCAAAGATGAATTTGTGGGTTTATGTCCAGATGAAGAGGATAAAAAGACCAAGAACATTTTCTATCAATAAAAAAGAAACCACTTCCATCTTTCTCTCTTCCAAAATAAAAGAAATAAAATTAAAGGTAACAAAGTAGGAAAAAAAGTATATTAAAAAAATATCAGAAAGAACTAAGACTGGATAATCCTGAAAGGCTGACAAGACATATGAAAAAACAACATAGTTAATAAAGTTTCATTAATATAGGTACTAATATTGCTCCTTTTTTTTTGTTTGTTTTTTTTTTCTTCTCAGCATCCAAATCTTTTTCATTTGAATTCAATAGCAACCAAGTGAATTCTTGAAATAGTTGATATTATCGCCTAAAATCTCCTTTTTTAGGGTAAATAATATGTATCAATTTAGAAAATGTTCCAACACCAAGTTTATGCATGAAGATAGTTGACTGCTTTATGATGTTTTAAACTTAGGGTTTCTCTCTTGCTAGAGAAGACCTCAATTTCTGGTAGATAGATACAAGAAGATCTAGAAGAGCCTTCCAATATTCATTTCTGGATTTCTAAGCAATTTGAGAGGAAATTTAACCCAAATACAAGATCCTTTTTGATAATCAAGCTACTAATTATGCTTGGACTACCTACAGTTTTTATGCCTTTGTCAAAAAATATTTGGGACACTGTAGTTGCGTCAGTGTACATTTAGACACCAAGGTAACTGCCTGGAATAGGGATATAACAGGGCAGCAATAGTCTACCAGCACTCTCTAAGAAGTCAAGATTAAAAAAAAAAAACGAAACAAAAAGAAACCAATGTACATAAATATACATATACAAATGATTTCTTTTTTTGGTTTTTGGGTTTTTTGGGGGGGTTGGTGTTGGTGTTTGTTTTTTTTGGTTTTTTTTTTTCCCCTAGATAAATATCCAAACCTATTCTGAGTGGGTAGGGAAAAAAAAAAAAAAAAACAAAACAAAACAAAAAAAAAACACATTTGGTATATTCATGAGGCAGGGTGAGGTTGGCTCACTTTAGCTTGGCCTGCAATGACTGGGCATGAAACAGCTCAATATAAGCATAGTAGAGTGCACAAGCTGTTGAGTTTTGTACTTCAGGTTGAGAGCAACTCTGTGCTAATGAGACTGCACAGCTTCCAATCTGCAGAGCTGCAAAGCTCACAACTGTCAGTGCAAGCATCTCCGAGTAATACATAACTTCCCTTTCGAAGATGAGCTCAGCCTCTGGAAGCAGTCAGAGGTTACATCAGCCCCTCATTCATTTTTTTCACATGCCTTCCCCAGGGTTTCATGAGTACTGCCATTCATTTTTCCCTTTTAGAGTAATAAATTAGTGCCACTCCAGCAGCTCGGGATGGCTGTTCACATAGCATTTTTTCAGCACATTGGCCAAACAGTAGAAGTCATATGTGTCTCCCATTTGACACTTGAGTCTCATTTTATACTTGGGTTTACAAACAGACTAAGAAATACTATTTATCAAGCTTGTTCTCAAGATAATTCTCTTAATATCAAGGGAAAATTGTCTCGGAGAGTAAAATTGTTTCCAGATGAATTTTCTGCACTGCTATATTGCAATCTGTAAGTAAACTTAGTCCTTATGCTGGTCATCAGTTTAATTACCACTTTTCTCTAAAGCTTGATCTTTAATGGCAACAAACATACCTGATGAAAAGATTTAATTTTTTTTTTGTGGCTTAATCATAGTAAACAAAGTTTTCCACCAGCATGAATAAAAATATTATAGCTTTACAGAAAAGGCTGATTAATATGAATGACCTCCATGTGTAAGGTTTTGACACAAATCTCTTTTTCTTTCAGCTAATCTTTGAAATTGAGGCCAACATTTTCCTAGGGGATTATTTTTGTTTAGGAAAATTCACAGTATGATATTCAGAGCTACAAACAGAAGGCAGAGCAAAGAAAATCTAAGGTAAGATTATATGCCTTCTGAAATGGCAACAGCGAATCAGTTCTTTAATGTGTTATAACCCAGAGGGGTAGATAAGGAAAAAAAAAAAAATCAAAACTAAACCACACTCACTGTGTAGCATGTGTGAAATTTGATGGGATTAAACCTCACTGAATGGCATAAGGTGTATTATTTCCCACATGTAATAGAGAAAATAAGCAGGATAAGGTACCTAAGTACTAATCTCAAATTTCTCACAACCTTCATCCTCAGGAATTTTGTTTTCCATTTCCTCAGAAGAAATTTTTTAAATGGTGACAAAGAAAGAAGGAAAGGATATTTTTAGTTGTAGGAACTGAGGGATCAAAATTAAAATCCATGTCTCATAATTAATTTGGAATATTTTTCATGGTTATATATGAACTCTAGATGATGTGACATTTTCGTTATTATAAAAATATTATTAGTAACTCCGTAGTAAAGGACACATTGAGATTTTTTTTTTAGCTGAAAGTGTGATTAAAATCCTTCCATTTCACACTTCATTGATTAAATGTCTTTTCCAGAGTTAACATAATGTCTTCAGAGCAGAACTGATTTTTTTTTTTTTCTGGAAAATATTAGCTCTCAGAGAAAAAAAAAAAAAAATCAGACTCATCCCTTCTGGATTTTTCTTTTACCTTCTAGATACCTGCTATATTTCTTCTCAAAATAGCAATAATCACACAATTCAAATTTACACTATATAGCTTTGTATATAGCCATATTTTAGATAGGTCACATTTCAAAACACATTTTATTCCATTTATGCAACATAACCCACTCAGAAAAGTTGGATTAGAAACCTAAGACCTTCTTTTCTCTTTTCTACTATCCAGAATCTGACCCTATCTCTATGATTACCTTTTATCCAATTTTTTGAAGAAGAGATAACTGCAAAAACTTCAGCAAAATTATCTGTTCAATTCAGTGAAATCAGTATGCCTGTAACAACTGGGTCAATCTTAATAAAAATTCTTTTTTTAAATGAAGATGGAAAAGAAAATAAGGGGACGGCATTAAACTAAGAAATATATTCACTTTTCCCTGTTAAATAATTGTAATTTTTATTCATAGCACTGCACAACAACATAGAACTTCATGTAAAATATCAGCACTTGAAACCAAACTTTTACTAGACTTGAATTTTCTTTTTCTTTTCTTGCTGAAAACAAGTTCACAACAAATCCAGATTTTAAAATGAACTTTCCTTCACTAAATTGAATTACCAACCTCTGGGCTTGCCCTGTCCAGTAAAAATTCCTGCTTTCCTACCACTGTAAAGCTCCTCCTCTCTAAAGAAGTTCCCTGACTTGATGCTCAGTCAGGAGTCAGCCACCTGCACACAGACTGGGTTGTGCTGGCTTGGCCCTGTCTGGATGGCAAGTGTCCATCAAAGCTGCTCTATTGCTTCCTCCTCAGCTGGGCAGGGGAGAGAAAGTATAACAAATATCTTGAGAGTTGAGATGGGGACAGGGAGAGGTTACCAGTTTTCATCATGGGCAGAACAGACTTGGCTTGGGGAAGTTAGTTTAATTTATTATCAATCAAAATAAGAGTAGGATAATAAGAAGCAAATCAAATCTTCAAAATACCTTCTTCCCCACCCCTTTCTCATTCCCAGGCTTAACTTTATTCACAGTTCTCTATCTCCTCCCCTCAAGTGGTGCAGGGAGATGGGCAATGGGGGTTACAGTCAGTTCATCACAGGTTGTTTCTCCTGCTGCTTCTTCCTCAGGGAAAGGAGTCCTTCCCTTGCTCTATCAAAGGGTCTCTCCCACGGGAGACAGTTCTCCATGAACTTCTCCAATGGGAGTCTTTCCCATGGACTATGAACAAGAAACCAATTGGCCTCTGAAGAAATGTCTTTTTCCTTCTCTCTCACCTCTGTCCTGTCTGTATTGGAGTGTGGTTTGTGATTAGTGGGAGAGGACATTGACATTTTGTGTCTAATCCATTACAGAGATGCTGGGTATACATCTCTTCTCAATTTCTTAATCTTTTGCCTATTGTGATGTTGCTGGAAGGGATCAGCAGAAGAGATGAACTACAGCCCAGCTAACTGACAACGATATTAAAAGATGTATCTATCTAAAAAAGAGAGGAACCCACAGCAGCCAAGTATAATAAAACTCTAAGAAAAGAGCATATTTCTAAGTGTCAGATGCACTCAGGAGAGAGTGGGAGTTTCACTTTGGCAAAAAGGTTTTAGAAATATAATAATTTTTGTGCTGTTCTTTGATGTCCAGGCACACTGGAAATTTTCAGCCTGAATAGAAAAGTAATTAATACGTACGGTTTTCACTTCATCATTGAGTTCCCTGCTTTCTTTTTAAGAGATTCTTATGCTTGTTTTTCTTTTTTATTATTTTGCCACAGATATGCAACAGAACACGATGGAGTTAATAAAGACTATCTTCAATGAAAAAATTCATTAGGATATCAAATTGTTCCTATTATGATAAAAATAAACATCTTGATGAGGGAATAAAAAAAAAAAAAGGATTTTAGAACTAACTCACAGTGGTATGTGACAGGGTTTTTCCAGCCTGAAATATCCTGCAGACCTATTGTGAAAGGCATGTTTAAAGGACCCATTTGAACATCAGGTCCCCTCAAGGTATTCAAACATGTAGAATTATTAACTTCTTTGTGAATCAGGCCCTATTGAAAAGGTGGCCACATAAGGTAAAAGAACCACTGCAGATAAAAGACATTGAAATTAAACTTTAAAATGTTAGAATGAAAAAAGTTACATAATAAACATATGGTAATGAAAAAATCATCCAAAAATAAATAAGGAATGGAAGATTTCATAAATTAGTATTTTGATATATTTCTTGAGTTGCCAAAAGCTGTTTAGCTTTTAATTTAATCTGCATACAAATTCATTATTCCATCTTTTATTAGAAAATTCATAAGATACATTTCACCAAAATGAGCATGTAGAGATACTGGAAGTTAAATGAAAATAACCTTTCACATGAAAATGTGTGATATATATTTGAATACTAAATAAAATGATTTATGTACCAAAAAAAATTAAATCCAACAAGTTGTATCATAGTAAAACTTCTCCTAAACATTATTGTACGGTATACCTGCTAGGTACAGACCTTGGAAGACTTTGAAAATATCCTCATTTTCTCTTCCTTAATAAAGTAATTCAATGTTCTTAATGGCAGAACAGGGCCAGAGTCTTGTAGGTCAGTGTTTCCAGTTGCCTATCAGCTCAATCAATGGAGGAAATAGAGATTTTTTTAATATAAATTCTTATGTCAAGACCACTTTTTTTTTGTTTGTTTTTCTTAAACGCCAGGTGGAAATTGTTTCATAATCTTTTTCCTTGAATGTTTAGAAACTCTCTTGTGATTCACAGCCCATATTAAATTTATACCTTAGATTTATATGTGGTCAGTTTATAGTTGCACTTCTTTGTGCAAGTGTACATAATTTATTTTCCCGTATTTGTAACTAGCAATTTGGGAAAGCCCGGCAGCCACCTTATGATTATCTCTCATGCTTAACCGAAATGCAGAGAAGAGAAAAAAACAATTCGACTTAATCAATCACTGAAGTACAGAGGACACTCCCCTTTTAATAGTTGGGATATTAACTAGGACGTGTATTTGTAGCATCAAGCAGTACTAAGAAAAAAATGTTTTATCTTTTGAAGATACATTAAAAATCCTCATTCAAGTGTACTTCAAAGGCAAAATTACAAAACAACAGCACTGAAAATAATTGCTGCAGCTACTAATGCTACAAGTTGGCCCCAGATGGGTCTAGCATTGTCAAAAGAAAAATGCAAATTTACTCACTTTAATAAATGCTTACAGAAATCTTAATTAATCCATGATACAATCACATCAGACAATACTCAGTTATTTCCTTTAGGTTTTCTCCAGTTTGATTAAAACAAGTAATTACTACAGTCTTTACAGTCCTAGAAAAATATTGTTATGTCTCCTTTGCTTAATTTTTCCCTCATTCCTAAACAAAGTTTGACAGCTACAAAATCATAATTGAAAACTTGATATGCTGCCTGACTGAGTTTGAAATCACTCCAAGAGAACAAGTACATATAATTTTGATTCTCTATTTCATCATTGTGATATATTATTGAAATTTTACACCTATTGCTAAAGTACACATGCAGAAGCAGATCTCAATACAATAGTATGAAATATTGGAGAGAATATCTTGTAAGAGAGAGAAAACAATGCCATAAGCAGTATGCTTCCTTTATTTTACCAAGAGATGATTACTAAGAATGATAAAATTCACATCGTGTAAAACATATGGAAAATTGGCATTGCGGATAATATTCTGACTATCTACTTTAGGTATCTAGTTTGAGTGCCCAACAGAAACTTCGTGTTCAGTCAGTGAAGAAAGATCTGTGGGGGGTAACTTGGAATGTGAAAATTAAACAGTTAAAATTAGGTGATGACTAAACTGCCTATGCATGCAGATGGAGACCCTGTGCACTAAATCCGGGCAGGACAGACCTCACCTTGCGGTTGCAACAGCAGCACCTGCTCCTGCTGGACTGTGCATCTCTGCCGAAGGCTCATGTCATCTGCCTGATAGACGCTAATGAACAAAGACAAGTTACAGCACAACAGAAGAATTAAACCCAAACTTGTTGCTAGTTTATCCAATGATAATAAATTATGAACTCTAATGGGTCCTGCAACAAGGGTAGGAAAATGCAGACTGTTGTGCTGTGTAGCCACAGATAATAACCTCTACAATTCTAAACCAGAGGGTCAGCCCTTGTACAGCAGAGCACACACCCATGTTTGCAAATGGACCTTTCCTTTTTGCTAAAAGGACAGAGCAACCTACAGTTTGCCAGTGAAAGAAATCATATCTCCATATCTAAATTTTTTAGTTTTGTGGTCCATACACAGTCACTAACAATACACTTCCACATACCTTCTCCCACACTCCTGCCAAGGGGAGGGTTAGAGGGGAAGAGACAAAACCAAGGTGGCTTCTAGGAAATCAGCTGCTGCTGAGGACCACTGGTTGGGGATGTTTCCTCTCCTTTGAGTGAAACACAAAATTATATCCCCCACCCCATGTGTATGAGTCTCCAAAAATCAGCTCCCAGCAGCTGTCAAGCAGGAGCCAAGCTTATGTGAAGAAATCAGGCAACTGAACAAACCCAGGGGCTGAAATCAACCCTCAGTGCTTCACAGATATTCTGCTCAAAAACATTTCAAAGTATACACACAGTTACATTACAGCAGATCGGTTTCACCCAGTGAGAAACAAATTAACATCTGTCTAGAAAATGATGCTCTCTTGTACACTTCATCTTTCCCTGAAACTCCCCCTCCAGTTTTCATTCAATTTTAATTCCTGCTCAGTTCTGTTTTTCTGAAGAGTGAACAACTCGGGGATTGCAACTCTGAACTACATATTTTCTAGCTCGTGAAAAATGTATGTGTGCTAGTAGGTGTTCTTGCCAAGACAAATACAATGTAAAAACCTAGTGATTTTCATTATTAAACCTGCTTTGTCAGATATGGGATTTTCAAAGTCCCTTAATTCAGTAGTAATATCTGCTATAAGACATTAGGTAAACAAGAGCTAATTAAACTGCTGGACAACAGCCAAGCTATCACTGCTAAACAAGAGATACCTGAACAGATGCATCTCAAAAAAGACAAGAGATGCTACTTTAAATTTTTATCTGTTTTTTTTCAGTTCACCAAACCTTTCAGATGATACAATATGAAGGTTAGGAATATAATGGATTTTGTCTTTTGGTTTTGAAAAAAAACATTAAGAAAACAGTTGAACTTTAAAAACCCAAATGACAAAACATACTTTAAGTGGCATAAAATCTGCACCACAGCAAATGTGTGATTTCCATAAATTCTGTGTTTCTGCAAGACAAGCCCAATATCTTACCCCTTTCAGCTGCAGGAAGAATTTGTCTTTCATCTGCCTGTAAATCAATGTAATACAAATAGAAACTGGTGATGTTGTCTGCTAATTGTGGTAATATTTTTTTTTTTTTTTTAAGAAGGCAAACTATAGGATGATGAAATCAAAACCATCACATTTTCACAGACTTAGAAGCTACCTCACTGCACCTCACTAACCATTTTACAGGGGTCATTTGCTCACATGAATTCAGAATCTAAATCTTGATTAAAGTGAGTGAAGTGTTACAGGCACTTTCCTGTTACCCATTGTGAAAATCAGAAATGGGATTTCAGCATTATGAAAAAGTCTTTTAAAGGCCATTACAATTTTCAGCTGGATCTTCACTTTGATAGCTAGATCAGTTTAGCACTTTTTACATACTTCTTATAAATGTGATGCAGTGCTAGTATTGATGAAAAGGAGTATTTCAAATGTGTGCTACTATCTTTCTCAAAGAGTAAAGTTGCTATATGTATTTTTAAAGATGGAGTAATTATTTGGTATTTCTTTAATATCATCTGTACCCAAAGTATAAAGTAGTAATTAATCAAAATGAATGAGTAATATCAATCAAAATCAAAATAATATAATAGTTTGGTTTGAAAGGAGCTTTAGAGATAGTCTAGTTCAATTCCCCTGCAATGAACAGGGACATCTTCAGCTAGATTAGGCTGATCAGAGTCCAGTCCAATCTTGACCATTTTCATGGATAGGGCATTCACTGCCTCTTTGGGAAACCTGTTCCAGTGTCTCATCAACCCCATTGTAAAAAATTTCTTCCTTATATATAGTCTGAATCTACCCTCTTTTACTTTGGAAACATTACTCCTTGTCCTGTTGAAGTAGGCTGTGGGGATAACCTGTCCCCTGCTTTCTTATAGACTCTCGTCAAGTATTGGAAGGCTGCAATAAGATATCCCTGAAGCCTCTCCTCCTTCTCTCCCCTCCACTCCTCTTCTTTTCCCTTTTCTAGGCTGAACAATCCCAACTCCAGATTTCTAATCCACATAAATCATAAAATTGCCAAGCCAAAATGTAAAAAAGACCCCACACAGTACCCAAGGTTGTTCTGATGTGCACTGCCTGACAATTTCCTTAACTTGTGAAACACAACTGCAAAAAAAATCAAAGTAAGTTCAAACCAGGCCATAAATTGACAGAGGGAGACAAAACGTGTGCCAAAGTGGACATTGCTCAGTGTTATAACTGGCAGCTACCAGTGGATAGGAAGTACAGGGTTGGAAAAAAAAATCTCAAAACTTTTATGCTAACCAACAGTATTTCCTCCTCTCTAGTCATTGTAAATTAACACTTCTTAGAGCAACATAAGATACAATCTTGATTTTCAGACAAGAAAGTTTTAAGAGGAAATATTTTTCTTAAAACCCTTCAAGTTAACAGTGTCACTCCACAGCTCAGGAAACCACAAAATCACAGCAGATCTAATGTTGAAGAGCACCTCTGGAGATCTTCTGGTCCTATGCCCTGAGTAGCGTCAGCAAGAGCAGGTTGCTGAGCCAAATGCAGTTGGGTTTTGAATATCTCCAAGGATGGATTCTCCACAATTCTGCTGAGCAACTGGACCCAGTGTGTCATGACCCTTATAGTAAAGAAGATTTTTCCTATGTTGAAGTGGGTTTTCCTGTGTTGCTTCAGTATGAAAGACTGAACAACACCCCTCTACCTCTTCAGTCACACTGAAGCCAATGGCCTTAAGACTCAATGAAGCTTGAGCATAAAAGTAGGGAAAGGCATGGATGCAAGAATGTGTTACAAGACTGAGCGTAGCAGATCACTGGAGAAGGCAGAAAAATGTTGAATGCAAAAATAGCTGTGTTTAAAACTGAAAATGGTTTAAAGCATGAATGAGGCACTGTTGAAATCGCTCTGGCATCTATATGACTTCAAAAGAGAAACAGGTTATTTGTGAGCTACTGCTGCTCTTTTGTCTTGAGATGTCATTGCAGCATCTATAATTTATAAGCTGCACAGCAGAAACAGGCATATACATACCTATTTTAGTTTTAATATAAAATTAATTCTTTCTGTTAGTCACCTTCAGGGATTCAGTCCAGTGACAATCATATATATTGTTAACTAAGAAAAAGAACATATACTAGCCTTTATAGAGCAACATTGCACCAGTTTGTGTAACTGTTGCCATATTAATTTACAGTATCAATAATTAAAAATTAAAAACAGCAATGAATTAAATGTATGGAAGATTAAGTATCACAAAGGAGTGTTAAGACCACACCATATTTTCTCTCCTTTGACAGAGGTTGAACTTCACAGATATGGTATTTTAGGGGGATTAACAAAAGAACTCAAAACCTCATAACTTTTTCTTATTACCTACACTTACCACACAGTTCCTTTTGTTTTCTGAGTGTTCAGAAATCCCTTAAGTGAGCATTTCTAACTCTTTGGTTTCAATATCTTTTTACATGAAGTGACCGCTTATAACTTACATGGCTAATGAACAATAAAAAACTAACAGTGCAGGTAAATGATCTCATTTTCTGTATTCAATTACACTTTTACACAGGAATGATTAGCTCAATTTTCATAATTTTAGATGACAAGCTGTCAAAAATATGCTTTTCTCCTTTGTGATGTATCTTGAAAAAACATTACTTCTCTCATATCAAATTATTCAAAATCACTACCCAGAATATCTAGGGTTCTTAAAAAAAAAAAAAAAAAAAAAAAAGAAAGCATTCAGTACTGCAAGACAAAACTGTGTATGATTTATATAAATTATAGGAAGTCATAAAAAGTGCTATTTTTCTTCTCTCAGGCATCAGATATAGTACTGCAGATATATATGTCAGGATTCTCAGAGTGTAGTAAGAGTATCTATAGAGAATAGGTGAATTAATATTTATAAACCCTAAGTATTGATTTATAAATCCAGTAAAACAAATCAGTGAGACATTTATTTCTTGAAATAATTCTGATCTTGATTTTTTTCCTACATGTACTAAAAAGACATTTTAGAAACTACATGAGGCACCGCACCATGACTACATTCATGTAGGGGGAAAAAAACTAGTCTACTTCCAGTACTTGCCTGTCTGACCATCCAGGTGCCTCTTTGGCTGTCACACTCACACCACCTGAGCTGGGACTGAGACCCCTTGGCAGCTACACAGCCCACACCCACACAGTCAGACCAGGTTCCCTTTCGAGATTGTCCCCAAGTTTCCCATAGCACAGCCTCAGATCCTTAAAATAATTTCATCATGATGCAATAACAAAATAACAGCTCTAGCTGGGTGCCTCTGATTAGAGACCCTGAACAAAGGAAACCCTGGAATTTTATGCCCTCACCATCTAAGTGCACAAAAGTCTTGGTGTTGTTGGCTCCTGCTGTGTCTCTCAGTGTCAACCACCTGTCCAGGTCACAGGTCCCCATGCCCTTTGTTATGCAAAGGGTCAGTGCCCCATCATGGCCTCTGGCACCTTGGAGCTCAACACCAAGCTACCTGCACTTATTGTATTCCTCAGGACCACTTCAATGGGACTCTAGAGGTAGTTAGAGTTCAGGAGGCATTACAAAATACTTGGTTTTCACTTCTATTGTTCTCTCCAAATTTCTTCCCATTCATTTGAAATTGTATTTTTCCTTATTGAGTTCTATTCTTAATTATATACATTTTTATTAATGTTTGTAGTCTGACTTTGCCACTTTGAGGGTTTGTTAAGGCCTCTTCCAGTGAGATCTGAACCTGATAAGGAAAAATCATTAAGGCTGGAAAAGATGTCCAAGGCCATGGAGTCCAACCTCTGACCGATCAGCTAGACCTTGTCAACCTTGAAAACTGGACCACAGCACTAAGTGCCACATCCAGTCATTTCTTGAACACCTCCAGGGACAGCGACTCAACCACCTCTCTCTGGGCAGCCTATTCCACTGACCAACCACCCTTTCAGTAAAGAAATTAATCTTGATGTCCAATCTGAATCTCCCCTGGTGCAGCTTGAATCCATGTCCTCTTGTTCTGTCTGTCACTAGTGGCCTGTGAGAAGAGGTCAACCCCCACCTTGCTACAGTCTCCTTTCAGGTACAGTGCAATAAGGTCTCCCCTGAGCCTCCTCTTCTCCAGAATAAACAACCCTATCTCCTTCAGCTGCTCCTCTTTTGACTTACTTTCTAAACTCTTCTCTAGATCTTTCTCTGAATGTGCTTGAGCACCCTCAATGTCTTTCTTGAAGTGAGGGGTACAGAACTAGACACAATACTTAAGGTGTAGCTTCAGCAGTGCAAATATAAAGGGAGAATCACTGGTCTAGTCCTGCTGGCCACACTATTTTTGCTACAGGCCAGGATGTCATTGGCCTTCTTGTCCACGTGGGCACACTTCTGGCTCAAGAAGAGGAAGAGAAGGATGCACAGCTGCCAAAGAGTGACACTTTGTGCTAATTGCCATATCTTGGCAGCTCTTCTCTGGATATTAAAACTTTGATCATAAAATTCTTACACACAAGCTTATTTTAAAGAATTTCTATAGACCTTTCATATGCTGAGGGTTTTTCAGATGTCAAACATCTGTAAAACTGAGACCCCAAACAGACACTCCTCAGCTTCTTTTTCTTTTCTGCATTCCCACCCTCCCGTTGACCATTTCAAGCAGGTAACAAGCTGTGAGGTAGATTTGATATGGTAAAACACATGAACACAGGGACCACGTTTGCAAATGGTGTCTGGAGTTTAAATGTGATAGGTGGAAGATAATCTCCCTCTCTTGTATCTTTGGCTTACTGAAACCCACAGTGGGATTCAGTGTGCCTTCCCAAGTATC
Organism: Xenops minutus; assembly: GCA_035221455.1. NCBI lineage: Eukaryota > Metazoa > Chordata > Aves > Passeriformes > Furnariidae > Xenops > Xenops minutus. Next base: position 107,915,979 of record JAWWEE010000001.1, on the reverse strand, counting down.
AATGAGGAGTTCAATTTTCAGAAGCTTTTTCCAGAATAAGCAGAAATGACCCGGCATCTTGCAGCATAGAGGTTCTCAGAATATTTCCATGACTTAAACATCAAAAATTATTCAGTCAGGAAGTATACAGAGGAATTAATCCCTACCTGAGAACCATTTGTTGTTGTGGCAATAAAAACCCTTATATCAGCATGAGTTGTCCATACTTTCATAATAGAGTTCCTTTTTTTCCCTCTAAGCTTCATGTAATTACATATTCAGAAAAATTCAGTGCAGCAGACTTTGGATTTACCTATTACATCTTTCAGACATCATTAGGGGGAAAAAAAGGAATTGTGTGAGAAAACCAATTGATTTTATGCTTTGAAATACCTTAAGTTTGCAAGTGGATGCTAGAATTTTGTATCATTTTTCTCTGGCATACATATTCATTGTGTCTATATAAGTGTAAGTTAGTATATGTATGACAGAGCTTAAAGAGAGTTAAGTGATGCTTCTAATCTAGTAACAACGAACATCAAAGTTAGCAGTTTTTCTATTTTCTTCTATTTATTTCATCATTTCAAAGAAGGCCTCCTGTCCCCTTGTTCAAAAACGAACAAGGGAAACACTTGTTGGGAAAACACACGTATGTGTAGACAAGAAAAAGAAAACAATTTTAAAAGCCCCCAAAACCAAAAAACACCTGGTCTGAGGTGCAGAAATAAAAGAAAACTGGCCCAAGATAATTAAATAGAAAACACCCACTCATATCTAAGATCTTAGTTTCTTGGTGCTATTTCACAGTCATACATTGAGTTTATGACTTTTTTCTTCCAGTTATTATATTTAAATCACGCCCCATTTTCTACTTTTATTGTTAACCACAATCGTGAAAAATCCACAGGATTCTTATAAAGTCTAATAAAACATGGTCCAAGGAAAAAAAAAAAAATCACTGAGTTTGAAATGATTGATTAATCCAACTTGTCCAAGCAGCTTTTGTCAAATTTATTACAGAAATATCAGTAGCAACACCACAGTTAATGCTGTATTGAGATGAGCACTTAAAGCAGGATTAAAATTCTCCCATTTCATCCTTTGGTGATTAAAATTAGACTCCAAATGATGTAGCAACTCTTCAAAAGATAAGTGCATCCCAGGCAAATTACAGATGAACCTTTGAAAATAATGGCCTATTAAACATTTTCCCCAAGAGCCTTAATGTGTTGGTATCACCTTAATATCACCAATGTAGTGATTTTTTTATAAATATACCCAACTCTTAGACAATTCCAAATTTCAATTGCTTTTTAGGTAAGCATTTAAATGTTGTAATTAGCCTAATTTTTCTTTTTTTTTTTTTCTTGTAAAAGACAAAGAAGACCATGTGCTGAACCCTTCAGCTGTGCCTGGGCCGTGTAAATACCTCTGTGCTTTTTTTGCACTGGTGCCTGATCACCTCCATGGGTCTGACTGCAATTTTAACTATAGTCTTGCTTCAGACATTATTAAAAGAAAAAATACGTGTAAACCTGAGAAGTTCTAAGGTGTTCCCAACACATTTCTACTGGAAAATTCAGAAAATACATGCAATTTCTTAAGAAAAACATAATTCATAGTAGACCGCCATCAATTAAAAATACTTATAATTGTGCATTTTATATTGCCTTCCTCAAGTACCTCTTCCTCCTTTGGATGAGGGATGTTTTGAGGCGGCTGGGTGAGTGCACCGAAGGGCTGTGATAGCCCAGTGAGAGCTGCAGGTGGCCATAAAAAAACAGAGCAATCACAGTTCACCTCAGCCACTAGGTCATATATTTCCCATGAACAAAACATCACAGTATCTTGAAAATCGGTGCTGACAAATATAAAAAGGAAAAAAAAAAGGCAGTATTTCGTAATAATATTTAAATAATTTAACTTGTTGCAGAGCTTTTCTGTTTCAGATGATGGTATCTATTGTATTGTGTTCAAGTAAAAAAAGAAGGAATACTGGATAGAAGCCAAGTTTTTACATTAAAAGCATTCACATAAATTAGAGGCATCGAATAGATCATTGTGAATAACTTAAGAAAATTTACTATGCTAGTAAAATAGTTACAAATATCTCAAGGTATTTTTTAAAATATTTTTTTGTTCTGTAGCAGAAGAGCTTTTCCCTTCAGCAAGACCTTATTAATTTTATCAATTTACTGAAAAGCACATTTTAATGTGATTATAACTTCCATCCACAGATACTCACATAATTCAAATGACACAAATGTGGTATTGAATTCGTACTGCCCTTTATGTTGAAGCCCTATGGTGTTTGCCAAAAATATTAGAAAACTGTACCAAAGTAATATAGTCCTGCAAAATTGATAGGATCTTATCTAGCTGAGTTAACAGTGGTTCCTTGAATATAAATCCTAAATGGAGTTATGCTGTGCAAACTGTCATTTTAATCTCCTTACTTTCTTTTAACAGCTTACCATGCCTATATTATTTGTTGAGACCTCAACGAGTTTCTCCCTGGTGTTGTGTATGATTGCACAATAAAGTCTTCATAGTAGCATATGAATTTTTATCATATAATGCAATACTTTTTTTCCAGTATGTGTTGCCTTTCATACAAACATTAGAGCCAGCAAAAACTCTGTGACTTTTATATTGTTCTATTGTCATAAAATAAATTTTATTCAGCTTAGACACTCTAACTGTGTGAATGTTACCAGTCGAATGCACAAAAACTCAGCCTAAATATTTGCAAGACCACAGCATGCAGCATTTTAAAGAGAAATGTGGTGGAAAAGGTAGCTGGAAAGAGCCATTGCAGGTTCTGATCCTTAGGTTCTGAATCTGTAAGAACTCCAGTAATTTAAAAGTCGATATTGGTTTGCTGGGTCTGCTGGGCAAGCCTATCAACAGGATTGCAAAAGTTAACTGGTAGACACTTCATTGTTATCAGATCCAGCTTTTTGTTTTGCATGAGTCACAAATTAAGCTTTGTACTTCTCATAGTGCTCTCATACATAGCTTTCCCTAGAAAATAGTCCTGCTTCAAGACCTTCTGAAGGGAAATTACATAATCTGATAGATAATTCATTTTATTCACTTTATTTAACTTGTAATTGATTTGTGACCTGCAGAAGTACTTAGATCATCTCTTTCTCTGAAACAAAGTTCTCTGAGTAAACCTGAATTGGAAATCTTGCCATGTCATTATTTCCAAGGGTTTTTAATTTTTTTCACCTTGTTCCTGGTCTGCTTAAACTTTGCATTTTTCCAAGGCAGCTACAAAGCCTATTTTGAAGGAAATGAACATCAAGGCATATAAGGGTGCACTCGATTCAAACAGAACTCTAAAGGACCTTGAAGTGTATTTCCTGGAGCTGTTCCCCAACAGACATGCCAGACAGTTCTCTGATGAGTCACTCATGAAACTTCACAGTATCACAGTCTTCCTCCCAACCTTTTCAAATGCAACTGATTTTGAGTACAGCAAAACCCCTAAAGTTTGAAATACTAATATGAATTGGATTTACATGACTACTAAAGCACTTAGCCACCACAAAATAAATTAAAACAAAACTAAAAAAAGTTTTTGGTTTCTTTTGTTGTTCTCAGACATTCCTGCTGCCAAAAATCAAGTGTCACTGCTGGAAATCATATAATGCTCTATAGAGCTGGTAGGCTTCTTTTTTTTTTTTTTTTTTTTTAATTTCATTTAGAGAGAAATAACTGAGGAGCCTGCTCTACTTTCTAAAAATAGGTAACTGCAAAACAAATTAATTTTACATTTGAATTTTATATCCCCTTCACTGAAGTATTTTCTCTCAAAATATGTGAATTTGAAAGTAACACACTACTACCAGTTTTTCAAAAATACCAATTATGCAATACATATTATCTAAAAGCCTCTACTTTATTTCACATCTTTCGCGTTTCTTCTTTGAAATGTTTTACACGGAGTACATGACAGAATTGTCACCTTATTTTGCAGTTTATGATATAAACAAGGTCACTGCATAATTCAGAGCATACAAACCTTTTTTGATGGGGAAAAAATTGAGTCTTAGTGCCACACTGTAGAGTTAATTGGACCACTGGGAAAGGATATTTCAGGTAAGTAGCTACAGTAGATATTTGTTTGCCACCATGTATAGATATATTCCTCTGAATCCACCAGTTTGTGTGCATTTTCTCTAAGAGAGTAATTTAAATTATGCATAAAGCTTCTGTAACATATTTTATACTACCTGCAATCTTCAGCAAGATGGTCTTGCTGTGAAATGAATTTCACTGCAAAAGGCTATTTACAAAGAATTGTTTTTCAGACCTGTTCTTTTCAGCCCTGATCACTTGAATCCTTGTTTTCAATATTCTGAACAGGGTAACTGCTATAGCATGCTGACATGAAGTGCTTTGCACTTTTTCTAAGCAGATGCACAGAAGCTACAACCAGATCAATTGAGTCCAGAGCAATTTTTCCTCATTTATTACTTTCAGTAGTAATAGAGTTCCACTTAAGGCAGAACTATTGATTATTGGTCAGGTCTTTGAAAAATGAGGAAGAAATAATTCAAGCTAAGAAGACAAGTGACAGAACACTTACCAGGGATAATTTCTCCATGGATAATAGTGGCCCTCTATGATGGAGTGACTGAAACAGTTGGCAAGGGAAGACTGACTTATGTCATCTACCTAGACTTCTCCAAGGCCTTCGACACAGTCCACATGACACTCACATCTCTAAATTGGAAAGAAATGGATTTGAAGGATGGACTGTTTGTTAGATAAGGAGCTGGCTGGACGGATGCAGCCAGGCAGTTGTGGCCAATGATTCTATATCCAGGCGGCAGCTGGTGTCCCTCAGGGCTCTGTCTCGGAATCAATGTTCTTTAATACCTTTATCAACATGATGTCGTAGGGTTTTCAGGAATTTGTAGATTTTTATACTTCTAGGTAGTTTCTTGCATTCAGGGAAGCTAACAACCTCTAACCTTGTGCTAGCTGTCTTAAGGGTCAGATAATAGCTGGAACACCATGCCTGAGAAACATGTACCAAAGCTAAGACAATTA
>JAWWEE010000001.1:107853264-107910836 GCA_035221455.1 Xenops minutus | reverse complement strand
CAATATGTGCCAAATCCTTGTCAGTGCAAAATATACCTAGAAGATTACATCAGGGGAAAAAAAAAAAAAAAAAAAAAAAAAAAAAAAAACCCCAAAACAAAAAAAAAAAAAAAACAAAAAAAAAAAACCAACACACACCAAAACAACCCCAAAACCAAAAACAAAAACCTCACACCCAACAAAAAGCTAAACCACATTAAGTCCCACACAAGTTACATACAGTACCACAAACACCTTCCCATCCTGCTTTACTGGTGACAGTATGACTGTAAAAGAAAGCAGGCAAAGGGCACTCTAGGAATGAGGCTTCATAACTTTGCTCAGTGATGGGGCATCTTTATTCTGTTACTAATTCTTATTTCCCCGTTAGGAGTCACACTGCAGTCATAGTCACAAATTTTCAGCATATGTTATCGTAGCTGCTCTCACAGACTAAAGAGAATACAATCCTAAAGACTATCAACCAACCCCTACCCCAGTTACAGTCACATATGAGCTCCACAATGTAAATGTTTAAGCTCCCAGCTTAAAGGGTGCCAATCCAGAGGCTTGAGGTCAGCATAATGCACAATAAAGGTTTCAAGACTCACACTGCCCTTCTGGAGATGAGAAAGACAAATACCCTGACAGCTTCCAAAGCGAGCAGTTTCCTGAAAGAGGAAATCCTTTCCCCAGACAGAGTGATTCTGCTGTGTCAGGGGAAAGTTCAGAATGGACATTAGGAAAAGGTTTTTCACTGAGAGGGTGGTTGGTCAGTGGAACAGACTCCCCAGGGAAGTGATCACAGCACCAATCCTGTTAGAGTTCAAGTATTGCCTAGGTGCTCTTTGTCATGTGGTTTAGTTTTAAGCAGTGCTACAACGAGCAGGGAGTTGGACTCAGTGATCTGCATGGGTCCTTTCCAACTTGAGGTATTCTATGATTCTGCAAAATTGGTGAGACAATGAACCCCTTTTTCTGGCTTTAAAAATACTTCACTTTTGAGCCCTATGAGCTGTTTATGTGTTGGCAATTTCTTTAAGAATGAGGATGTGTAATGCCTGCAAAGAAAATTTTCAGTTTCTTTCTATCAGATAGTTGCTGCTGCTTATCAGCCACCAAAACCCAGAACTGACCTATCTCTGGCAATTCAGGAATGGAGAATATGGACTGTAATTCTTGTTACTTAGGAAAAAAGACAAATCATTCCTGATCTGCATAGAAAGTATATAATGATTCCTTCAATCTAAAAATACACAAAAATGATGAATGAAAGCAAGCTAATAAAAAATCACGTTGCCCATTAAGAAATCCAAGAACAAGAATCCCTGGAGCTGTTGCAAGTCACTTGTAGATACCAGAAGACCCTTTTTCCCTCTTTCTTTTATTTAATTATTTTTCGACTTGTAATTCTGAAATTTAGCTCAATTCCTCTGTTTGCCTAAAATATGTATTAAGGATTAAGTAGATCTTCCAAAATGTTGCACAAAATAATTGCTTTTCATTAGGATGCATCTGGTGAATTTTCGAGTTATATTCTTTCAATTCTAAACATTAGCTAAAATATGCAACTAGTTGGTTAATTCTAATCTACTATTTCAGACAGTTAATGAATTATTCATAACTTCATGCAGCTGCTGAAGTACTGCAAAAGCTTAAATTTAGCTCTCAGATGGTACACGTGGCAACTTGGCAATTATTATTTTTTGGAATATGGCTTTAATTTGAATTCATATGTGATTGATGTGATATGACACGCTGAGAGTACAACAGATAGTTTAATCAACAAATGGTCCTTATGAATAATGTTGATGGTAAAAGTTCTATTCAATTTCATGTCACTTTCCTCATCCTAAAAATGAATATCAATTCTTGTTCAGCTCTTGACATTCAACGTGCTGTTTTCTTTCATTAGAAAAGATCTTAAAACACTGAGGGAGGATGGGCAGAAATGCAAATAGGAAATAGATTATGATAATATTTAGTGTTTTCTATGAGTTTCATTTCCATTTCTACTTATTTATCTTCACTGGTTTGGACTTAGACCAACATTTTCTACCAACAAAGGGTTTAGATCAGACACAATGGTCTATCAATATATATAAAAATATGGAAAAGTGTTGCCCTAATTGGCATGAATATTTTTATTTGTAAGAAGAAATTTCAATGATGCTTAATAAAGTTCCGTAATTCACAATGGTTGAAATAACATGAAGAGGTAATGCAATTATTTTCATGACACTGAAGAGGGCTTTCCTTTCAAGATACTATGGCAGGAAGAAACAAATTTTTTAATAAGCTAGGTACTTTCATGGAAACATGGAAGTGGCAAACATCTTTCAAACTAAGTTATACAAACTTCTGTTTTATAAAAGCTAAAACTCAAGTACCTATTTCTTTGAAAAGAAGAGGAGAAAATAAAGGCAGGATTATGTGTATTAGCTTATGGTCTAGAAAAGACAGAAAGCAGTGTATGGTCCTCACATATGCAGGTTGCTGGAGATGCAAAATTTTGCCTCCATCATAAATATTATGTAGCCATTCATGAATCAATAAATGTAAAACTTTAAAAATATTACTCCAAAAATGAAGACGAGCAAAGGAAAAAAAGTCACAGAAAGTTATTTGCAAACATTATTACCATTCTTTTCCTCACTTCTATCATGTAAAGACATCATGTGATGTTTTAGTATTACTGGAAAATAACACAAAGCTCATCTTCTGAGTTATGATAGATAAAATGAACTAATTGAATTTAAGGACATTATAGGATAGACAAATTCATTGGTGGGGATAAATAAAGTCTGACAGTCTTTTAGGTATTAATTCATTAAGTAAATATCTAGGAAAATATTTTTAACCAGTTATCTCATTGTTCTGTTCCTCTATAACATTTAACAGTTCTAGGAAGATTCTACTTGAATCAGTGAAATGAATCCTATTTCCTTTGATGACTGGGAAAAAAGTTCTGTGATCTTCCAAACTGCTTTTCTTCTTACAGTTGAGTATTTCACAAATTAAACCCAATATTAAAAGAGAGCATATTAAGAGTTTTCAGTCTTCTAAAACATAAATAAAAATAGATAATAAAAGATAATGAGGAGCCTCTTTCTTAGACTAATTCTGCTCCTCTATAAGCACCTAGATGAGTAAGTCTGTTTCAGAAAAAAAATATATTTCTTCAGTAACAATTTTGGTGGAAATTCCAAGAGGTAGGTGAAAGACAATTATTTAAAGCAGTTGTAGGTACCTTTTTTTTTTTTTTTTAACATCTGAACCTTATTCTCCTCAGAACAAGATAATAAGGGGTAAGAATGATCTCAAGATCTTAGTAGTGACCAACAAAGATCATTATTTTATAGCAAGACATAAAAAATAAGAGAACTATATTGAACTCTAAGGTCATCCAATATTTGCTCTTTTGGAGCAGGCACTTAGAGCATGGATGCTCTTCTAATTCCTTAGGAAATAATACCTATTCAAGACATTGAAAAATGCAATGCCATAATTTGCTGCTTAAATTGACTTGTTGAGAACTGAAAAGTGAATAGGATGAAGAAATGTTCTACATGGGGAGAATTTCTGAGACTCAGAAATTCATCAAGTGCGTGAACAGATGGCACAATTATACTTCAACATAGGGGATGCATTCTGTGCTAAAGACCATAAAGGTGCACCTGTTATACTCAAAATGTTTCCTTTGGAAAAAGGTAAAAAAAAAAAAAACCAAACCAAAACAAACCAACCAAAAAAAAAAAAAAGAACACAAATCACAACAACAAATAAATAAAAAAAAATGAAATCCCCACCTTTTATGCAATATCAAGAATTTATTAGTAGTGTAATAGAAATTGCAAGAAAATAAAAGGGGGGGGGGAGAAAATTATTTCTGAGGAAAGTCTCAATAATAATACAGTTGTAATTGCTATACAGAAATTTCATGGAGTTTGCACTCCTTTCTGTGGGATTATTTCTTGCCCTTGACTGCTTCTATAGGTCTTGCACTCTGCAGCATCAGAGAAGCAGTGGACACTGTAGCATGGCATCAGCAACCCTTCCTTGATGTTGACACCTTCTTGTTCCTCATTTCAGGTCAAATGAATTTCTAACATAGCTTTTTGCACATTGTGCTTTTGTTTTGTTGGGTTGTGTTTCCTTGCTTGTTTGTGTTTTGTTGCTTGTTTGTTTTTCATTCTTCAGAGGGGTTTTTTGTTTTGTTTTGTTTTGTTTTGTTTTTCTTTGTGTTTGGTTGGTTGGTTGGGTTGGGTTTTGTTTGTTTGTTTTTTTCTACTGAAAGCCCCCCTATCTGAATATGCTGTAAGTCAAACATATGTACTATCTTTCATACTCGTTCTTCATTGTCCTGTTACTTCTACAGACTGGTTTTACCCAGGTCTGAGTGCTGTATTTCTCTAACAAAATGTAATTGACCGCTCATGAGTTCTTTATAGCCCTAGGAGTTCTAGTATCACCATGTGCCACCTCTGTCATCACCCCATCCTGACACACTCTACACCTCATGCTGTTTCCTCACATTTAAGGGCTTTGCTTCACTCTGTCTTTTATTCCACTACACTGCATCATTATGGTAGGGTCATAAATAATTTATTCTACACAAAATAATTACTTAGCAGCATTATCTATACAAAAATTATGGTTACACAAAGCTCAGCAAAAGTAAAACAAATTAGGAAATGGCCATTAGGAAATAGGTCATTAGAATATTGCTTTCACAGCTAAACAATGTGAAACATAGCTCTGGGAAGGCCAAGAGAAGCCCTGACAAATCCTGAAAAATCCTGAGGCTTCGCAGAGCTACTGTAAAACCTGAAATCTGCAATTAGCAAGGTCAGTACCGTATCTATTGGGTTACAAGGTTTAATTTTTGGATTGTCTCATAAACATTCAGAATAGCAAGAATTGCCTAGAACATATGACTGATTTTCGTAGAATGTTATAAATACATATTAATTGATTTGGCAATGCAATAGAATAATACACAACAAATAATTGCTGAAGGTTTGCAATTTATGATATGCTGCTGAAGAAAGATAACTAAATGACTTATCTGAAATACAAACTGTATATAAACAGGATATTTTTGCAGCAGAAAATGATTTTGATTAAGGGCCCAGCTTTGCCCTTAGTTACACATGCACAGCTGCTACTGATGCCAATTGTAGTTATGGTGGTGTGTATCTGAGTAAAGGATCTGTTTCTGAATAGGGATGGAAATTGTACTATTATTTGCTTTCAAGAAATAATGGCATTCTGGAACCTCACATATATAACAAAAGGAAATGCTTTGTAGGGCTAAAAATCAATTGAAACAGATTCTATCACCTTTTTGGAGTATTATCTATCTACCTATCTGATAAACAATCTTTCTGATTCAGTAGAATTACATCCTATATAAGAAGTATTCAACATAAATAACAGAAAGGAAAAGAAATGACCTTAGTAGCTATAAACATTTCCCAAAGTTCAAGATGAATTATTCTACAGAAAAAGCAGAATACTTGAACAGAATTAATTTCTGAAACTCTTTCTATAATTGATGTAAATGCAGATTCATTAATTTAAGATTCGTGTAGAGCTCCCATGAATTTAAAGCATTTCATATTTGAAACAAAACCACTTTGCCACTCATATTACATAAAATTACCAGCACATATCTGAGTTTTACATTGACAAATTACTCGTCAGAAACTCAGATGACCAAAAAACCAATAAAACAAATAGCTCAAAAGATCTTTCAATTAAATTCACATGAACTTGTTCTTATTTGAATTTCTGGAATCTAAATAATGCAATATATATGTACTTTTCTTTTAAGATCTGCTTCATTTCTTCTTAATATTTGCTAAAAGTATGAACTTTTCATATTTCTCCTGAAAAATTCATCCACTCATTCAATTTGATAAAAATAGACACAATGTAACATGCAGCCTGTATATCTGGTTTCTCATAACTCACAACATCAGCAGTATAAGAATGCCTATTTGCAATATACCGTAATAAAAGCATTTTATTAAAACCAAATCAAATGTTCATTTTTCTTTAAATATAGACAATACAGAAAACGTCAAGAATCATCACCTAAATCATTTAAATCTAAGAAGTTTGGAAAATGCCATCACTGTTTTGCTGAGTATACAGGCTTTATGTAAAACAATTCTTTATTCCAGTCACTAGGCAGGAAGTTGCCCACAGATGTGCTATATGATTCAAGAGTTTTCAAGTACTGTTTGTGCTTTGTTACCTTTCTAAAATATACCTACTTTCCTTTTGCATATACTTTTGCCTTGGCTTGGGCCCCTGAATTTACTGTAAGTCTTTCAATAGGATTGAGAGGGTAAATGTGAAGACGTAGAGAGTAAGGTTCAGTTCAACATATTGTCCTTATTATTCTCGTGTGTAATAAATATGTGTGTAATAATTTGCTACGCTCCTGGTTAAAGAAAAACATAGTTTCTTTTTAGGGTTATGAGAAAGACCTTTCTGTATTCTCAGTAGGCAACAGCAGCACTGTCACATGAAAAGGGGTAGGTTGCTGCCCTCTCCCTTCAGTTTCATGGGGCTGTGACTGAAATGAGCCTAGAACAGCTTTCTGCCATTTGCCTCTTTGTTGTAATCTCAAGTAACTTTTACCTCTGCCTTTCTGACTGGGTTTTTATTTTAATGGTCGTGTCAAAAATGCTAGGAAAAAAGGCCTTTGGGACTGATACCAGTGAAGACAGGAGGAGCAGTAAGACTTCAGTAGCATCAGTGAGTTGTTGCAATAGCTCAATTTGTGGAGCTAAGGTCTTAATCAGCAGCATGCCTTGGCTGATATGAAATTTGATGGCAATAAAAAAAAAAAAAATCCATAAAGAAACAGAATCTGAGTTTTGATATTAGGTTCTTAGATTTGTCTTTCTGTTTTAGCTACCTAGATTTAAGTATGATATATCCAATTTTGGAGGGGGGGTGGCAGTGAACCTGTGGCCAGCCGTACCCAGATACACATAGGGGTAAAAAAAAGCAAACCAAACCCAGACATTAAGCAACAGCTAACTTTCTAGTTTAGCTACTAGCACCAGTGCTTAAAGAACATAAATGTGTATATAACCTCAAAATTTGTGAGCTTTACAGCTCTCTAATGGCATGGCACTTTGCAAACAATTAATTTGTTCTGGGCTTCACTATGCTGCGCCAAAAAAATAGCATTACTTTTCCATGGCCTATTCCATCAGTCTGATGGGAATGTTTGCTGAAGTATATAGAGAATTTTCAAAATATATAATAGACAAAACTTATTATTTTATCTGAACACAAAAATGGGATTTTGGAAAATAGAAGGGACATTTACTACACAGAAGAAAGTGGGCTGCTTCTGAAATTCTTCATAATGTTATTTTTTTCCTCTTTCTCTGCTGAGATAGCTAAGAAATAGGGTATAGTCTAGGGTTTTTGTTGTTTTGCTTTTGTTTGATTAATTTCAAAGCTAAAGTGTATTCTTTTATCTACTTCTTATTCTTTACAACATTGACCTTAATAAATTCACAATAGGATAAATTTAGATGTTATAAATAAGCTGTTATTACTGTAATCTCACACAGACACACAAAAGATTCCCATATGTATCTCTAAAACTCAAAATCTAAAGCTCAAAAAATGCTACCTTATATTCCCTTGTTTAGAAAGTTGAAAAGAGATATATTGAGTGTCCTTTGGCAAAAATTATTTATTTTTGGGATCCTAAGAGGATAAGACTACACAAAAGAACAACCATAGACTTTAGGAAATATTCATGGTAGCTGATTACAGAGTTTTTCAATGCTATTAAGGGTTAAGAACAGAGGTGGTGGTTTGTTTTTTTCTTGAAAACTTATGCTCTGAAGAGAGCTGTGTCATTCTGTTAAACAGCAGAGAATAATCAGGCTAACAGCCCACTTGGTAGTAAGCCACTTAGAGATGTCAGCAAATATATTTATCTTGTTAAGAAAATTGCTTTGAACAACTGTGATCCTGAGATATAGAGAGCAATCTCTCTGGACTAAGCTGCTCCTAGAGATCCAGGAGTCATCTATACACCAGCACATCTAAGTGAAGATTGAGTAAAGATATATTGGACACACTTCTTGTGTATTTAGTAGCTTTAAAAGAAAGATACTGAAGTGTAAACAACAGCTGCTGGCTTTGGATTTGGAAACTAAAATGATCTAAGAAGAAGACACAGAAATATATAGTGCCACTGTCATTCTCTCATTTGCACCCAGCAAATAGAATATGTGTCTATCATTTGATGATGTGCATTAATAGCAGATAAGCAGGCACTGTTTCTGTAAATATAAAGATTGAACGCAAGACCTCAAAAAATGGTACTGAAAAATTAAGCCCGTGTATAGTTTGCTAATGTTCTTGGGTTTTCTTGCCTTAAAAGAACTTCTTAGGAAAAAAAAAAAAAATTATTTATCCAAAAGGAGATGTATTCTCAGTTCTATGCCATATATTAAAAACTTAAAAAGGTGCAGCAATGGGGAAATACATATTTAACCAAAAGAGAAGAAAGTTATTGCTCTAATAAATAACAAAGAAAATAGAGAATAAACGATTCTGAATCAAGGTATTATATGGGTTGAAAAAAAGTAAAATTCTTCATATTGGTTTGTATAAAAAAAAATATGGATATGCAGTTCTGTATTTTTTTGTAAATTTCTCATATTTAAAGACTGACAAAATTCCTCTGACACAATGAAGAATTTTTTTGAATTTTTTTTTGAATTTTTTTTTTTAAGAATTGAACAGCTAATCAGTACAATGATACCAATAATAACATATAGTCAGGCTGACTTTCTCCCTTGGAAAGAATAGACTGAGTGCTAAGATGCATCTAAACCACCATAACAATGCATAAAGCTAATCCAGGTCTTCACGGCATTTAGGCACAATGGTCTCTGAGGACCTACAGTGCAAAGAAAGCTTATCAATGTATAACAGACCTCAGTACAATGTTTAATATAGGATTAGAGACAAACAGGAATACACATCACAAGATCCTTAGGGTTTCTGGCCACCAGCAGCTAAATTTGTTTGTAATTGGTGCACATGGAACAAAACAGAAACATAAATAATGTTCATTCTCCTCCTGTTTCCTTCTCTTTTCTTGAGCCAAAAAGCAAATTTTATCTAGAAATTATTTCATCCTTTAGTAATTTTTCACAAATTTCCTCAGTGTGGGTTTCAGGGAAGAGTGGACAATGGCAAAACAGATGATAACTTCTTGTTTTAGGGGTGGGGGAAAAGTAGCTTGAAGAGTTTTCATTGTTCAGGCTCAATTTCAAAGTAGCATTTACTTAAGGCTCTCTTTAACTTGGGTATTTTCAGTTTAGCTGTATAGTAGAATGCAAAATATTATGCTTTTAACTGCTAAGAATATATTTTTGAAGGATATAGGATTCGAAAATACTAATAAAGGTGAATGAAGGTATTTTCTCAGAGATTGTAAAAAAAAAAAAAAAAAGGATTGTAAAGTAGTTTTCAGTTTATTTGCAACATTTTCTAACTGTTCTATGCTATGTTGTCCTACTCCTAACTGTGCCAAAACTAGGTTTTATTATTGCATTTGAAATCAAAATTCAATGTTATCTGTTTCTTTCATTAATTGTAGCCAGTCTATGTAGAGTTTTCTAAATGCAGCTATACATACTTGGTATTTGACACTCAAGAAAGGAATATATTCCCAAAGCAGAAAGAGTTAAAGAAGTAAAAAAGGGTTGATATTACAGCAGAATTATTTCAAATTAAATTATATCTGCAGGGCAATATGATAATAAAATAAATTTCTGAACATATGAGAGGGGACTGAAGTTCCAGGAAATTTGCTGAATTCTCATAATATACACATTTTTTCTCTTCAGGCTTTATACAATTTCCAATTTTGGCAGGAGGCAAAGTTTTGCCATTGATGTAAAAGGCATTTTTACAGTGCCTTAAACTTGACCCTAGGGAGGGAATGCTAGACACCACTTGAATTAATCCACCTAAATTTTTAGGCTAGTTTTGAAACTTTATCACCCTGTGATGTTTGGGTATTATTATCTGAATCTCCAAGCTTTGAATCAATACTTTGAGATTTGTTAAATCATTGTCTTAAAATACCATAAAAACTGTGAAGTTCATGGTGAATAATTTATCTAAAGTAACTTTAGCAAGTCACTCTATAGCAAGTTGATTCCTCTTGAGAGCACTGCATGAGGCAAGACTTGGCTGAACTGATCTAAAAGATATGTCAGAAGCATGAAGGTTTCCTCCTCCAAGTCTTCTTCCCTGTTTAAGAAAGAGACGACCCTTGCCAGAATCTGTGTAAGCTTTAATTTTTATATCAATATTTTCAAATATTCAATTTTTTTTTGTATTTTAAAAAAGAAATCCTATGTTAAAGGAAAAATGAAATTTTATTCTAATGTAATAAATATCTTAGAGGGAAGAAATCTAAGAAGTACATCATAAGTGCTTATCCTTTAATCTCTTCAAAAATTATCAAACTTCAATATACAGAAGAGAGATAGATATTACACACAAAAGTGTAAAAAAAATATTAACAGTTAAAAGTGGATGTTATCATTATTATGTGGCCTTTTCCCCTAAGAGCTTGTATAAATTTTCTTCATATAATCTTAATACTTAGAGGAATAGAGACCAGTTATAAAACAGTAGAGTGAAGAAAAAGTTCAAGAGGATGTATTTTAGTCATTTGAGATTGAGAGTGAAGGGAAGAAGGAAGCTAGAATACTTTTAAATATCTAATAGACTTAATGTACTCCCATAAATTGATCTATATTTGAAATTTCTCTTTCTCCAAACTTACAGTGCAATCAGAGAAATAAACACAGGCTCCTTTCTTAAAGTTGAAAAAAAAAAAAAAAAGCTTTTAGGGTAAAGTTTATTTGTGACTTATTAATGAGAAAAAATAATTAGTCATAATGGCTGTCAATGTGATTCAAATCTTGCAGAAAAAGATATTATTTGAGAATGTAGGAGTACCTTTAGTTCTAACTCTCTAAAAGGAGAAATCAAGAGCAAGCACAGTGTCTGGAAGGGCACTCTCTCACACCCACTGCCACTCAAGAGAATCATTTCTTTTCAACTAATAATTCTTGACCTGCTGAAAAGAAGTGATGAGAGCTCAGACAAGCTGAATGAATTCCTCACCACTGATATTGCTGGTGGCATGCACAGCTCTTGACTTTCTTCATTACTATACTTGCATGCTGTGATAGAGCTGAAGGGAATAATTAGGAGCCGCTACTCTGATTTTCACACTTTTCAAATTTGCAGGATACCTAGTTGAAATATAGACACATACACACATAGATACATAGTATATACGTGCACAAGCACACACATGCAAACACACAAAAACATGCATCCATAATATGAAATAATGCCACAAAAAAATTCAATTACTACTATAATGAATATAGGTTACATTTTCAGTATTCCTGTATTTTTTCCATATCCCTCTGTTTGGTTTGTTTATCTGTCTTCATAAACATATTTGCAGGGAAAAAAAAAAAAAATGACACTTTGCTGCACGCCTTTTGGAATTTTTAGGACCACCACTGATACAGAAACCACAACCTGATAAACATTGCTCTACACAGTTTGATGGATGTAGGCTGGTTTTGGTTTTTTGTTTTTGGTTTTGTTTTTTTTTTTAAATCCAATATGAGGCCAGTACACTGCACTATTTAGACACATCCTTCAGAACAGATCTTTCAGCTGACATCACTGAATGGTATTACTGAGGTGTAATCCAAAAGTAGTCCTACTAAACTACCTGGAAACACAATTATTATGCAAGCTCTGCAGGCTCTTCTCATTGCACAGACCATGACAGAG
The DNA here is from genome assembly GCA_035221455.1 of Xenops minutus. Classification (NCBI taxonomy): domain Eukaryota; kingdom Metazoa; phylum Chordata; class Aves; order Passeriformes; family Furnariidae; genus Xenops; species Xenops minutus. The sequence continues at coordinate 107,898,971 of JAWWEE010000001.1, read as the reverse complement.
GCCAGTTTACAGGCAGAAGGCTAGGAAAGGAAGGGAACTAGGGAGTAGATGCAAGCTGGGATAAAGTTGGAATTTACAAGGAAATGGAGGAATATATTGCCCTTAGCATCTTTTGAAAATTTCTTTCAAACTTTACAGGAAAACGGTAAGTGACCGCCACTTAATTTTCAGAAAAAAATCAAGAAATGCTGCTGGTACTATGCCTATGAAAAGAGATAAAAATAAATGGGTTTAAATAAACTGGGTTTAACTGATACTTTATTTAATTAGAAGTTTTTACTAACTACAGATATTCTGAGCAAAGATAGTCATGAACTTTACAAACCAGAATCTTTTCCTCTCCCCTCTTTTTCTTCTTAGATCAAGAAGCTAACTGTTATCCTGCAAGTTTTTTAAGACCTTAAATATACAGAAGTGAATATTAATCATGGTACTACACTGTCTGCGCTTCTCTGTCTGTGCATTTCCTATGTACAAAGCCACTGGAGCAGTATAGCGGAGGACTTGTAGAGTGACTAAAAGAACAGAAACAACTACCAAATGAAAGAAGGCTAATACTGTGGCTGGAAGGCAAATGTGGGGCTAGGGAAGGCTACATAATCAATGGGGGAAGATGGCTTGCTACATTTAAGTATGGCAAGAGGTGGGAAGGAGAGGAGGTCAGAGAAAGGGAGGAGCAAAGGACAGAAAGTGAAAGGTGCTCTTTAAACTAAAGGACCAGATTGGCACCAAAATAAATATGTGTGAGCGGCCAGGAAAAAAGAAGTGTGATTTTTGGACCAGCCTTCTAGTAGGGCAAATAGACAACAAAACTAGAGTGAACTTTTGCCAATTGCTAAAGGTGTGATATCCCAGAATTCAAAAGAATTAGACTTGATTACCCTGAATGTTCTCTTGCCCTGAAGAAGCAAGACTATCAGAGTGTCTTTTCTTTTAGATGCCAATAGAAACATAAATACTATCTGGTTAGTGGTTGGACTTGATGGTCTTAGAGATCCTTTGCAACTTTAATAATTCTATGATTTTATTATTTTATGATGAATAAGCTGATTCAAGTATGTTCGCAGACCTATACTTACCAAGTATATGCAAAGCATTACAGTGGCAATTTCCTAATACGATTTGTTGCCTTAAGCAGTTGTATCTTGCCTGACCATATGTTATAAATACAACAGCAATATATTGTATCCTTGGATAATACACGCATGTGAGACAACAGCTTCTGTTAAACAAAAAAAAAAAAACAAACAAACAAAAAAAAAGCACATGTGGACATTAAAAGAGCAGGACTTACTTGAAGCTTTGTACTAAAATGTTTTCTGATGCATTATTAGCAGTATTTATAGATGTACAAAACACTTCCTTTTCTTTCTGCCATCCCTCTCCTTCTATTACCTTATTGCCTAGCACATCATCACATGGAGAAATCTTTGCTTATGTTTGATTCCCAAGAGCACTGTATGAACAATTTTAATAAAAGTCTTTCATGAAGACAGCAGAGGAATTTTAGTCCAGTGCAAGAGCAGGTAGCATAAAGAAGTTTCACTAGTGAAACATCATTGAACTTCTTGCAGAACTCAGCAAAGCGAATAGAAAAGTCTCCTGAACTAACAAAGAGAGTACCCACCAAGCTCTGAAAAGGAAGACTAACATAAACTATAATAACTTATCTCTTTATCAGTTGACAATAATGTGCTTTTTAGATGACAATCTACTGAAAACTTCAGTATTGAAAACTGAAACTCAATTTACTGAAACTAAATGCAACACAAAGAACATGAACAATATTATTTAAAATGTTCATAGTTTAAGACCAATGACATGATAATTAATTTAAAATCACTAGGCTTTGATACTTGAACAGTATTTTTTTTTCATTGATGAGGAAAAGCTTTCTCGTAAATGGCTGAAAGGGAAATAATGCCTAAAAAAACTCATGGAAGTATTTAGATCTGACAATCAAGATGGCAGGCAGACTGTTTCTAATATAATGGTTTGAATATAACTCTTTTCATCAGCAATGAGTGTCAGTTCTACAACATCATCCAGATCTTCCCTCAGGTAAGTATACTAGTGCCAATACTGTTTGGCATTATCACTGGTTATCCAGATAATAGGTAACAGCACACCCTCAGTGAGCTTACAGATCATACAAAACTTTGGAGAGCCTAATGCACCAGAGTGATGTCCTATTATTCAGGAAGACCTCAAAAGGCTGGAGAAATGGGTCAAAAGTTTTGAAGATCAGCAGGGAAATGCCAAGTCCTGAACATGTGGAAGAAACACCCCAGGTACCAGTATATGTCCCATCTGGAAAGCAGTTTGGCAGGGGATGCCCTGGGCGTCCTGGTGGACACGAAGTCAGACTGAGCCAGCAATGTACCTTTGCAGACAAGAAGGCTAAAGGTAACCTGTGCTTCATCAGGCAAGACTGCTGATAGCAGATCAAGGGAAATGATCTTTCTTCTCTACTGGGCACTGGAAAGACACATCTGAAGTGCTGGGTACAGTGTTGGGCTCGCCAGTATGAGAGAGATGGGAATATACTGGAGGGAGTGCAACGAAGAAGTTCAGGGACTAGAGCACTTGGCATACAAGAAGAGACTGAAAGAACTGACTGTTCATTCTGGAAAAGAGAATGCTCAGAGGGATCCTAAATCTATCAAGGGGGACTAAAGAGGAAAGACAGACCTTTCTCAGGCAATAGGCACAAAATGAAACTTAGACATAAGGGAAAGCTTATTCACTACGAGGGGGGTCCCACACAGGAAGAGAAGCTTTTGCCCAGAGAAGCTCTGGAGTCTCTATAAACAACTGGATGCGTTCCTGGCTGCACTGACCGTGCTCTGAGCAAAGACTTGGACCAGATCATCTCCAGAGCTGCCTTTCCTGCCTCAGCCAGTCTGTGAGTCGGTTATTTTGTGTTTTAATGAACAAGTTATAAAACTCGAACTTCTTTTCCAGAGAACTAATTGTATCTCTAGCTTGCAATCTTCTCTTCCATGCTTCCCTTTTATTAAACTTGACAGCATGACTGATGTTTTTATACTGCTGATAACAAATTTTTACCTACCTAATGCACACAATACTGAGTAAGTCCAGATAACAAATTCTGGCAAGCAGGAGCAGCTTCATAGCCACTACACTCTTTCTGCTTTCAATCACAAAAATGAATTCTGGTAACTTATTATCTAGAGGGACATGAATTAAATATATTCAACTTGCTTTTTTTTTTTTTTTTTTTTAATTTCTTTATGCCTTGTCTTTCAATATTTTGGTGTTACAACCACCCTGGAAGTGTGTGCGCACATAGTAGAGGGAGTGCTCCATAGGCACTAAGGGACATTTATGTGGGCATTACTCTGATCTTTCGCAACAGATTTAGTCACCAGCGTAATATGAGCACATGAGTTGCTGTTATTCTGAAGAGTCATAAGATAAACAAAGGTTTTGGAAGAAGATTTCTTTTTATTTTTAGAATTTTTTTTTTGAATGCCTAAAAAAAATTTTAGAAGAAGTTTACAATAGATTCAGAGCTAGAGCTTATATATATATACATGAACACATAAATATTTATATAATAAATATATTTATAAATAAATTTATAAATATATATTTGTAAAATATATCAGTTATGGCAAACTCCTGAAAGTGAAACTGGTAATTTGAATACCACAGCAGACTGAAGACTTGAAAAAGATTTTTAATGCAACATCATATTCTGTTGGGGGTTTTTCTGCCTGAATACAGTATATTCAAGAAGCACTTTATTCAAGATTTAAGACCAGGTTGTTTTGTGTCCACATGACTGATATTGGCAGCTTGGACACTAGTCTTGAGAGAAGGGCTGTTTTTTTTTTTCCAGAGGAACAGAACTCAGCTTGATCTGACTAGAGACTTTGCGCTAACTTGGACAAGGGCAAGGTAAGTTGCTCATGTGGACATGGTCCAAGTCGCAGATCAATGAGAATTATCTTGTGCATGCACCTGTTAAAATAAAATCAGCTTGTCCAACAGCAGTTACAAGTGAGCAAGCAAGGTTTGGATGCCTGTCTTCTTCAACAAGCTCTAAAACACTGAGAAAGGAAAAGAACAACCTAGCCACTGTGTATGAGGCAAACATAGAGACAAGTTGTGAGAAACCCAGGTTAGTCAGGACAAGATGATTCCAACTAGTAGGAAGCTGTTTGTAAGTTTACCTGATTGAAGAACTGCTCACAGCTTGTCAGAACTTCAGAGCTCTGTAACAGAATTGAAATGAATATGTAGCAGCTTTCATTACACAGAAGCAAAAAATAATTGACATCGACCACCTGCTGAGAGAACATCAGCACTAATGTAATGAACTTCAATTTGCAGAAGACAAAAAATGCTTTGTCACAATGATGAACAGATACTACTATACACTTGACTTCTGAAAGTGTCATGAAGAGCTGGAGTCCTTGAAAAGAGCAACAAAACAAAATCATGCTTTGTGATAGTTTTACAGAACTAGCCACTCTGGCAACTTGGGTCTCTGTGTCTCCTTATATGCCTGAATATGGTATGAATATGCATATTCTAAATATGCTATGCATAAATATGAGTTGGTATACATATTCCTATTCATGCACTTATATACTGGTGTGTGTACAAACATGTTTGTATATTCACACACAAGTTTATGTAATTGCAGTATATATTCACCCAAGATGGCAAGCTGGAAAGCACAATGAATGGTCATGAAGAATCATCAGAGAAGAGCTCACAATTCCTAGAAAATTCTTGAAAGAGAACTAAAATATGCATGAAAATATAAGATTCCTCAAAACTGATGAATACAATTATTTGAAGCTTTTCAGTGTCTCCAAGTGCATTAAGAGTTCCAGTAACAAACATAAAAAGAGTAAAATAACATCAGTGTTTGAAAATTTGGCATGCTCAGATAAAGGAAGGAAGAATCAGGAGGAAGAGTGCACTTTGCGTAGCTTTCCAGAACTACCCTGCAAATTCAAAACTAACAAATGTACAAATCACCCTGTGGAAGATATTGAGAGAAATTAATCGAGGGCATAAAAGGTCACAAAGCTGTTTGAAAGCCAGTAATTTCTTAAACTAATGGCAATCAAAGGTAGAAAGCACTTCAGTATTTATCTACACAGGTCGATGAGCTGAATATTTTACAAATGTAGAGGATGCAGATAAGTAAATCTATGTCACAGGAGCATTGCCCTTAGACCAAGGGAGGATTTGACCCACTAATGCTTAAAATGCCTCACTGAGGATGACTCTGAAGAATTAGACTTGCTAGAAAGTCAGAGATTTTAGAAAACAATGAATTAGAGTTTGTATCCTTCACAATATACTGCCATGAAGGCTTATGATTCTTGCAGTTCTGCCTAAAGCAAAAGCAACTAGGGGCCACCACCATTCTGGTAAGCACTTCTGAAAAAGGTTCGGACTGAAGAAGCATGACAAAATGTAATTTTTATTTTCTGACATAACAGTGTTTTTTTTTTTTCTTTATCTGACTTGTTTCTTACTCAAACTGTGCTGCTTATTCTGCTCTATGCAGTGAAAAACATCACAGCAAATACCCCTTTTTCACAGAAATTTCACCCAGGCACACATGTTCTGTTCCTCACATACACAGAGGCCAAAGCAAAATTTGGTTGTTTTTCTTCACCAGCAAGGGAGTTCATACAGTATTTGATATTCTGTGTGCACTTTGTTGGTTAACAAGACTTGAGTCACTCTGATAGGGTACTTTTTGGTGCAAAACAGAGAACATTTATTCAAGTTGAATCTGCTTTTATTCTTCACTCTTTATAGAAAAAACAAGTTCAGTGATTTATGTCTTCAGTGCAATCGCAGGAAGCTTTGAAAGCTAGTAAACATAGTGGAAGCTAGTGGAAGTACTATTCACACTTAAAATAACAATTAAATAGTGTGTAATCAAAGCAAGGCATACAGGCAAACCCCTTGAGCATACAGGGTTTTCTAACAGAATAAACTCACAGTTAGAATTATATGAGCTCTGATATCATAATTGACACTACGGTCAAGAAAGACATACCTTATCTATGGGAGTCTAGTATCATCCTTCACAGGGATACATTACATATGGCAACAGAATCTGGAAATGGCATTTATAAAATTACCATATTATCTGATATTTAAGATAATTTTCAGAATTTTAATTCTGTGTTGTGGCAATTAGGCTAAAATCTGTGTTTGAAATAAGCTGATAATATCCATTAAGCCACACAGTTTTAAAAAATTGGTCAATAGGCTCAGAAGTTCAATGCAGAACTGAACTGCTCCAATGTGCCTTAAATGTATTCTAAATTATTTCCTACTTTCATGATTATAAGAACATTAAATTTAATCTACAGGAGGCATAAAGATACTTCAGAGAGTTCAGGAAAAACACTCTTTGAAAAAAATATGTATTTATACACGGAACAATAAACATCTGAATAGTCGAATGAAAAAGGAAAAAATGTCTTGCTCAGGTACATGTTACCTGAATTTTTTGAATTGAGACAGAAGGAAGGTACTGAGGTGTGGAAGTTATGTAAGTGTTATATTTATTTCCAGAGTAAGAGAAACTGAACTGGCAAAATTGAATCAATTTTTAAAAGCAATAAAAAGTAATAACCCTTAAAAATATAATCCTAATTGTCTCGTGATGTTTTCTAGATATGTTGCCATTTAAAGCCGGGACTGTATCTTGCAGGATAGTCCCTCTTATTCATTGGTAATTTTAAATTTTAATCCAAATTTTAAAGCAATGGTACCCGCATGAACCATCTTTTCCTCCTGCAAAATCTTCAGTGTCTCTGTTTGAAGCATGGTCACATTATATAGGAAAAAAAATATATTAAAAGTCCTCCCTCAGCTGTAATTGACATCCATTCTGTGGAAAATAGTAAATTGTCTCTGTATGGCTTAAATTTCAAACTACAGTCTTTTTGAAAAAATATGTGTGCTAGCCAATTCACAAGCTATCCCCTAGTCAGACAAAATTTAAAGGATTTCCTTAAAGGAGTTTCTTGATTTATGGCTTCTACATAGTTAGATGAAATGGCCTAATGATCTTAACTCAATAAGAAAATGAAAGCTATGAAACAATTTAAAAAGTCAACAGATGAGTCAAGAACACTTCAAACACTGAATCTGATTCATAGTAAAGCCACAAATACATGCAAGCTATCAATATATATTTGATTTTTCTGGTGAATCAATGTCTCTGCTGTGAAGGAGTTTAAATAAGGGACAGCTGAGGATTTTGACTGGGAAAACTTCTGGATTCGGATGATCACTGGTCTCAGATCCTTAATCAGATGATCGCTACTGTGATTAGTGGTTTATTAACCATCTCTGTAGGTTGCAAAGATATCATTGTCCCATTTTCAGCCAGAAAGCAGGTTCTTAATGATTTACCAAACACAGAACAGAGATTTACTCAAGATCGAGCTATATCGTAAATAGAACATTCCCAACTTCTATTTGTTTGCTGAAAATATTTCATGGACAAAGGATTATCAATTTCACTTATTAGACCAATATTTTTAAATTAAAGAAACAGTGACAGTAATCTGCAATTCCAATCTGCATTTGTCTTCTCCATTCCACAGAGACAATAAAAATATTTATAAAAATAATTTTAAATATTTATTTCATTAAAAAAGTTTTGTGAAAAATAGAAGAAATTATAACCTTGAATTCCATGTTTAAAAAAAAAAAAAAAAAAGTTTTAATGAATACTTGTGAAGCTTACATCAAGGATAAAAAGTCCAGTATTGTATATACTGAATTTCAGACTAGCATTTATAACAGTACAAGGTATAAAATTACTTACAAGTACAGTGAATTGGCTTTTTTTATGTGCATTATTATGTGTTTTCAAATGGAATTATGTACTGTTTATAGGAAATTCTGTCTTTGCACTGGATCATCTGTTCCTTCACGGGATCTGTTATGCTGGAGCAGATCTGTGATTAGTTCACCACTTGAACACTGGCCTGGGCCACATACACCAGAGGAAGATGCAATGCACCCATGGTGGAAAATGATGGAGGAATCTGCCTCCTTAAAACACAGTTTTGTGCTCTGTCAGTGAAAGATTGCATTGTCCTCTGAAGAGCGATGGAAATTACCTGAAGGATGAAGGGTTGAAGTTTCTTGTTTCAAGATGTAAAGTCTAATAAATAGGAAAAGAAATACATTCTCCAAATGGGTTGTTGCAAGAATGTCTGCTGCAAAACGCTCTTGAACATATTATCTTCCACATCATCAAAGAGAAAATACTAAACAGAGAGACTTCTAGTCTGCTCTTTTCTGCTTTCTATTCCTTTACAATAAGGAGAATAACTTATTATCCTACTTTACTATACAGTTTTATACTTATGATGGTATCCAATGGTGGTGAGGATTAATATTGTGTAGAAAATTGTTTTCTAGGAGTAGTGTAAGCTATAATATATTGCATTACTTACCATGTTAAAAATTTGCCAATGTCAAGAGTTAAAACACTGAATGGAAATGCCTCTTTATTTTTATATATTCCAACCTTAAATGAACAAGAATAGCTTTTTATTAAATGAACAGAGTGTTGAAAAAAGTGTCAGAACATGAGGAAGAGTAATATGGTAGTGCTTAATAGTACAATGGATAAACCAATACTGAAAATATTAAAATAATGTACAGTGAAGAAAAGAATCCTGATTTTTTTCATGTAAACAGTGAAAAGAAGTTACTACTGGTAGAAACTACCACTTGTTAACCTTACTAGTTAGTCTAAGATTTGCAATTATAATGAAGAGTTCTATGAAAAGATTACCTAAAGGGCAAAGAGTAAAAAGACTAAAGAGTGCTAAATAAAGCCAAAACATAACAGAATGATAAGGAAAGGAAGACAGTATAAAATACTTATGGACCTCATATCCCCAACGGGATAAGACTTGAGAAGAAGCAAAGGGCATCAAGAATTCTCAAAGATATGCAAACACTTCTGAATGAGAACTGGCCTTTAAACCTCAGGCATGCAATTCTGTAAAATCATGGGTGCCGCGAAGAAGATGAATAAGGAATGAGTGTTTATTTTTTGTCATAAACCAAGCATGGAATCAAAAGACTGACATCACCAGACTAGAAGTTCAAAACAGAAGATATGGTATCACTTGCTCATAACTGAACTCTGTGAATGCAGGTAAATGATTGCCTTAGTTTGCATAGGCTCAAAACATTTTTCCTAATTCATGGGAGAAAAAAATCCTAAAGAATGATTGAAGACAGCTGACTAATGGTGTGCATGAGTACACCTGAAAAATATAATAATATGGTGCCCCTTGCTTCTTTCCTGTCTGTCACACTCTGGGATCAAAATTAAGATACTGAACAAGATATAATTGTGTTCTGACTTGGTATGGCTAATTTCATGCAACACATGAGTAAATTTAAACTCTTACAATGCCACTTCCCAATCTCTGTTTCCAGGGATGCTTCCTGTATCTTGTCCTCTACTAATGTACCATCATCCTTGCTTTATTTCCTTCTTATAAACAACTGTATCCAATTCCAGCTTTAGGGATCTTTCATTTTCAAATGTTACTATACATTTAATAATACATATGTTGCATACATATATCTGTATACATATCACATATATTTATATATATGGTATATATACACACACATCTTTACACTATAGTGTGATACAATTTTATATAAATACAGTTACTGTTAGTACTTTTCTGCTTGGTTCAAAGGAGATTTTTGTATTGTTAGGAAATAGTAGGTAGTTTCATGATAGTAGGTGGTGATGTTCTAGCATCTATTTCTGAGCTTTAATGAGGAATTTGAATCCTTATTATACTGACTACTGAATTCCAAGTTCAGGAAAATAACTGAGAAAAACAAAAACTTCAGTCATAAGAAAGTTTTGGATTCAGTTGCAAAACTTGACAGTGATTTGAGGTAAAGAATTTTCCCTTCTGGCAAAATATTTCTGCTCCAAAATAACAACCATGAATGTCTTCCAGCTTCCTGCAACAGAATTTGTCCTAAATTCTGACAAGATGTCCAACAGAACTGGTTTCTGACTTTCCTTTTTTATTATATAGTCATGTCTGTGATTGATACTGTAGGCCAGTATTTAAAAATATACACATGCATTTTTCTGTCTCAAAGTGTTTTAATACAGGTAAAGTGAAAGAAAATATACTTATTCCACTGACTCTGGACTTCAAGAAAAACCAAAAAGTTTATTGTGGACTTTCCCCTTTCAGGTAGGAGGCCCCAGCTTTTTCTACTGTTATCTTGAAATAAGAGCCCATGTTTTAATAGAAAAAAAAAAAAAAAAACAAAAACAAAAAACAAACAAACAAACCAAAATGCATGGATTCAATCAGATAATACAAATATCTCATTTTCCTTGCTTTTTCTCTGGTTTATGTTTTAAAAGGGCTGTGGAACTTATAAAAGTTGCCTGATACATTGCTCTGGTGATAGTGTTGAAGGTATGACTTCAACGTGCTTTTTATCCTATTAATGGTAATCCAAGATCTTGCTGTTTTATCACTCTAAATAAGCAGCGATAATTATTTTAAAAGCCAGCAATACAAAATATTCATTACAAGCAGTGAAATTATGATCTTTGGAGAATCTCTAGAGAACCCTATGTATTCAGAGTAATGCTGCTTGTTTCATTTACATAAAAACCAGAAATAACATGTCTTAGTCACTGCAAAATGATAATGATACCTGACAATCTGAATCCCCTTGAAGTTTCATAGAAACAAACCACTTGTCATTCCCAAAAAGATGCCATTCTCAAAGATAATGATGCAGAAACTAGATTAGGTGAATAAAACAAACACAGATCCGTAAGTGGCGAGTTCTCCATAGAAGGAAGTTTTCAGTTAAGACTTTCATTTTGATTCAAACACTAATGTGGAAAACTATGATGAACAAAATGAATAAAAGATTATTACTTGAATAGGTAACATAAGTGCATTTGTCAGAATTTGTAATTTAAACTTACATGTAGAATTTCTACACTGAATAAGGCAAAATTCCACTCCAATCATTCAATCATGTAAGATATTTATTACATGTACAGTCAGCTAGCCTGAGTTCAGCTCTATCCTACCACCTTTATCAGGAACATTCTACTCTAGGAACAAAACCAGTCAGCTGATAAAACCCAGTGAGCTGGGTCTACACTTCAGTGTAAGAATTCCTCCCTCATAAAATTAGGTAAAATTTTAAAAAGTTACTCTTCCTGCTCTTATTGAGAATATGCAGAACATAAAAAGAGTTTTCCCAGGGAGTGTTTTTCCCTGTAGATACAGACATAAAACATTGCCAAAAGTAAACAACAAATCCACAAATCAAATGTAAATGAAAGAAGACATAGACATATCAGAATCATCCTAAAGAAGTTTGTTTTTCTTTTTTGTTTGTTTGGTTTTTGTTTGTTTGTTTGTTTCAAAATGGTTATATTTATAGAATGGCTTCTTTATTGCTCTTTTGTTTTGTTTACTTCCAAAAATAAATTTAAGAAGTCCATCTCCTTAGTTACCTGGATTGTCTCTTCCTGTTTTAGATTAAGCTAAAATCATTTTATAAGGAACATTATTTTATCCTCAATAAAGACTGACTTATGTTTTATCCTCAACCCTGACAACCTAACATGGCATCTAGGTGCCGGCTGCAGCAGAAGAAATGACCATTGTTTCTTTGCCAGGTGTCCCTTAGCTTTCCATTCCATTTACCAGCTCCAACTTAGCCCTGAGCTGGTCAAGCTGCTTGTTGTAAATGAGTCTGTAGAAATTCCTTTCAAATCAATGAAGTTCTTTTTCTTTAGTACCAGCCACAGAGTAGAACTGTCTCACCAAGGACATCCTAGACTAGATGTTATGGTCAGTCACCTTAGCTTTTTGAGTTGGTTATGCTGGCTAGGAGAAAATGCTTAAAGCAATGAGACAAAAAAGCCAATGCATATTTCCCATCTCTAAAGATTTATTTTTAAATTGTTGTTTCTTTCTTTGCCAATTCAGAGGCTTTACATTGCAATGAAATGCAGAAGAAAAGGTAAGCATTTCAGCAACAGTAGGTTTGATAATGCCAGATCTTTGCTTCCCTAACAGAATTTTGTAAGATTCTCTCCAGTTGAAAGCCTGACTTTCCCCTTACAAGCTAATAGCTTATATTTGATGCTGATAATAAGGTAGTTGTTTCGTTCTGAAGTAACTTATAACAGCATTTCCAATACCACAACATTGTTGTTTCGCAAGATAAACGCAAAAGTCCAGTTGAAAATACACGAGCATAGTGAATGATGAAGTTTAAAAAATCATGTATAGAAATCCAATGTAATGGATTTACTGATGGTAAAGTGTGAAGGCAAAGGGTTAAGAAATTGCAATCCCTTCATTTTCAGTTACCCATACAGAATAGAGCATATATACTTTCATTTTAAATGTTATACTCTATATGACTCGTGATTTAGAGTCTAATAAATGTCGTCATCTAACAAATTTTACCTTACATTTAGCTCTACTCATCTTTAACTTTTGCTGGGCAGTTGAGGCCATCAGCATTTCCAGGACAACACAAGCTCTCACTCTAGAAGCCTTTATCAGCACAAAATCAGCTGCCACAGTGGCTGTTGACTGTTGCTTGACAGACTGAATTTTTTGTTCAATCACTTTCATGGCACAGAGGTAGAGTGGCAAAAGACTTTATGATTGAAAGTCCTATTTCTAGTACTGACACAAAAGCAGAATGTGTTTTTCATCATCACAAAGCTAACAGTAGGAGGAAAAGCACTATTAAGCAGAGAAATGTACTGATGAAATGTGAATGTGAAGGTTATGTTTGAACCATCTCAGTTCTGTCAGTGCAGGAATTTCCAGCATAAGAATTTTTGATATTTAATACTTGTAAGTATTTGCTGTTAAGAATCTAATAAAACTCACTGATTAGCGTGTCATGAAGGAAAAGATTAAACACCATTTCTTTGATTTCTCACTTCTAGCATAATTTCAACATTTAGATTACAATTTTTCTTTCTAAAAAAATTCAACTTATGGCTCAGAATGAGAGTCATGGTGAATGCATTTGTATCTACTGTCTGTTTGAAAGTGATTGGTAGCCTGCCATTGGTAATTCAGCACTTTAAATCTCAATAGTCACTAAACTACTTTTTTACTGTTATTATTATCATTAGTGGCAGGTGAAGGAATATGTGTAGAGAGGTTGGTAGCTTAACATGAACAAAGAAGAAACTGCAGGTGATAGTATATTTTAGAAACATTTGGGAAGCTTACTTATTCAAAAACTCTCAAAAATTCAACAAATAAGAAATAATCACTTAAATATGCACTTATGCTAAATGACTTCCGGGAAATAAGTATGAGCAACTCACATCAAAGATTTATAATCCTCGTTTTCATAATTCAATCTACAAGTTTTTCCCTTTGAAACAAATACACTCAAAGAGCAGGACAGGATTTACAGGTTGGAAAGTGGCCACTATTATTTGCATTCTAGTCTGTGAAGTATTGCTTAATTTGAAAACCCACCTTCAACAAAAGACATAGAATCCTATTCTCCATCACACTCCACAAAAAAAAAAAAAAAAAAAAAGGAAAAAAAAAAAAGGAAAAGGATGTAGCAGTTCTGGTTTGTCCTTCAGTTCATGTGTCTCTGTCAGCCTGTTGGAAACGGGCATTGCTGCTCCTTGGGTACAGGAGACAGAGTGGGCTCTGATCTCCTCTCCAGTCACAGGACAGATCATACATACGATAGTGGCAGTTAATTATAGCTAATGATAATCAGATGATAACTAATTAGAAAAATGGATTACTTGACCTTCTGGAAGTACTTACAGGATTTTGAATAATGGTTTTTAAAAGGTCCAGTGTAAGCAGAAGCAAGTTCCAGACTGATGATTGGTTCATTATACGACAGGATGCATTTATTTCTATACATTAATAAATCATTAGAATTCTATAAACCATCTTAAGAAGAAGATAAGCAACATTTTTACAAATATTCAGAAAAATTAGTTAAATTAGCCTCAAAATAACAGAGCCAAATCTGAAAATACCTTTCTTCCAATCATCTCAACCGTACTAAGCAAACATTGCAGCATGTATTTATGTTGATTAACTCTAACTATTTTAAAGCAAATACAAATAATCCAGCCTTTGATGGAGAGATAGGTTAGAATTCTAATAATGCTAAAATATATCAATATTTATTTATTTATGTTAATACACAAATTTTCTCTAGTAACTTGGAAATATTTTAGTATGAAAAGCTATCATCCCTCAGATACCTATTATTTCAGCATCTTGTATTTCAAATGACATCTCAATAGACCACATTGTATTTCAGAGTTACTTATTAAAAATTCTGTAATTCTTACTTGAGTGTAAAGACTTCTTTAGGGGAAATGATATTTCTTTTCATTAGCAAGTGCTTCACTCTGCTTCAGTGACTTGTGATATTCAAGCAGTTGTAGATAAATTTGATAGACCTAAGGTCATGACATTTTGATGTAAAATAACCAGCCATTTTTTATGCCCCAAATGTACTATTGCAAAAGGAAGTCAGACTTTTTTCCTATTAAGTTTTCCTGAGTGTCTTTTTGCTATAAAGACTTTGTATCTTCTGAAAATTGAAAAAGACTTTTTTACTTCATTAGCTCTTCATATTGTTATCACTCTAGAAAAGACAGGAAATGAGCTGACCTCAAACTATCCTAAGTTGTCTTTCTAGAACTTTTGAGACAGATTTTGCTGTTTCACTTAGTATATGGTTCAGGTAAGTTCAGGACTCTCTATTCAATGTAACAAAAATACCCCCAAACAAAGAGAGGCTATGTTTAGAAGAAAATATCTCATTTTTTAACATTAATTGTGGGGATTTTTAAGTCTATGCACAAATGGAAAACAATAGATATTCTATCTAATACCAGAATATATAAATCTAATTTGTAGAAGAAAAGCAAAACAATTAGAAATAAAAAGTCTACATGTTTCATAGTCAGTCTGGAGATATCAGTTAAGTTCTACACGAAACAAAAACCAAATAAAGTATCAATCACAAGCACCCAGTAATTACCCATTTTGCACATGAGCTTTTGAGACTGAGGAATACCAGGAGTTTCTTTTTCCCCCACCTTCACTATTTTAGTGCCAATATGGTAAAACCATGGGGGCAAAACTGCCACAGTCCCCTGGAGGACCTCAATCTGCAGCTGGGACAAGGAAGTAAGAAAGCAAAAGAGGATATAAAATTCCCTCTTTTATTGTCTTCATTTTCAGATTTAGGACTAACTACAGAAAAAAAAAAAAAATCCTTCCTTGTGCAGGATTTTCTGTAGAATTTCCTGACTCCCAAGACAGAGCATTTCTGCCCGACACCCGACACATCCTGAAAGAGTTGTATTATGTATACAACAGTCATATTTGTACTCAAGAGTTCTGGCACTGTAATATAATAATAATAATATAATAATATAATTATAATAATCACTTCTATTGTATCTACCCATTCTATTTTATTTCAGATTCCCATCTTTAGAAGTTTTACACCAATATCCCAGCACAAATTTCTGCCTTTTAACAAACATTCTATGAAGAAGTTAAAACCCTATCATTTTCAGAAGTGCTATTTCCTGCTATTGCCATGAGAACTCAGTAGTTATAGAGGTGAAGGAGAAGAAAGAAAAAAGACTGACTAGTAAAACAAAAGAAAAAGTAGGTGCTTCTTTAATTTCCCATCTTTTTCTACCTTCCAATAGTTATTTACATAGTCTTTCCCTCTCTCCTTGTATACTTTATGCTCCTTGAATTGTACATTTACTGACTTTTGGATTCCTCCCTCGATTTCTATCCCCTGTATTTGTCTTTTTATGTTATTTTTCCATGTCTCTGCTTCCTTGGTTTGCACTTTACCTCCTTCCCACGTGTCAGCTCTCCTGTTGCTGCTGAATTATCAGGCAACAGAGACAGAAGGGCCAATAAATGCCACCCAGCCTAGCACTGGCAAGAATGAGTGATGAATTTTGTTACCAAATGCACAGAACAAATTTCAAACAACCAGATGCAAAAAGGATGCAAAAAACCAATATTCCTTAACCACAGAGAAATATTCAATTAATATTATAAGTTATTTGCAGAAAAATAACTATCATTTTTTCAACTCTAAATATGATTTTTACCTGACAGTATTCTTTAAAACTTAATGTCACCCCCCATGCTCACCCCACTGGTTTATTTATGTTTCGTGTTTTCAAATCTGATTATCATCATTATTTAAAGGTTAAATTTGTGTTTGCTGTTTATCTCCTTGCAGTTCAAGCTGACTCAAACTTTATGTCTTGCCTTTCTTCTTGTATTATTACATTCAAAAAGTACTAGTTTGCTCTAAAAATGTGTGTGATGAAGGTTCTGCCCTTAGATTTTGACCTCAGATTACAAGCATCAGACAAAAAAGCTCACTTCCCTCCTAACATGAGCTATTCTCCATTCCACTCTGTGCCAGCAAGTGTTGAAACAGAATTTACAACATGGTCTCTGCTAGTGCATGAAGAACAGTGAACTGGTTAAGAAAATAATTTTATTGTTGTTTGAATCAAATCATACTCTGAGTAGGGGGGAAATCAAGTGTTTCCAACCCAATTACTGTGAAATATTCTTAATTCTCCTTTTGTTCAAGTATGATGACTTGATTATTTAATCACTACTTCTTTATGTTAACTTTTTTATTGGATGTACCTTATATATATGTGTGTGTACTTATATACACATTATGTGTAGATCTAAAAATTAACCCCCTCTCCCCATCTTTTCTCATAAGAGTTTGAAAATCAGAGATTGTAATGAGATATGTAGTCATGCCTCAAATTAACCATTCCCGTTCTGAAGGCAGCCCAGAACAGCTGATACAGTGGAGAATGCTGAGATGACAACGTGTCAAAGACTGAATTGGGGATTATCTTGGTAGTGCTTCTGTTTCTCTGAACAAAACTCTCTTAGTGCTCAACCAAGTAGTTGTTTAGCTGCATATTCCCATGTCTATCCGATGGTCTAGTTTAGAACATAATGGACCATGAAAATTCATAAGATTTTGAGGATTGTTATTACTGCATCTTCCCCTAGGCAACCTGGGCTCCTTTTTTTTTTTTTTTTTTAATTTTATTTTTATTTTAATAGGTGTCGTAAATACTGCAGAGTAAAATGTCAACTCATTATTCTCTTATACTTTGCACACCAGGAATTGTAACTCTGCAATGCTTAACTCTACCACAGAATTCCATCTACACTGTACTTCACATCAGTCTATATTGTCAGAATCAAGCTTAATAATACAGGCAGAGCCTCCTGCTGAGCATGGCAAGGAATAGCTCTGCAAATGAAATGACATTGTTCTCCAGTTACTCTACACCCAGGACATTTTCCTTCTTGAGTCTTGCTATCATACAAGCCATATCTTCCTCTGATGTCACGTATGATTTCTAGACTAATGTCCTTCTGCATAGTTTGATTTTGTAGAGGGAAGAAAACCACTTCCTTCATAGAAGTAAAATCAAAAACTTTCCTAACTGAGACAGGAACAATGCTATTCTTCTTACTTACTACATAGATTTTACAAATACATGCAGATCCACATGACATTCCTCTATGAAAATTGTTACTGTGTGAGCCTCAGTACTTTTTCACTTGAATTATAAAGGCTTTCTCAGTGAATCTTATGCTTTGGCAGACAAAATGTCATCCTTGTGCATTGGAGAATAAATCATACCAGTCACCTTTCTGATGAGTAGATGGAAAGTCAGTAGATTTAACAAAACATTGATTAAAGTGTCCTTCTGATGGAAAAGGTGTAATATAATATATTTTGGAAGCACACCAATTTTTTTACATACACAGAGATCTCAGGAAAACTCAGTTTCTATCACATTTTTGTGTTGTTGGGTTTTTTGTTTGTTTTTGTTTTGTTTGGTTTGGAGGTTTTGTTTGTTTGGGGTGTTTTTGTTTGTTTTTTTTTGCTTGGTTTGGGTTTTTGTTTTGTTTTGGGTTTTTGTTTGTTTGTTTTTGTTTTGCTTTGGTTTTTAGGGAGTAGGTGTTGAAAAAGTCCAGTCCTTAACATGATCAGTAAAAGACATTCATTTCCTCGTTTTCTGGTCATTCTAAAATGGGAGAACACTTGCATTGTACTTAACAGATAATGTACTGAGAATAGAAACAAAAGAAAAAATAGTCCTAATTTTTCAAATGATATTTATATTCATAAATCCACCAAGGAAATGAAGTCTTATTATTACACATGGCACTTAAATGTGATAAACTGAAACAGGGTAGATTTCAACTGAATTTAAGTTTAAAAATATCCCTGTGAAGATAATTAAGCAATGAATCCAGTTGTCCAGAGTTGCTGTGGAATGTACATTCTTAGAGGTCTTCAAGACCTGACACAACAAAGCCCTGAGTAACCTGACTTGAATTCAGTTTTGTCATTGTTTGGAGCTCCCGGCTGAGGAAAGGTTGAGTTAGAAACTTCTGTGGTCTCTTCTCTCCTGAGTGATCCTACAATTTATCAAAGAAGCAAGGTATTCAGGTCATGATCCATATCATTGTATGACAACCAGTCTGCAGTTGAGCATGGCATCAGGGGTGAGCTGCTATGTTTGGATTACATGAAATAAATATGTTGCTTTCACCAATAACAACATTTGCCCCATTTATGTCCTTCTGCGTTTGTAACTTTGTCAGTTCCAGCCCCACCTCCAGTAGTAAATTCAGTATGATTTTAAGCACGTGTACTCCCTGAACCAGATGATTAGTTGCACCGGGTTTTCTAACTCATAAAATTGATATCCACGCTTTTAAAGTTTTTTGAGAAAAGCACACCAAAATAAAAGGAAAATAGAAGTGTGTTAGATACTCATCTAATATGATGAGTTTTGTGACAATTTAAGTTGGGAACATTCCTGACATAGGAAGGTCATATTTTTTCCACTGACTTAGAGGACTACAGCACAGTTAGACACTGGGCTGTTTTCCAAAGTGTCCAACTACTAAGATCTAATGTGAATTATTTGATCACCCTATTTCATTTCCTCTGAAAAATACATCAATTCAATTATCTTCATTTTAGTGAACGTATATGCCTTTCAAATTAGCCCTAAAGTAACTAATCTTTGAGTTAAAGGCTTAATTTTTTTATCACTCAGTCTAAAATCCTTTTTTAAAGATCTACCATTTTAAAATCTACTGTTCTAAAATGTAACCTTTCTTCTGTCTTGCATCCACTGTTTAATATGACAGATCAAAACTACTACTTACTATTGAAAGAAAAAAATAATTATCTTGGCCTTATAATATTAGGTCTCCCTAAAACACAAGTGACCAAGGATCATTATGTGCCTGCATTTTATTGTCCTACATTAGGTAGCTGGTAGATTTTTCTAAAAGTAACAGCCATGATGTATATCTTCTTATCACAAGACACAAGGGGGAATCTGAATGGTGATGCTCACACACAGATTAGAGATATCTGATTCAATTTCCTGAGGTGTTTGGTAGGCATGGACTGTAAAAGGTGTTCCTCACCTTCAGGGCAGGCAACTGGAGACCAGAAAAAACATCATGGAATATCTAATATAAAGCTAGATGTTTGCACTAAAGAATTGCTCCCTAGTAGCCCTTATGCAAGATCAACTCATTAAATAGTGGAATGTTAGTTCAAAGACTTTGTCTGTGACCTCACAAATATTTTATTTTAATTACAGTAAAAAAGACCCTATAAAGCAAGTAACATACCTTAATAAAATATTTATTACTGGTTTATATCATCATTTACATAAAATAGAAAATAATGAAACCGTAGCATGAAGTTATTCAGTGACTGTCCAATCGATACTAGATATTCCACACATTGTTCTCCCTTACAGGTATGTTCGTTACTCTGGTGTTTTTGTAAGGAATCGATTGGAGATGGTCTCTTAAAGACCACATTTATTTCAAAATTCCTGTAGTCACACATAAATTATTTTAAAGTCCACAATTGCTCCAAGGAACTATTGCATTTAATTCTGTCAGTTATATTACAGATTCTGTCATTTGGTCAATATTATGCCCACAAAAACTTGACCAGCACATGCAAACTCTGTGTGTGCATCCAGTGGAAAAAACATCAATCTCCATCTTTTCTGAGCTGGAAGATGCAGCAAAGTGCTCTTTCATTAATAATTCCTTCCATGCTTCATGGGCTTGTAGTGTATGAACAGCAACTACTTGGGAGCCTCCCATATGATTTGATGTCACATAATTATGTGGGTCCAGCCCACAGAACTGAATACTACATCAGATGCTACAACCTACTGTGAAAGCACATAGAGGCACTGAGTGAGTACAGAGCAATCCAGGTCTGAGCTGTCTTTTGTAATCAGAGGTGGAGAAAACCAGTCAGAAATTCTGCTGACTTTTCTGTCTATGACTGGCATGTGCTTCCTTGTAGACATGCCTTCTTTTTTCATGGACTATTCAGTGAGCAAATAAAAATGCAACTATGTTTGTCCAAATATGAAATTATAAAACCCCAACAAAGTGAAGAAGGCATTGCTTAAGCAAATGTTTAATGATTCCTATCAGGTTTAGGAATGTTTCAATTATTTTTCAAGGAAATATAATTTATTTTAATTTTTTGATCTACTTGATTTTGGTGGTGCCATTTGTAAGTGATAGGGATTTTTTTCTACCAAATTAGTATGTTCTTTCTTCTAAATGATGACTTTCACATTAGATCCTGTAAAGAAGAGGAATATTTATTTTTTTCTTTTTAGTGATGTCCTTTTTTATTGTATTTTAAATAATTTCACTTTCCTTTAAATAAATAAACTGCATTAATTTTAAATTTAATCTCTATGCAAATTTACCTTATCATTTGCTTAGATGTCAGAAGCTTTATTTATGTTAACAATGAGATCTGACCTTTAGTTTTTTGTGCTTGAAAAACTGCATTTACCGGTAACATTTTATGAGTTCCTAAATACTTTTAAAAAGAAAGTGGCCTTGAAAAATAATAACCTCTAAATGTTAATGTTTACTGCTCAAAAAAATGAGGTTAATTTTTTTTCTGTGATTGGCTTATCTGATAAAAATACTAATAATTACTTGCTCAAATGTGACACATGCCTTTGAATCTGAAGTTTTTAAGCTTTAGAAAAAATCCCAAAACAAAATAAGAAAAAAATGTATTAATAAACAATTTGAATCACAAAATAATTATATTACTATAAGAAAAAGTGAAATTTCTGTGTTAATAGAGAACTAATCTTTTAATGACTCTATCTAATAGATATTATGTAGTTATTGGATACAGTAAGTTATGATGATATACCCTTAAATGCACAGGAAAAGATTTAGGCACAAATCTATGGTTTTAGAAAGAAACCCTAAGTAAATCTATAGTTCTTTTTTTTTTTTTTTTAATAAATTATAAATTGACAATTTCTCTCAATTTTCATAATTTCTTGTTTCTATAAATTACAGAGACACACCATATACTCTTACCCTGTTTCCTGGGGAAATAAGGAAAACGTGTCTTCAGAAAATAATTTTCTAGCTCTCCCTGGGCACAAACACTAATTATTCTACAGAAAGCAAATGTATTAGTGTGCAAATTTAGAGAAAACCATCAAACTCAGGTGTTGCCTCTGGCAGATACTGGAAGACCATTACAGAGTTCACAACATGTAAATCTTCCTACCATATTCTGAAGAAAATCAAATCTTTGTTTCTACAGAAACTTCAATAACCTGAAGTTATTTTGTGATTTTTTTTCTTTACTCAATTGTTGAAGAAAACAAAAAACAAAACAAAACAAAAAAAAAAACACAAACCAAACCAAACCAAAAAAACACATGGACAAAAAAAAAAAAAAAAAGGCTAGAATTTTTTTTTTTTTTTGTCTAGGCAAAATATAATTTGGAATTTATACTTTCAAATTTTTTAATCAGGAGAAAAATGGAAAATGTTGAAACTGATCACAAAATGAAATTAAAATGAAGTATTTCAAATCAAATCAATGCTTTTGATAAATTCAGCATTTTTAAAGTTTTAGTTGAATCCACTCAAGATTTTCTTATAGCGTACATAAGGACGACTGATAATGTGTATATTCCATAATGAGTCACTGGAGCAGTGTACTCTACATGTACTTGCAAATCTCATGAACTGAAAAAAAAAAAGAAAAAAGGACCAATTTTTATAAATTGGCTGTTGACGAGGAATTGGTTTGATTGTTACATGCAAATTGGACTTAAACTAGAGCTCTAAACACATCATTTCAATGGCCACCATTGACTTCTGGAAGTACCCAGCTCCTGTTGCCTCACCGTAAAAACAACAGCCAAAATATTATTAAAGGGAGTAGGGTTGTTTGGGTTTTTTCCCCCCTAAAAGTGCAAATTTCTTACTCACCAGAAAGTCTGCAAGGTGTAGTGGTATAATACAAAGTGCAAGAACCCAGATAAATTATTTTAACAGAAGAAGATGGATTCCCAAAGTTGTCTCACTGGAAAGAGAGATACATCCATGCTTGTGAGTCCTTTCCAACTGCATGTTCTGTGATTCTGGGATCTAAGTTCACATGTGTCTGCTGCAGAGGGCTGGGGAGAACCTGTGATTAGTTATATTGTACTCTATCTTAACTGCTCCTTCTGGAAAATACACCTTGTTGAAGCTAATTTAAAAGGAGTTCTGGCCTTTTCACATAAGATATCAAATTAGACATGTTCTACACATATGATCACTCTGCAGATTGGTGCTTGTCCAGATGTACCAATTAATCAATTAACTTTAATTAACTTGGAGAGAAAAGAAAAGGCAACAGAATAATGAAAACACAATTCCTGCAAAATCAAACAGAAGATGCAACACAAGGGAATAACAGAGGATTTATAGGTTCTTTGTGTAGCCCTGTTTAGAGCATTATAAGGGGACTGGAGGCTGAGGGCAAACCAGCCTGGGAATATTAAGACTTTATAGGTGAAAGATGGACTGAAAGAGTTCCTTACAGTGCATACATTTTTTGCTACAGTGATGAAAAAGCTGTGAGAGAAGATGGAGATAAGTAAGAGAGAAGTGATGTAGGTCAGTGGGACAGAGAGAGACACAAAGGAGGGAAACAAGAGCAGATGATCAAGAGTATTTGAAAACTGCTATGAAAGAAGCTGCTCCTATTGCTTCTTTTGCTCCACCATCTGCAATAAATTTTGTTACTATATGAAAACCAAGAGGGATTTATCCCATTGAAGTCTTTCTGTAAAGCTTATGGGATAATGAATTATCTAGGATTCTCTCTTTGATGTCAGAATTTCTAAGCATTTCTAGTCATAAACCTCATATTTCATACAAAGGGCTGGAAAAGTGTCATTTACTTAGACACTCTGAAAAAAGTCCAACACACAAAAAGTCCCTATTTGAGGAATTCCTTAATAGGGGCAGACTTTTTCATTCTGTAAGGTTTAGACCGCATACCTAAGAAACATTATTTCTTCTTTTCAGATTTTCTAAAAATAAGAATGAAGATTTTTAGTCCCAAAGATGAGAGAGAACTTTGTACACTCTGCTTATAAAAACCAGTATCCTTCTAAAAGACCTCACGCTAATTTGTCTTGTGACAAGGAAAAAACAGTCTACACCAAAATAGTTTTTGTACATTACTCATAAGAAAGAAAGTGAAGGAAAGTGCACAGAACTGCAGAGTGTATCTCAACTAAAAGTCTACAGCTGCAAGTTGACAGATAGAGTGGAAGTGAGAGAAGAAGTATTTTGACAAATGAGAAATTTTCTTCCTTATGATGCTCTTGGATAAAGATTACTTTGCAGCCCTGTTGCCAAAATTGGCAGATAAGCAACAAAGTTCTGTGGCAGCTCGTATATGCTAATGACAAGCAAACATAATTTAATGCTGGAGAAATGTCAGTACCTATATTTGGCCCACAGTCCAAAAAAGATGTTGAGTAACTATTTTAAAATGTAGCATGCAATGGCAGTGATCTGATCCTTTCAAATATTTTGCTTTTCATGTGTTATATATTCCTAAACCTTTTACATTTGGTGAAGATTCTCAAAGAGATAATATAAAATTAGTAGAGATTGAAACACAACTAAAATGACCAAATTTCACTTTAGTCCCTCTTAAAACAGTGTATAATGATATAAAAATAATAGCAATGAAATAACAGTATTTTTATTACACAGTGACTCAGTCTAAAAACTGCCAGGAACTTGAGGTTATTCAATGACTCCTTATGCACAATGAAATGAAAAGTTATAGCAAAGAAAGATTAAATTTCTCAGTTTGTTTAATATTTCTTCAGTAGTACTTTATGGACTTTCCTAAATCGGAACACCCATCTGACATACAGTTGAATAAGCCCAGTACATAGCGCATGAGCATGCTAGGACAAAGACCTAACATTCAGGCTTGTTTCTGACTGTACTTGGCCCACACAGCCTCTACATAAACTAGTCAAACTTAATACTTTTCCACTACTGTGTTGAAAGTTGCTTATGGATTTCAGTCTTAGACACACACACACACATATTCTGTTCAGTGCTCACTAAATCATGGTAAATGAAAATCTTCATGGTAAGTGCCATATATCTATAGAAGCCAGCATGAAAAAAAAGACCACGTGTACTTCTCCTATATACATTTGCTCCAAATGCATCAAAAGCTCTTCTGTCTCTAAAAAGTCCCTCACTCAGTATGGTTGCACCTCCAAGTAACACATCTATAATACATGTTGCTACCAGTTCAAACAAGACAGCCTTTTCTTTGTATTTCTCTGTATATTTTTCACATGAGTTTTTTTAGACAGAAAGCACAACTAGTTCAAGCTATCCTTTAAATGAGGCTGTTGAATTATTACTACTTGCATGTGTTAAATTTACAACTTTCTGACAGCCTGAATTCTCAATATG
This sequence comes from Xenops minutus, assembly GCA_035221455.1. NCBI lineage: Eukaryota > Metazoa > Chordata > Aves > Passeriformes > Furnariidae > Xenops > Xenops minutus. The sequence continues at coordinate 107,873,976 of JAWWEE010000001.1, read as the reverse complement.
AAGGCAACAAGAGACAAGGAACCTGCCATCAACTGGCAGCTCGCTAACCTTTGGACCCCTCCATGTTCCCAGTGCCACTTCCAGAGGACACAGGGGAAGGAGAAATGTTTTCTCTAATTCCATATTGTCAGAGAGCTACATTTCTCTTGCCTAAATTGAGCTATAAATAGTGCCTAGGGAAGACGAGAATAGTGAAACTGTGTGATCATGAAGATATTTTCATAACGTGCAAGAAAGAGCCTAAATACTTGAGCAATATTAATAGTGGGGAAAGATGCCAATCCATATATGAAGCCTTACAGAAGAAACCTGTGGCTTGTCTTAATATTCCATATTCTGGTTTTTAGACATTTAAATTTAATAAGTTCTTGCTTTCTAAGTGGGCAAGACATGATTGAGGAATTTCAAGTGTGTCAACAGCATTTTAAAGTCATTATCAAAATGACACTTTTATTAGGTTTTTAATCCACAATGTGGTGTAAAAGTGATTAAAGAGGAACGTCATGAAGCTAGTATGACAATTTCTGCATAAGGCAAAGATATGTATTTTTGAAAGGTGCTGCAGGCACTTGATTACATCATCAGCATTAAATGGTTGTAATACTCTCCCTTATAAACAAGCAAACCACTAAACAGAGTCCTTAGATGGATCTGAGAAAATGCAATTTTGCAAAGTGATCTGTGGAATAAGTGGGAAATAACAGTAGCTCCAAATACTCATCAGCCATGAAAAAGACAAAAATAGCTCCCAATTCCTTGCTAACATGATGGTAAGAAGCAGGAACTGTTTTTGCTTTAAAGGTAAAAAGTGATCTTGTTTTATTCATATATATATATATATATATATATATATATATATATACATGGATGATTCCAAACACTGGCAAACACCTGAAGAGCTGTATATAGAATCAGCCATCCTGCAGAACTGCAGCAAGAAAGGGAGGAGAGAAAGAAATTAATTTATCAGGTATAATAATTAGGCATTTCTCTTTCTAGGAGATTCTTGAACATCAGTATTTTCATTTTTTTGGTATGATTTTAAACAGTTCACCTCAAATTTTATCAAAGTGTGAGTCTCCCTTTTAAGCTGCCATCTTTTTGTAGCCTCCTAATGGCTCAGATTCATAGAATGTCACTGTCAAAGAGTTAAGGAAGGCTTACCTCAGGGTTCATATATATATTGTAGATATAAATGATACAGATATATAGATAAAAGTATATTTTTCTTCTTAAAAAAAAATATATTTTCCAAACACTAGCAAGTACTTTTGAATCCTTTTATGATCTTGCCAAAGAAACACTGAAGAAACACTGGAGTCACTTATCTGAGACCACTGCTTTGCAGTCTTGCAGAAGACTCAACAGGTATTTCAGACTCCACAAGTAAAGCAAAAATAGAACATTCCAAAAGCAAATATATTGGTTAGGGAATGTGAGTTGACTGGACATGTCCTCTGCTTTTTCCTGGCAGGGTTTTTTTTTCCTGTCAAATGTATTGTGGGCTTCCAGTGAGAGGTCAAAGGATGCCTGATGAGATAAAACCTTGCAGTTGTTTTTTAGCTTATGAGGACATAATATACCAGGAACGACATTCTCAGAACAAGTGAACCCTATTTTAGAATGGTTCATTGTAATAAACTTGCTTAAATACAACATTTTTCTTATATTAACAACAGAAAAATCTTAATACACAGGGTTTAATTCAAACTTTTCTGACAAATGCAATTTTTCAAATATTTGTTTGCAAACTCTATCAAGTTTCATAGAAGTTTATGCACACAACAAATATTTCATTATGCCATTTGTTTCATAATTTTCTAATCACAAAAATCATGCATAAAACCCTGACCTATTATTTTCTCTTCTAATCTTTTTTTTTTGTCCCTCACACCTTCATAGTACCCTAGGCAAAAGGGCTGGAAAAGTTATCTGTCACAGTATGACAGACAACTGTCATACTCTGATCTCAAAGCATATGAGATCAGTTATCTCAAACTGTAACAAACAAACAAAAAATAATTTGGTAGTTTATAACTATGTTATTTAAAACCAGAATTATTTCAGACAAATAGTTATCCTTTTACTTCTTTTAAGCATGCAGTAACTATGCTATGAAGTTAAATATGATCTGCAGTGAAATTAACCTTTAATTATGAAAAAGTTCTACTTTTCATGACTTTAGGAGTTAAAAATTGTGTTTAGAGTAGCAAGTTAAATAAAAATAGCTGTTTGAATTACTAAGATCTCCTTTGTAATGAAAAATTTACTGGAGAAATATCTACCCATTCTTGTCATCCAATGTTCTCTTCCTTCCCCTGCTAATTTGTAACATTTCCCCCACTGTATTCAAATTCTGTCATATGGTAATGGCTTCCAAACTACAGAGGAAGACAAATGGCAGAACAATACTCAGAATACTGAAAGAAGAATGCATGGTTCAAAGAGGAAACATGCAACTTTTTACTTTGAATTCCTAAACTTTATTCCATCTCTGATGTTTCGAAATGGTGCACTGCCAGGCTCTGTATCTGTGCTCCACTTAAATATCATACTTAATCTTACATAAATGGAAAACAGAAATATAAAGCAACAGAAAAGAAGTATAAGATGTTAATTTCAACACTAAATGAAGAGTCAAGATATGAATACAAGCCTAAGACAAAAGAATGGTAAATTTTGAAAAGTAAAGAGGAAATTAAAAGACAAACAAACAAACAAAAAACAAACCAAAACCAACAACAACAAAAACCCCCAAGCAGAAGATTTTTTTTTAATTATTATTATTTTGTTTTTAAAGCCAACAACTAATAAGAAACAGAATCTTCCTAAAAGAAATTATGTCCTGATTGGCTGCAAAAAAAAGGCAGCTACTGGGAAGATGCAATTCTCCCTCTGATGAGGGAATGGTGAGGACACTGGGCTAGAGAAGCCATCCGTCAGGTGACAGGACCATGTTTGTAGGCTCTACAGTGAGGTTGAGAACAGAATTAAAACAGAATTATTTTTAGTTATCTTGGGGGAATTCCCTTTACACCTGAAGACTGTTATGTATTAAATTTTGGGAAAAGAAAGGAGATATTAATCTCTTGGACTGTCACCTGGCTGGAAATATCTATCAGCCTTATATTAATTGGCATTCAAAACTATTATAAGGAAAAAACAAAACAAAATAAAACAAATAAAAAAAACCCAACACACTGGAAGTTCACACTGCTAGTTGTTTTTGTTGGATCTCTTCTCTCCCGTTTTTATTTTTTTTGCTTGCAGATGCATTTGACATAGGACACAAACAATGTCAGCCTCACCAAGAGGTTCTTTCTGAGATGGATTTCAAAAATACTCTAGGCCTTATGAAAGAATGTATTTGCCATTGAAAATTCATTGTATTTTATTTGAAAGCACCAAAAGAAATTTGTGGTTTTACTGTTCACAGGAATTCTGCTCTAAACAGGGGTTTCTTGCTTATATTCAGACCTTGAACTTCCACTAATGGAATACATTTTTTTAAGAGTTCATACTGTAAGCCAAATATCTTCACTATTAGTTTTCCAGAATCATCTTTGTGCAGCTGAGCTCTATTTCAAAATTCAAACAAGACCCGAGACCACTTTTGAACTTCAAAACAGCTGATTTCTTATCAATTTTTTTCTTCTTGATACAGATTTGCACCAATTTTTACTCTCAGCTTGTTCCTTATAGGACTTATTGTTTGAGAAGATTTTGGCATGAAATACAGCTCATGAGGAAATAATATATATCATGAAAGGCCTGCATTCACTTGTATTTACTGGTACTTGCTTTTAAAGTCTTCACTCCATGATGTAGGAACTTTTATGAAATACAGAATAACAAAATCATAGCATGCAAACTTACTAACCACCTTTAACTGCATGTTCCCCCATGATATTTCCCAAAAAGCTATTTCCTATGGAGACAAACTGGATCTTTTCTTTTGTATTTTCCTTAGTATCTCGTTTCAACTCACTATGGCAAAAATGAAGAATGTTATATTATTACCTCAAAGTCATCAGATCAGTCAGTCATAGCAGAATAGAGAATTCCTAAATCTAGGGTACCTGACAGAAAAGAACAAGCCATCCTGAAAAGCATATTAATATCATGGTTCTTGTGTTTCATGTTGAATGACGCAATGATGAATTTAAGCAGTAAATAGCACAGTTTGCATTGAAGGAAACTTCAGCATGTGAGAATTATTTTTTTTTTCCATTTAACATTTTGTCTTCCTCTAAGAGTCAAATTTATCGAAAGGGTTTTTGTTTTTTGTGCTTTAACTTCTTCCTTGCTCTAATATATATTTGATTGTATTATTTATTCTACTCTGATGGGCAGTATTCATTGGTTTTGTGATTATTAATAGCCATAAGAGGTGTGAGATGGTCACAAAGTCCCATGGTTATGTGTAGGCCTGGACCTTACATTGAAGTGTAATGCTTTTGTCTTTCTGAAAATTTTCAGAACTATTTATAAGGAAAGACTATTGCAGACACCTACTCTTTCCAAAAATTATTGAGAAATAAAATGTTGTTTAAAATATTATCAAGATTTCCAAAACAAAAAAACAAACAAAACCCCCAAGCAAACACAAACACACAAAAACAACCAAAAAACCAAAACAAAACCAAACAAAAAACCCCAAACCAGGTTGGATTGAAAGATAATGAATAAAAGACAAAATAAATCTCACTATTAACAGAAAAATGTTGGGCTCTGTTTCATTCTGTATCGCGATCCAATTAAGTATTTTGCCTTGTCCAACATATTTTAAAATGCATATGGATAAAACTGAATTTTTCATATCTCTGATACACTTAAAAACATTGAAAAGAAAACCCTGCATTTTAAATGCTGTCACCAGGTTTTTCTAGTGTAGCAATACAAAGTACAAGCTTTTAGAAAGACATTTTTTATTACAAAGGCTTGTGGTTCTAGAGGTCACAGTAGAGTGAAGTAGTCCCAGCATCCTCGCTCTCTTTTCTTCCCAGTGGGGGCAAAAAAGCATAGAACTTGTAGAGTTGAATATAATGGTCATAGATATCTTGTAGCTGGTTCTGCTGATGGCTTTTTTGGAGCATGCCACACTGAAAAGGCCCAACTAACCTGACAGAGTATGCCTTCAGGCAATCAGTGCTCTCAGCAGACAGTGGAATGAAGTAAAAGAGATTCTCTAAGCTCCAATTGCAGCTTCCTTTCTTTTTCAATCACTTTGATTAATATAAGCCCTTGATCATTTCCACCCTGTGCCCAGCAGAGTGCACATGGTGCCACAGCCCCCACAGGGCAGCATATCCACAGCACTGTAATGCCAGCAACATCTGAGAAAAAAATCTGTTAGCTGGTCACCTTCTGACACTTCTTAAGTGTTCCTCTCTTACTCAGCATGCCAGCTCCCCCTGTGTCTTTCCATAATCAGTGACCGAACTATCCTAGTACCTACCCTAATTAGCCAAGACTGATCAGTCTTAACATATGGAAGTTACATTATTATTAATACAAATAATTTGGTTCCCTCTAATTTCATCAAATTAAACAGGAAACCTGATTCACCAGTAAATAAATTACGCAAAACCCAAAATGCACAGTAGACATTCACACTTTATAATCAGTTTTTTACACTGAGAAAAAATATGCAGAAATTGCACAGTTTTGGTTTTGGTAGTTCTTGCTAGAACTGAAGAGAATGTGATTTGAGTTCAAGTGAGATTAAGGGTAACAAACCTATAAATCTATGGTGATATATCTATAAACACATAAATATTCACCTCAGCTCAACAGAACTGTAAGCCCAGGCTTAAATTTCTCCTTGCTTGGTAAAGCACATAAAAGTGTGTTTAACTGTTTAAGGAATGAAGAATTATTTCCTCAGCTGTGCTGATTTCAGCTGCGATAGGGTTAATTTTCTTCACAGTAGCTAGTATGGGGCTATAGTTTGGATTTCTGCTGGCAGCAGTGTTGGTAACAGAGGGATGTTTTAGCTTCTGCTGAACAACACTTGGCAGAGTGTCAAGGCCCCTCTCCAGTGAGGAGGCTAGGGGTACACAAGAAGTTGGGAGGGGACAAAGCCAACTGACCAAAGGAATATTCTATGCCATATGGCATCATCCTCAGCATATAGAGCTGAGGGAAGAAGGAGGAATGGGGGAATGTTCAGAGTGATGGTGCTTGTCTTCCCGAGTCACCATTACATGTGATGAAGCCCTGCTCTCCTGGAGATGGCTGAACACCTGCCTGGCCATGAAAACTGGTGAATGAATTCCTTGTTTTTCTTTCCAGGCATATATGGCTTTTGCTTTTAACTATTAAGCTGTATTTATATCAACCCATGTTTCCTCAATTTTACTCTTCAGATTTTCTCCCCCATCATATCAGAGCAGAGGGAGCAAGTGGGGCTTAGTTGCTGGCTGTGGTTAAACCGCAACACTGGTTCATTTGCTGTTCACAGAAATAGCAATTAAACAACTGCTAAATCTCACAGTTCCCACTCATTTAGTACCAGTTTAAGTATGTCCAAGATGCATGAGATGGAAGTGATCAGTAGTGATGAGTGCATGTGTTAGGAAAACATTAAGCTGATTTCAGTCTAGTCATTGCCGCACTTAAAAACTTACAAAAATCCCTGACAAATAGCAGGCATATCCTATTTGTACTTAATGAACTTCCTACAAGCAGGAACCTGGGGGGAGGGGTGGGCACCTTGTGCTTATTTGCTTATTTACTTATCCTTTGCCAGGTGTCCTATACCACTGAAATAGGGGGATTATGAGGTTTAAACTCTGAAAAGAATTCTATCCTTATGTTTTGGACAATAGAGGCTATTCAACTTCCACCGCTTGAGACCAAAAGTGGTCATCATCAGATTTCTGCATTTATGCCTCCTTCCCCTGTTTTAACCTGGTCACACAGCCACGCTGACATATGCTTTCTGGTTGTGCATCCCACATTCCCTCTGAATACTTTCTTCTCTGCCCTTTCTTTCCCTGAAAGTTTGCCCAACATTTTAGGAAATGTTGCACCTGACCTTTTCAGAAGATCAAGGCTATAGCTCTGTTTATACCACAGATACCACAGATCTCAGACTAAATGTCCACCTCTGTTTCAACAGTGCTAGAAATAAATATCTTACAAACTTTACCAACATTGTTCTTCCAGATGGCAATCAAACTATGTCACGGTGTTGTGGCAAAATCAGAATTTGTTTCTCCACCCACAGAATGTGCTTTGTATAAATGATGTTCAACACATGAACCTCATGAACAACACATCATCAACCTCATCAACACATGAACAACTTCAACTCTTCAACTTTGTCAACTAAATTCTATCCTGCAGTTCTTCCTGCAATTTCTGCTATTTTTACAACTTCAAATATTTGTTTGCATTGCATGTGCAGGAATTATGTATTTTCAGTTTGAAGACATGGATTTTACAGCCTATGTATATAAGAAAATATGAAAAAAACAGCAGCGAAAAAAAACAGCAGATAATTTCCATTCAGTCTTCCTACACCTAAAAGTTACAGACATCCAAGATTATTTTTATCAGGTGGGCTTTTCTTTTTGCCTTTTATGTGTTGAAGGTGGTAATGCAAAATTTAAAAATCCTTTCCATTCATTTGGAGTTGTGTGTGTATGTGTGCATGTAAATACATATGCATGTCATAAAAAAACAATAAATTTATCTTCATAGCATATTAAAGATAATCAGATACTAACAATGTTGAGGAGGAATTCAGATCAGAATCCCATGAGCTGCAGAGTTAGGCAAAATATATAACATTAAAATAGAGTAAAATGTACATCTATTCTTGCTGATTAAGATTTAAATAGGTAATCATCCTATTTATTTTTTTTACTTTTTCTCACATGATAATGAATCATAAATGTAAAAAGGGGAAAAAAAATCCTCTTCAGGTCATTCTGAACTGTATTCAATTAAATTAACCCTCACATTCGGGCTTCCTTATATAAACTACTATATATTCTAATTCCCATCATTAAATATGTTACATCACTGTAGGGACAAAAATTCAAACTTCAACAAATTTAACAAGGACAAATAGCGTTGAATGTCTTCTGGAAAGCTAAAAGACTGCAATACACTTACAGGAGAGGCACACATAGTGGTCATACCTGGAAGACCATTGTGCATGAAGGAATTAGTGATCCACAGAGAAGTTAACCCAAGTAGGTTTCGGATAAATTTATTTGACTAACCATGAAGAACATGCCTGCACATGCACCCACTTGGCACCGGGGGTGATGTCAAGTCTTACCTTTATCTCAGATTTGTGTATCACCTATCAAAAGTCGAAAGACCACAACATTCTGCATCCCTTCCTGGATAGGATTTGCACCCTGTGCTATGTCCTGACTGTAGAGCCCCAGAGCTGCTAATCTCCGGGTTTCCAGCACCTGAAGGAATCAGGTAGTAAATCACTATCTTCTTTCTCTTTCTCAATATAGCACCATTAAACAGTAGTTTGATCCAATACCTCAAGGACTACATTTTTTACTGGGATACATTAGGAACAGTAGTACAACGTCAGGTCTGTTATTGCAAGTCTTACCTTAAAAAAAGAGAAGGAATGATTTCCAAATATCAAGTAAGTAATGTCTGCATGTTTCCTCATGCATGAACAGCTCATTTTATATGTTATTAATATCCATTACTACATATTATATAAATATATTTGCAAATTATATAAAGAAAAATAAATACAATACTTTCTAAATAATACATACTGTAAAGGAATTGAAGTATTGTTAGTGCAGCTCTGTAAATCAGATATCCTGGAAGTGATTTGCTTTTACTTTAAAACTTATCAGATCACCTTTCAGTCAAAACAAACAAGACTTTGTAAGTTGCACTGAGGACATTCTATTAATTAAGGGAATGCAGAAAGCAATATGTCTGATTTAGATTAAGTGAAAAACAACAAAAATAAAATTGAAAAAAACTAACGAATTAGGAGAAGTTTAGCTGTGAGATACATCTGCAGGATGAGCAGGTTATAACCAAAATGGAAAAATTCAAAGGGAAAAGGATATTGCCTCATATGGTATCCAAAAATGATAATTTTTATACATTTTACTATATGCTTCTACCTTCATATTGAAAATTATTACAGCTTTTGGAAAAGACAAAACCCCAGTGACTTATGATTAAACTTTTTTAAAAGAATTTCCATGGTCCTATACAATGGTATAGCATTTAAGTGTCAGAAAACTTACTCACCTATTGAAAACTGACAGCTGAGAAAAAAAGACTCGACTAAATGTGATACCAAATAAACTGTTCTTTTTGCTAAAAAAACAAACAAACAAACAAAAAAGGTTGAAAAATAAATTAATCTTCATTTGTATGAATAAATGGAGTTACAGTCCAATTACCATGTTAATCTAATTACTACTGAGCAGATCTCTGAGTACATCTGCAGACTTTTTGGTCAGAACTGAAAGAGGAAACAGGGGAAAATGTGACTCCATTTGTATTGTCTAGATCTCTTAGGCAGCTGCAGTCTAATTTGTTTTGTAAGACAGAGCAACAACAAAACTGCTTCAAATGGTTTTGCCTAATAATTGTCTCAGGGGGGCTGTTACATTGCCCTCACCTATCAAAGCACATAGGATATTAGCTGTAATGCCTTCATTTTAGCCTGTGTCCTCTAAGGAATTCTTAGTTTTCTGGTTTAGGAAAATTTCTGGCTCCATATGCCATCAAGGTTTGATATAATTTAGGCCTATTTGACATAAACTCCCCTGTAAACTTTCATTTCCTTTCTCTTTGTGAAAATGAAAACAGGACAAAGGAGAAAACTAATTCTTCGTCTTACTGAATAATGTAATATTAAGTGCTTAACCTTTCCTAATATGCTTAAAGCATGAAAAAATATATAGCTGTTGTTGTCGTTTTAACCGCTCTTTAATGCGATAGTACACACAAACACAGATTTTATAAGAGATTGCACCAGATTAAATGACTCTGAAGAATACTGCAGATAATTTAAAGCTATCTATTTTTACTTAGAGAGAATCATTTGTCAAGATGTTCAACGCATACTTATAAAAAGCATTCCGTCTACACATTTAAACCCATATTGTGTGTATTAAAACTGTTGGGTAAAATCTATTTGCAGTCTCCAAAACTGACTTATGTGATAATTCTAAAACTTGGATTATATGCTTCTTTGTGTGCCTTGGCTTTGGCACACCATACTTTGCATTCTTGCCTTTCAACACCATCACCCATCATGGGTGAATGAGCCCTCCCCATCTCAAAGAAAAGAGAGTGCAGCTCTGGGCTTCAGCCTCTTCTAATGCAGAGAGCAGAGTCCACGGGTCCCACAGCACAGGTTAGTGCTGTGCACCAAGAAGCCTTCAGGTGATACCAAGTGTGCAGAGGACTAAAGAAGAGCAGTACTAAGTTCCCATTGTGGTTTAGAATGGACACATATTATTTATTCCATTTTTAAAATAAATAACTTAGGTGCCTAAATAGAAACAACTCAACAACACAGCATATTTCTACACACACAAGTTCTATACTGAAGGCACTAAAAGAGCAAAAAGCACTAAGATGTCACTTCTATATTCTGTATTCCATATTTCCCGTTGACTGAAAGTTTAGCATGAAAGCTATTATGATTTTTTTTCACTGAAATAACACTGCCCAGACCTTGGACAATGGAGTCTAATTAGCCTAACCAGTTAGCTGGTACAGATCCCAGCTTTTCAGTGCTCTGGAAACGGTAAGACCAAAACTCCTAAAAGTCACCTTCTGAAGGCTGGAAGGGTTTATTAAACCTGTACTGCAAATACGGATCTGTTCCAAAATTTTGAACTCCTCCATGAGCTTGGACCACTTTGAGCCCACACATCTCTGTGTCCTTTCCACAGAAAGCAGGGCAAAGAGATAAGATTACACATTATCCAGTCTTGCCTGCATGGGAACAGGATGCAACGCAGACATTGCTTCAGGAGATAGAAGTTGGTAACTGTTCCATTATACTGAGCGAAAACATAATCTTAAGAGAATCAGATTAAAAAATATTAGAGAAATATGGCATTATCAGGCTAATATGGCTAAAATTTCAATAGTGAGAAATACCAGATGAAACTTCATAATTTCATTTTAACTTAACACTTCTCTTATACAGTTGATATTATACAATTCTAAGGCAAATGTACTGCAGACACAAAAAGCTAGAAGTTGCTGTGTATGCTATCAGGTTCTGGTAAAAAGGAAATCAGTAACGAATTATTCACTTTTATCTAACTGACATTTTAACCCTAAATTGTGAGATTACATTTTTCTTAAGAAGTCTAAATATGATCTAATACCCAGTGAGGAACTTGGCAAATGCCGAAAGAAAAACTTGGACCCGCCATAAAATCAATATGAAAACAGCTTTTACCAATACTGTTCCCACAAATCCTTCCAGGCTATGACAAGCTCAGTAATTAGATATCTGACCTCTCCCATTGTTCACACTCTTGAGGGTTAAACTTTCCACATTGCACATTACTATTATTTTTAATGATTAAGTGATCCAGATGTATAGCATATTAACATTCTGCCTAGGAATCAAAGTGTTCCTTCTTTTACTCACTCTATTTTTGGTAGTTTATCAATTTGCATATGACAATATTCCATTTTTACATGAAATGGCCCATATTTTTAGCTCACATTTGAAATCATTCAGAATAAATATCTTATGTCCATCGTTTCATTGCTGCAAGGTGTTGTACCAGAGAGGAATAATGAATTTAAGATTAGCAGAAAATATTATAAAAAATAAATCATTCATTCCACTCTAAACTTCATACATTTTGACTAGTTTAACTGTGCAGTATATAAAGTTTGCTTCCTCAGTAATTTTTTTTCAGCTGAAAAAATGTTCTGAACAAATAGATAATTATTATCATGAATAATAATTAATATTATTCAGAAAGTAGAATCTGCAAGAAAAAAAATTGTGTATGTCACCACATAAGTATGAAGGCTCATTTATAGCAAGGAAATTTAAGTGTACTTCCAATTGGGCTTGAAACATGACTTACAACTTGCACAATGAAGAACATTTTCTCAGCAGTAAAAAGATGGAAAGGAAAAATACATCACAAATTAAATGGGAAATTAAAAATAAACAGGCTATAAGCAGTCTTGCAATCTATTTTGTCCCTAAACCCCATCTTCTTATCCTCTCTCATTTTCCCCAGCTCATTTCAAGACGTAGCTGCAACACTGTGGACAGATTGTGCCTTATGCAAAAAATACTGTGTGTATGACGTATTTTTTAAGTTTGGGGATTTCTATTGTGTACAGTGCTACCTTGTTTAAGGTTTTCTGCATGGACAATTATTCTGTAGACTAACATACCCATTAAAGGGAGCAGGAAGCTCAGTGAGATTGATCCACACACACACGTAAAAGCGAATAATGTTTTCCTACATAGAGCTTGACCTTAAAAGTTAGTTATTCTTAGAAACCTAGTATCTCTGGAAACATGGAACTCTTTTATCTTGACCATGTTTACAATTTTGAATGTTTAATCGGTATACTTCTTGAAATGGCAAATGTAAATGAACAAAGCTGCATTTTATTTATTTGATTATACTTCTTTGAGATTGTGTATCAATTCATGCACACATACAGACAGCCACCTTCTCATGCCTCGTTTTCATGGACACCCATCAAGATCAATCAGAATTAACTTTAAAAATAGATTAGTTAAACTGTATTAAACTCCTGCCTGGACACTCTTATTCAGAATGAAAAAGGGCTTGCATTTGGTTTAATTTAATTTATTCAGAATGTGAATCCACTGATCTACTTTAATTAATGATGCTCTGAATTCATTACTTTAGTCAATTTGGGTTAACTTTCACAATTGCATTAATGTAGACAAGTCCTAATGTAATTTCAAACCTAAAGCAGTATTACCCTATAACCAATTTATATATTCTCACTGTACATTTAAAGTCAAGAAAAATTTCATGGTTCCTGGATGGATTTCATGGTTTTGTGAAGCTAAAAAAGCCAAGATGCAGTCCAAATTCACCAAAGATACAGCTTTTAGCTTGAGTCCAACTAAAAAACCTGTTTCAATAACTTCATTGACATAAATGCTTCTAGCTGAAAGACAGGTGTGATGGACACTTTACCCATATGGGTCACTAAGTATCCCATAACACTTTTCGCAGGATTAAAAGTGTTAGTCCTGAGATACCCTGGGTAATTACCTCCTCTCCTCCTAGCTACCCTTGCAGCCTTGGTTGGATGCAGTATTCTCTTCTTGGCAATGCAAGAAAGGAAATTCCGCTATGTGCTCCTGAGCAGCTGCCACTTTGCATCTCAGTGGTGCATTAAGTGACCTGCATAAGCTGCTGCATTATGGTTAGTAACTCAGAATCCTCAAGAAGGAAAATGTATAATTATCTATATACAATATATTCCTTGCATTTGTTGTGTTTCCCAAACTTAAGAGCAGTACATATTGGCATTTCAGTAGGTGAAGATTTGACAGGGATTCTGTGCTTTACAGTGTATCAAACATTGACATAACATTAAAAAAAAAAAAAAAAAAAAAAAAGCATGAAAAGACATAAAAGAAGTCACAATTAAAATTAATCAATTACAGGTTTATTTAACATTTTAATTACGTAAGTAGCAACACAAATTTGTGTTGTTAAACTTTAGGAAACTTCAAAAGTCTATGCAGTACTTTTAAATTTCAATAGCTTAAAAAAAAAAGAGTTCTCTAGTTACTGAAAATGAACATTTTTTTATGCCTGCATTTTTCTTTGTCTGTCACTGTAACAGCAGATTTTGATGTTTTCTTCAGACAAAGCCTCAGCTAACACTACACCTGTTACAAATAGGGAGCAGGTGCAATTGTCTCAAAGTCCATAGGTATTTTTATTCTTTCAGCTAATTATTTCAATTGATAAAAGAAACATAGTGTTATATACCCAAGTATAATGGCTAAATGACTGGACAAAATTACTACAAAATGACCTATATTTACATAAAGTGCTATTTTAAAAGTAAATTACTGTGCATATCCTGACAGCCTCAGGATGACATCCTCTCCTCTTCCCCCCATACACACACACAATTTGGCATTGTTTTTTGAAAAAAAAGAAAAAAAACAAAGCCACATTCAAAATAGTAGCATATCTTCTCTCTCATTTTAAATAAAGTGCAACTATTGCAGTGTACTGTAATATAGTACATTGTAAAATTTGTAAATCTGTATCAGTTTCTAAGTTGATAGAAAACATAATACACATTGAATTCTGCAAATATTTTTGTTTTAACAAAAAAATAAGCAAACCAATATTTTTTTAAAAAAAATCAATTTAATAGAAAGGCGTATTAAAATTCATTTTTTCAAAAACTCTTGCATGTTGCTTATAAAAATAGGTTGTTTTCTTCACATGGAAACAGATAAAGGTAGCCAGGGAGGCTGAAGTTAATATTCAGGAAAAAAAAACAAAAACAAAAACAACAACAAAAAAAAAAACACCCACGTTTGGTGATTTTTCTTTTTTCTCCCCTCCTAAGTATTTACTTACTTCCACTAGAGTAGCTTTTCTGATTTTCATCAAAGAAACAGTCAGGTAGTTTCTGAATTGCAGCTAAAATTATTAATATATATTATAGCACTTTTTTTCCCCCTTTTTTTTACATAATAGGTGATGATATGGACATCACAGTAGGCTAGCATTTAGAAAATCAGCTGGGTAGTAGGCAAATGATCTCCTAAAAGCCTAATAAAAGCACTACCTTCCTTTGAAATTACTGCTATGAGTGTCTCCATTCTCTGTGCAGTGATGGTGAATCCATTATACATGCAGTGATAGCAAATGCAGCGCTTTTACTTGTACAGCACATTTTAGTCCAGAGTTCTGAATATACTATACAACAATGGGTAAGTAACCTGCATTCTCTTCTTAAATACAGAGAAACTGCTGCCTGGGGACATTCAACATTTCATCCACAGGCACTAAATGGCTTATTCTCCATCACAGAATAGCTCAGTGGAGGTCATAGAACAGGGCACAGTATTTCATACACCAGGAAGGTTCATTTTCCTAAGTTGTTATCATCGACCACGAAGAGATGCTACCAGGAAAATGATTCCAGTTTGAAAAGTTTAGGATATAAACATCTTTCAGGTAAAAATGTATTATGTGGAAACTGCTCTGCAGCGAAAGCTGGTCAGGTCTGCAAGGGAGCTAAGAAATCCTGTGCAGAGCAGCTAACTAGTTCCCTTAGGAGAGATCAGGAGGAGCCTGTGAATGTAGTGCAGTGATAACCAAGGATTTCTAATTGGATAACTGTGAAAGATTATGAATTTTAAAAAGTATTTCTTCAGATCTAGAGTCTAAATGCAGGTCTCACTAAAGAAGCCAATGAGACATGACCATTTTTAAGAGTTGATACTTTGAGTCTAAATTCTGAGATGGATGATATTGGTCCTGTATTTTTAAAAATAATGGGGGCGGGGGGGGGGGGGGGAGGATTTCCTATTCTCTTCACTCTACCACTTATCTACCTTTTCCTGTAGAATTTGGCAGATTTAAAAGGAGGTTTTCCTAAATACTTTTCGTTTTTTAGTCAGTCTGGAACTTCCAAGCTCTCCACGCTGGATAGGGCCCTGAGCAACCTGGTCTTGTTGAATGTGTCTCTGCCCAGCAGAGGGGTGAAACTAGATGATCTTTCAACCCAAACCATTCCGTGATTACATAATTCTATGTCCCTTGGGAGAATGTTCCAGTGACTGATTTTTCCTGCTGAAAAATTTATTTCTTATGTTGAGGTATAGCCTGTTCCAGTGCAACTTGTACTCATTGCCCCTCTTCTTATTTATGTGGCTAATTGTGAAAAGACAGTGTTCTTCCCTTTTTTAACTTCAGAGACCAGAATATAAACAGTTCTGTAAAAGAGGTCCTATCAATGCCTAAAGTCAGAATAGATTTTTCCAGAGGTATATAATACTTGGTCATTCATGAGAGACTGATTCAATGAGAGCTGTTTCCTGAACTGCCACCTGTAATTGATGAGCTTTCTGATTGTATCATTTTTGTTGATTATTAGCCATGAACTACCCCAGTTCTCCTCAACATTACCAAAGTTCCCTTTGGCATATTTCTTGTTCTTCTTGTAATGTCATTAATCAACATACTAATGAGGATGAATCTGAAAAAAATATCCTTGAAAAATTTCATTACTAATCCAAATCTGTAGAACTCTTAACATAAACGCTTTGCATTCCCTTGATTAGCCAGTTCTTTATCTCCCTTATAGTTCTTCACTTTATTTCTAATAAGCTACACCTTAATTCACTCTACTGTAGCAATTAAGTCTCTTTAAATCTAGGTAAGTTAGAAAACCCACATGATATTTGTCTCAGACATTCGGATTTGGATTTTTCTTGCTATAAAAGTATATGTAAATAATTAGTTGTCATTTATCTTTGATATAATACTGTTGTTTCACTGTGGTAATTTTCTCTTGTTGAGAATATAGTAAAAGATACTTGAAAATTGGGCACCAAAATTAATGTATTTTTTAAGATTCCTTATTAAATGACCAATGTCTTCATATAATAATCATCTTCTTCAAACAAAATTAACAGTCTATTCTAAATTTTCAAATTAAGATTGCATGCTCAGATGTGAGGTCACAGCTATTTTGGCTAATAAAATCATATTCTTGAAAATATGTAATGATAGTAATTATAACTCATTGACTCAAATGTCTTTGCAATTGACTTGTTTCTTTAACTTGGGCTTTGGACTACATGATCTCCAGAGGTCTCTTCGAACCCTAATTATTCTGAGTTTCTAATCACTGTTCTGTAACAAAGTGGCTGGGAGAAACAGATTTAAAAGCAAACTTATTTTAGTAATACTTGCCCTGAAAAATCCCCAATTTGAATCTTTGCTTTCTTTTAAAAAATATAAAAGCAGATTGATAAGTATAATTTTTTAAACAATTTCATTAATTCCAAAGGGAGTGAAGTCCAAAATAAGGGATGAAAAAGCTTGGGAATCTTTAAGCAATTCATAAATGGTGTGGCCAACAGACCATGAGATGATATGGCCAATTCAGATAGGAATGAAAACTTTTTTCAATTTCTTCATCTAACTGTAATTATTACAGCAGTAATGCATCACATACAAATTATTTTTTTTCCACAGTTACAGAGGCTGAGCTGAAAGTTTGCAGAAAGACTTGAAGAAGCAGAAAAATGTTTTTGTATATTGTTTCCTCAGTGCAAGATCTTATACTCAAATACTGATCAAAGTTAATTGAGTGTTAAGTATTAATGCATAATTACACATCCACAGAGCTAATAATAAAGAGTAAAATACAACAAACTGTAATCCAATCACAAAGGCTAAGCGTGCAAATGAAACAATCAGGTTAAAGATGCTGAATTGGCAGTGTTTAATAAAGATTTATAGAGAGAGAATAAAATTTAGCATAGCATGGCAAAAAAAAATCTATTAGCAAATATAAGCTCCCTGATGGAATTCCTTTTTGGTACATGTTAATTCTTCTATTAACAAATCTCCAATGATTTTGCATTGAATATTCAAGGGAACTGAATCAATATTAGGGAATCATATTATTCCCTGCCAAAAAGGAAAGGATTTATTACAGCTACTGAGAATTCCTTTAAGGACATGAAATAAAATATTGCCAAGATGCTGTATCAAGGGATACAAGATTCAAGTGGTTGAGACTTATGGAGTTACGGTAACCACCACCCCTGAATCTAGGACGTATGATGTGTAATCTGGAAATATTCTGCCCCATTGTTCCTGTCTGTTGTAATTTAGATTTCTGTGTGTTTCATTCAAATGTTATGTTACAAAGTACAATTCTTTGTACAAAGATCTTTGTATACAAGAAATCAAGAAATCAATATATTTTATATTTTCTCCTAATGAAGAACCACCTTAGCTGTTGTGTGGGTCATAGTACCATGTTCTGTTTCTGGTCTGGAGAGCTTCAAATGTGCCTTACCTATTACAAAATTATATCCTACTTATTAAAGTGAGCACAATTAAAGCACTTTGTTGAATGAGTGACTTTGTGCATGTGTAAGGTGAGCATTAATTTACTTTTAAATTAAATTTGATTTTTTATTTAAGAAAAAAAATACAAAAAGTCAATACCCACCCATAGACTACTAATATTTTAGAATATCTGGCAGAAAATCCTTCCTCTTTGTGTGTCTCTATGACCATTTTTTGACTCAGTACGCTTAAAACATATCTAAATAATAGAACATCGAGTAAAATACAGGTAATTTAACTTTTAATTGGCAAAAATGACCAGTTAATATTTAGATTCTATGGTGATGTCTGGCATCATTCCTGAACACTGCAATATTTTTCTCACCATTTATGATTTCTAGATAAAATACACATTATATTCTGAAAAAGTTTATCATACAGCTACTTTGATTCTCTACTAACAAACCACACATAGTGTCTAGTCCTTCAAAAATGCTCTCAAGTCTGAGTTAGGGAAGGGGCCTGCTCTGTAAAGCCTTTGAAGTCCAAGCTAATAACCCCAACTGACTTGCAAGGTGTGATTTCCTAATGTAATTTATGAAACAGAGGGACATTATAAGGGGATGATACTTTTAGATAGAATTCAAACATTTAAATCTGGAGCACAATCTAGTTTGTAGCTGGCACAAACCTGTAAGCATTTAATCTTCCTGAAGGACCAGAAATTATACTAGCTTTACACACAGCGTAACACTGCCAGACTGCAATTACTGCTGAAAGACTCAACACTGTACCTGAGCTCCTTGAAACACAAGGGCAATACTGGGCACCAGTGCTTTGCCATTCCCCAGATGGGTTTTTGCCCACTCTCCAGTGTTTTCAACATGTTTTCTCTCCTCCCATTTCCTATTCGACTCTTAAGCAGCAAGAACACCCCAGTTTAGCACTTAATGACATGAGAAAGGGGCAATTGGAGAGCACACCTGATAATTTTAACAGCTCTACTAAAGCTAAATATGTCCCTTTGCTAATTTACTTATTAAAGATGTTCCCTCTACAACCTCATTCAGAACGGCACTTAAACACTCAAGAAGTTTCTCTGAAACCTGTGGTGTTATTCACACTTTAAAGTTAAGTGCTTTGTTGGACAAGGATCTTCACACAGACAATAAATTTACGTTTTCCTGTTCCCCTCCAGCCCCTCAGGAACATTCCTTTTGCAATAATTAGGATATTTTTTTTTTTTTTTTTTAGAAAGCCCCTTTAATATAACAACAAAAAGTTATTTTGACCTTGAAATAGGATAGAAAATTTCAGCCTTCAGAGAAAAAGCTAAGCGTTTCTTCGGAAAATTGAAAAACAAAACCCAAATACTATTGCTTCTGATTTTAGATGTCTGATGTCTGTATATTAGAAGAAAGAAAAGTTTTTAGAGAGACTTATTTTCAGCCAAAATTTTCATTTTGTGAGGAGGAAAGAAAACTATCTGACAAATACCTATATCAATCAATTTGAAATTCTAGATAGTGTTTTGTACTTTGAGAAGGATTTTTCATTGACCTAGTTTTATTTTATCAACAGTCTTAACTCCTGTATGAGTCGCTGTATTGCTGCCATTGTACATGTGCTTGATAGTCTGAATGTGCTTTCTGCTTTTCTTTCTTAGTGGGAAAGAGGAAACATTTGTGCTGTAACAGCTCAACTACTTACAGTCACCCTGAAGTCACACACAGAGAAACAGTGTACTTGATAGCACCAGGGACAACCTGCCTCTCCAGCAACTGAGTTGCTAAAACCAGAGGAGCAATGTGCAATCACAGAGGTAGAGGATCAGTGAGCAATAAGATGTTCTGATACTGAAGTCATTTTTCACACCTCTATACTGAACGCATTATATTCATTCATCTGTGTCAGACTTTAATTGTCAACCTGCGTTTATGGACTCACCGGGCTTTTAAAAATACTTGTCATCTGAATATGTGCACTATTAAAAATTTCATTAAAAGCTTATTTAAGACATGCAAAAATTTGTTCCTGGTCACCAAAAAGTAACGATCCACTGCATATTTATTTTTGGAGACAGCTAATCAAGTGAAATGAAAAGTGACACAGCAATGCCTAGTTGCTGAACAAGTGCATATGTTTTCAGAATGAATAAAGTTCTTACAACACTGACTACTGTATTCATCACTCCTTACTCGTGCGGAGTTTGAAACACGTTCGCACATATTGATTTTAAGATATGTTTTAAAATCTTTTAATAATCTGAGTTCTCAGTTTCATCTTAGGTGTAACTGAACCACAGTGAGCTGGTGATCTTAAAGGTGCTCTTCATGGAAATATATAGAAATATATATAGGTGAATCTCCTTACTGGTACATTCTTTGCACTGTGTTCAGTGTACTATGGTAGTACTACTACTGTACTGTAGTACAGTGTACTGTATTATATACTACATACTGCCTTAGTGCGACATGAAAAAATATTCATTAACAAGAGAAAAATATTTTCCTGAATCAGAAATCATAAATTCAGTAATAAATTTAAGTATATTTCATGCTCACAGCTATTATGAAACTAGTCTGTGTGGTGGTTTAGTTTTCTTGGTTTTGGTTTAGGCCTTCCTTGGTAACAATGTCATAACTAAGGAAGTATTCCA
>JAWWEE010000001.1:107842540-107853164 GCA_035221455.1 Xenops minutus | reverse complement strand
GTCTTTTGGGTACTTTTTGCCCGTCCGGCGCGGGGCAGGGGCGGAGGGGGGGGAAGGAATCCGTGTGGCCAGCAGTTGTCATGGCAGGGTGCCAACTCAAACCTCCACAGTCTGCAACTGATAATAGTCTTCTATCATTGCTTCCATGTTAAAGTCTCCCTGGAGTAACCTCTCCAGCAATAAAACTCCTTTGACCCAGTATCAAAGACTGCTGTGCAAACAAACCTTGGTAGTGTGCGCTTTCCGGAGTCATAGTTGTGAAAACATAAAGCAGATGCAACTTCACATATGTGTTTTGTAGGCAACCCTAGTCTAGCTGTAGGACAGATTTCAAGCCACTCAACTTCAAGGCAAATCAAAGCAGAGAGGAATAATTTCCTGCCTCTTTGACAGGGACACAAACTCTGAACAGAGTACGGTCACATTCTGCCTGGAAACTGTAACAGCTGCAGCAAACATATGGAGCTGCCATGGAAGAAAAGCTGTTCAGTTTGTGCAGTGAGACCCTAATCAAAGTGATTGATGCTGGATATGATGCAGAAACGCAGTAGATATCCCTTTTGAAGGAAGATACTCAAGAGATAAATACAAAATGCTCTAATAAATGGAACAAGCTGAAACACCTGTAATACCTCTAGGATAGATGTTAAAATCACTTAGAGTTATATTAGCAATGAATCATTTTCCTTAATACAAAATATAGAAGATATAAAATAAAAATTAATCACTGGTCCAATTTTAACCATGGCATATCTGATTTTTTACAGTATTATTTTATTCTTTTTTGGTAGTTGGAACTGTTATGCTACATTTTGGAAAAAGGTGTGACATAGCAATTTATTTAGGATAAATTGTAAAACAGATAAAACAGTAGGGTATAGCCAATTAATCTCTTGTTAAAGGCTGTTAAACTTGCTTGCATTTAATAGAATGCAAAGAGTAACTATTTTAAAGTCATTCGACCTTTGCCATTGTTATTGAGGAAACCATCTCTTTATTTTTGAGTAATTAGAGCAGGCTTCTGAAGACAGAAGGCATAATTTCCTGCTAATGAATCACCTATATGCAGGTATGATAGTCACGCTAGTTTTCATCCTTGTTAAAAGACAGTAGGGTAAGCAATAGTGGTTGAAGCTTCAGAAGTTCATTAGAGACTAAGAGAAAAGCTGAGAAAGGTTCTTTCTAACATACTATTTTCATTAAGAGATGGTACACTCAGGGTACCTCTGTTCCACATATAAGTAAACTGAAAAATATTACTTTCCAGTTGAAAATGGCATGTGTTTGCTTTCTAAAACAGTTATTATATGTAAGAAAAGTGCTAAATCACTCTTATTAGATGTTCATTTGACTGAGTAGAATGGTATTTAAAACAGTATTTGGAAAAGTCATATTCAGGGAACACTATGTTTTAGTTCCCAGTATTTTTCAGAATAATTATAAACTACTGGACCTTATTTTAACAATAAAGAAAATTATATTCATTCAAGTAAATTATTAAATAAAATCTCCAGTGCAACAGAAGTATTCTACTGTGTCTTCAGCTCCAAAACCAACAGACGAGTCTGGGTCCAAGCATCCAGTTCCATTACAAGACTCCCTGCCGTAAAACAGCAAAAATGTTCCATTTCTCTGTTGCTTTTTTCTAACTTTTGACCCTTGCTTTTTTAATATTATATGCAAAAAAGCTTCTCAAAGAACTGAACCATAAAATACAAAAAGCTCATAACTACAGATACATACTGGCAATTATGGAATTTTCAAATATTGTGTTCTTAATAAAATGAGGACCAAAATGGCAAGGAAAACAGGGCTGGGGTATCTAAAATGAGTGAAACAGCTTAGAATGGACCACTAAAAAGAATTCAATTCACAGGAGATATTTCCCACTTACTGTATCAGAGTTTTCATCTGTCTTCAGTGAGTTGCCTATATAGACAAACATGTTCTCTGTGACAGTAATCCAGGTGATAAAGTGACAGGAAATAAAAACTTGTGCTTCCAGATACAGTAGATCTCTTTTATATATTTATGATCAGTATTTGGCAAATGTACAGCTCTTAAAATCATGAGTGCATTTATCTCCCACTGAAGTAATTGAAAGCTGACAATTCTCAGTCAGGATGTGACTCTAAAGAATTATTTCAGTTACGTCCTTTCTTGCATAAGCAGGCTTATACAAGAAAATGTATAAGAAATACACAAGTCAAGAAATTACTTTTTTTTCATAAATATTTTATTTGCGTAGCAATCTGTCTGATATCAAGACGTCTTTGCAATCAAAAACAGCAAAGGCTTTCTGGGCAGATAGCAAAGGCTTCAATGTTTCCTTTCAATAGTTTTTCTGCATGTTCCAAGCAATTATATATAATTTAATACATATTACATTCTCAAAGGAAAGTCAATAGCTTGCCTATCATCCTAATCTTGAAAATCTGATTAAAAATATCCATGCAGTGGCAATAATCCTGTATTTGTCCAACTGTACATTTAAGGATGAGACTACAAAAAAGCTTATGTTATCATTTTTCTCCACCCCATTCCTCTGAAGGTAATGATTCATTTCGTTAGGTATATGCAGTTGCAAGTCATGCCCTCTCAGTACATACACTCACACTCTATCCTCATGTGAATAGAGAGCAGGGAGAGAAGCCTACATCCAGCTCCTCCCTTCACATACTGATAGAAAAGGGAATCCAATTGCATAACTGCTGGAACTGGCCTGTGATTGTGGGACCTAGTAAATTGTACCTAATTTTTGAAGCAATATTAAAAAAGACTCATTGCACTCAAGGGTAGTTCTCCAAAGATTCTTTTCTCCCACATGTAATTTCTCACTTTAAAAAACTGTGAAGATGGTCCTACTGACGAATGTTGTGTTAAAAGTTTGTCTTCATTGCAATTCTAAATTCACTACAGACTTTAGCTGTTTTAGATCTCTTGAAATTCTGAAGTTGCACTCTACACCAAGACATAGAAGAATGTTCCGAGGAATATTCGTGAGCAAGTTGAAAACTTATGAGTAGGAGTCAGAGACCAATGCAACAAAGGGAAATCAGTATTTGGAGTCTACTACAGGTTGCTCAATCAAGGGGAGCCTATTGCCAAAGCCTTCTTGCTCCAGATACAAGAGGTATTGTGTTCACAGGGTCTTGTGTGGCTGGGGACTTCAATCACCCCAATATCTGCTGGAAAAGCAGCACAGCAAGCTGTAGGCAATCCAGGAGGATAACTTCCTGAAGCAGGTAATAATCCCAGTGGGGATGCAATACTGGATCTGTTGGTCACCAGTGTAAGTGAGCTAATCAGGAATATCAAGATACGAGGCAGCCTGGGCTGCAGGGATCGCTCACAGGCGGAGTTCACAGTCCTGAGGAATATCAATCAGACAAAGAGTAAAGACAGGAGCCTGAATTTTAGGAAAGCAAACTTTTGGCTGTTCAACAAGATCCCCTCAGGGACAAGTGGCACAGCTGCCAGATCTTGAAGGATTCTTTCCATAGAGTGCAAGAACCAGCAATCCCCAGCTGTACAAAATCAGGCAATGAAGGCAAGAGACTGGCATCAATGGATTGCTGGTCAAACCAAAGAAAAAAAAAAAAAAGCAAATACACAAGCAGGGGAAGCCTGGACAGGTATCTTGGGAAGAGTAGAGGGATGAAGTCCAGTTGTGTAGGGATGGGGTTGGGAAGGCCAAGATGTGTCTGAAGCTGAACTTTGCAAGGGATGCAAAGAATAAGAAATGCTTCTACAGGAAACTACTTAGGAATGTTAGACAAGAAAAGCAAGTAAAACAAAGTGTACAATTAACAACACTGGTGAACTGCTAACAACAGTTGAGAAGAAGGCTGAAATACTCAACAATGTTTTCTGCCTCAGTTTTCACAGGCACCCTCTCTTCCCACAGAGGAAGATGGACTGCAACATGAGGACTGCGGGAGCAAAGTCCCACTCAATTCAAAAGAAAATCAGGTTCACGACCACCTAAGGAACCTGAATGTACATAACTCTATGGACCCTGATAAAGTGCATCCTAGAATCCTGAGTGAATTGGCTGACATAGTTGCCAATCCATTCCTTCATTATATTTGAAAAGTCTTGGAAGTCAGGGGAAGCCACAGGTGGCTGAAAAAAAGCTAAAAATTATACCCATCTTTAGAAAGAGTAGGAACAAGGACCTTGGCGACTACAGACCTGTCAACCTCACCTCTGTGGGTGGGAAGATCAGGGAACCCCTATAACCTATGTTACAGCACATGGACAGTCCTACCCGACTGATCTAGTGGCCTCTGTTATGAATTAACTACGCCAGCAGACAAGAAGTCTAGAGATGTGATCTATCAAGACTCTTTGACATGGTCTCCCACAAAATCCTTTTCTCTAAATTGGGAAGAGATGGATTTGATGGGTGGACTGTGGGATGAGGAACTGGTTGGATGGTCACATCAGAGGGCTGGAGCACCTCTCCAGTGAAGACAGGCTGAGAGATTTGGGCTTGTTCAGAATGGAGAAGGCTCCAAGGAGACCTTATTGTGGCCTTTCAGTCCCACATCATTAAGTAATAATAGGGACAAACTTTTAAACTTTTAAGCAAGGTCTGTTGTTATTGGACAAGGGTAATGTTTTTAAACTAAAACAGGGTAAATTTAGATGAGAAATATTTTACAATGAGGGGAGGTAAACACTGGAACAAGTTACCCAGAGTGGTAGTGGATGATCCATCGCTGTAAACATTCAAGGTTCAACTGAACAAAGCTCTGAGCAACAGTCTGTTTCAGGATGTCCCTGCTCCTTGAAGGGGGATGACCAGATGACCTTTAAGGGTCCCTTCCAACACATATTCTATGACTCTAAGATACTGGCTACAGTATAGCTTCTTTCCATGCAAAGGGAACTTCCTCTTGGATCACTAGACCCCAAGTTCTTTAGAAATATCAGGACAGTTGAATACAGCTGACATGTCTGAAATTTTGACTATCCTTTATTCTTTGCCTATGAGAGATACAAATTCCTAGGAAAGCCTAAACTTGAGCAAAAAATATCTTTTTTCTCTCTACTATAACAACAGTTTCCTAATCAATCACTTTCTCCTAAATCTTTTAAGTGAAGTTTTTATTTTCAATGGTTAAAAGTCATATATAGAATTGCACCATTGAATTAAAATTTGCTTGTCTCCTATGACTCATTCAGGTTTCAGAAAATTAGAAAGCTGATGAACTATACCAAGAACTGAACTGCATTATCTCTGTCTAAGGAAAGAATGTGCTATTACTACATACAGTTTTATGCATGTACTTTATGTATGATTATAATCTGCAGTTAAAAAGATGCTTGTGTTCACTGGGTTTTTTTGTTTGGTTTGGTTTGGTTTGGTTGGTTGGTTGGTTTGTTTTAAAAAGGCAATTACTCCTTGCCTACTCTCCTCTTGTAGAAAACAAAAATATTGGTTAATTTACAAGGGAGTTATTGACAGAAGAATGGAACCTGAAACTCATAACCAGCAAACCACAAAATAAATGAGGAAATTGATCTCAATTTCAGTAGAAGAGCTGGACCTAAGTTTGATAAATGAGCAAATACAAGATAAAATCAGATAGAGGTTTCTCCAAGATCATTGAAGTTGAATGTCCAACTGTTTCCATCTTTTTTATTTAACTGCCTTCATTTGTCACTCATCCTCTCTTGAAACATAAAGCGAAATAGCACAAAATCTATTAAACCTAGTCAAGAAACTCATGTGAAAATTAACATATGAAAATAACAATACTTTTATTTGGAACTAGTTTTGTACACACATAAATGAGAGGATAGTGATTTACTTAGGAATTACAGCTGTATTTATTTGTCCTAACAGATTTTGCACAAATGAGGTTTTACATTTATAACAGTTTTTGACAATGTACTATCTGTATTGCAACAGTGCACAGATCATTAGCCTTCATTTTTAGCCACAAACACAAGTCATACTGCTGAATATATCAAAATCTGTAAATCCTACTAATTAGTGACACTGGCAGTTGTGTGGTATCTTATTGTCATTCATCAGACAGCTTTATTTTGGTTTAAAAATGATACAACTAAATGACTTTTATCCTCTGTCATTCTTCATTTAGGATCACATGTGGGGACAAACCCACACACACAAACCCACACATAATATGTTCTTATTAAATGGAAGTGAATGCATCTGAAACAATCTCTGAAGATAAAATAAAATTTTAGCAATTTTTCTGACAACACAATAGACAAGTTGCTAATACAGCAATTCAAGATGGTGCACATCCTAGAAAAAATGTGAATTTTGCTGATAACATTTCTTTTGAAGTAACATTTGTAGGAGTTCTTACTATCTTTACATAAACTCAAACAATATAGCCTGATTTAATGCTGACTGTAATAAAATCAGACATTTCTCTATGTATCCATTAGAAAAGTTTCCATCTGTTTTATTTACTTTGCTTCATTATCATCTTACCTTTTGAAACAGACAGTAAAACAAAAGCACAAAATATTCCAGATCTAGTCAAGTTTTCAAATGCTTGAAATAAATAGGCATAAAGTCAGTCCCTCAATTTTAACATGAAGTTTGAGGTATAAACCCATGCAAACATAAGAAACCAACATTTACAGGTGCTTCCACATGTGCTTCTCATACATACTCAGAACTTGTTCTAAAGTCTCAAACTTCTTTCACTTGGAAAAGAATAAACTTGTTTAACTAGAACAACAGAAGCTTCTACCTCAAAATAGTTAAATACCTTTAAATAGCTATTTTTAAGTAGCAATATTAAGCACTGTAACAAGCATTGCATTGGTAGCCGATAAGCCTAAACAGTAGTCTGGTCCAAGAGCATAAGCGTATGCATATATTGCTAGATGAGAGGTATCCCTCCTTGACATCACATGCTGCTCCCACAAAGGTTCAAGTCTCTGCAGGTTTTGTGTCTCACGCCAGTATCAGGATTCCTCAGCTATCCCAGCACACCTCAAATGGCAATAGATGGCCACATGAAAATCCTACCCCTAATTAACACAGGCATTGGCCTGAGCAAAGAGATTAATTTTACTACTCAATGTGACCACTCCAGAAGAAGAGAGATTGCTCTTTAAACACTAATTTTATTTAGCATGTGCCCATTTATGATAACGAAATTTCAAACACATGGCAGAGCTGTGGTTATTCATGCAGACACCTGAAGACAGATTATTCCATAATGGTATCCCTGCCTCAGACACCCAGTGTCAGTAGTTTATCTAGGGTCCCCAAAATAAATACCAGTACCAGCCAAGGAATCTTAAATGCAGTAAAGATTAATGAAATGCTTGCAAAGAGGCATCAAAAAGAAAAGTGGAATTATGTAGATTGGAATCTCTATTAAGACCCAGTGTAGGTACGAAATCATGAGTATGAAAGCCTTAGTAAAAGGACTGGAAAATAAAATATCCAAGAACAAATGATTTCCAGAGTATGCAATAAAAAACTGCTGAAAATTATCAGTGCAAAAGTTGAAGTGTGGAGGAGCTGGAAAAACTTACTTTTCTGAGAGGCAGAAAAATAAATGTTATTTTCTTTATCCTCAGAAGTCCTAAAAAATGTAAGCATTTAGCATTTGAAAGGTCAAAAGTAGACTCCCCAGTGCCTTTTTTTCCTTCTCGTGAAGAAGAAAGAAATTTGATTTACCATTTTAAGTCTAAAGAACAACTTAATTTTGAAATATCACATCATAGGTTCATTAGAGAAGCTCAATTTCAGAAAAGTCATCTTGCTGCAATATATCACTAACATTTCTCAAAATAAATGCCTTCAAAAGAAGAAAAAAAAAAAAAAAAAGCTTTCTCCTAATGAATAGAAGCACACAAACCACACATAAAGTTAATTTGATACAAATCCAAAGCATGAATTCATATCTAAATGTCTTCAGGTTTCACACACAAAATTTAGATAATTTGGTGATAACATATCAGCTCTTAAAACAAACTTTTCCATATTAAGACAGAAGTTGTAAGAGCTCTTCATCTGTAGGGTGAAGCTAATTTAATGTTTTCTGCTAGAAATTAAAAATTTGTGCCTATACGGTAATTGAAATACAATATAGAAAGAGATTTATATTGTTCAAAAATGTGTTTCTTACACACAGCCATAAAAAAAATAATCCCAGCTTACTTGTTCTCTATATTTTGTATATTAGTTGAGTAAGGACTGAACTAATATTTGAGATTTCATCTCATAAACCTCTGCTTGGTCTCAGGTAGCTGTTGTATTTTATAGAGTGTAAGAAATTAACAAAATTATGCCTTGTGAATATCTATTACACTGGCACTTTTCATAGGAAAAGATTAAATGTGTAATCTTGCACAGTGACATTATACTGGCTTGTTTTCAAGATAAATATCTTGAATTCTATTTCAAATGAGATGATGTTCCATGGCAATATATAACAGCCAGTCTACTGGACAGGTGGAAGAAAACAAAGACATTCATCACAAAGAGATCTGATTGCTTAAAGAGAGAAAGGAAAGCAGCACTGATACATGGATTTATGTCCATTGGTCCAGAAGCAGCAGTGCTTTTGCTCAAGTCACAGACTTTGAATTTGAGTTACTCCTAACAAGAAATGATGAAGTGGAATCATGATCCAGTGCTTTCTAACTTAAAGTTCCTCACTGTTCCTAACTATCTGCATTTTCTCAGTATATCTGTCTCTTTATTTATGACAGACAGGAGTGGAGAGAATGAGAGGATAGATACTATTCTTTCAAAAGTTAATCCCTGTTTTTCCTCCTTGAAACCACTTAAACTGACAGAAATTATGGACATTAAAAAAGAGCAGGATGAGAATGTATTCTGCTGCAATTCTACAGAGGAAAGACCTAGAGAAGAGAAGTAGAGGCACTGTCATGGTACACCATAGCATGAATTCAGAATTGATTTTCTTTACTTGCTGGACAAGAGCACATTTTTATACAAAGCTCTGTTCATGTCCCATAGCTATTTAGGGTCTGTAGGAGGAAATGTTGACAGTCTTTTTCTTAAGCCTTCTTGTAGCTAATACTGCAGCTTTGCCAACTTGGCAATGCAAGGCTTCTATTGGACTCTGTGTGGGATTTGTAAAGCCCAACAAATCAAGAAAAATACTTGCCTCAGAGAAATTTCAGGATTTTCTCTTAGGAGATAAGTATTATGAAATGTATGTTCCTTTAATGATTAAGCTTTTCTAGCATTTAGATGGGACACAAACTTATGGGCTTAGAGTAATTAAAAGCTATACTTTAAAATATATATTTGTGTTTAAAAGAATAATTTTATATCTTTTAATATCTCTGCAGTGAAAATACATGAAGTTTTTCAGTGAAACTCAAGCAACGAAGAAGTAACAAGTATAATTTCAAGACACTAAATTATTGTTTTAATTAAATATACAATTAACATTATAATACAATTTACAGAGGTTTAACTCTTTCCTCTTTTCAGTAGTTTCAAAGAAACTCTTGCAACAGATACAATTTACAAACATTGCCAGTAAAAGTAAGTGTGTTGTGTAAGTTAGTGAGCTCTGGAATGGTTACATATTTTGCATCTTGAATGGGTATAAGGTTCAAGAAGAAGCAGATGGTGGGAAGAAATTACTGATATTTTTGCTGCAGAACTTTATTTTGTATTTCTGGATTTTATTTTATCTCATGAAAGATCTGTTCATACTGTACTTAACACGTTTTCTGAAGGTGTAAAGGAACTCAGAAACAGTTGTGCTGGGTCAGATCAAAAGCCCATCAAGACTAGTTTCATTCCCACAATGGCCAATAGCCGATGATTAAATAAGAAAAACAGCATCACAGGGTGGTATGTGCAAGCACTCTTCCAGTCTTCAGCTGTGCTATTCTGCAAGGAAACTTTTGGTTCAGGTTTAATTTGAAATTTCTATATGACTAGATGAAGTTACGTAAGTATTCCCTGCCACAATGCAATTGCTGTCCTCCTTTAGTTAATCTAAGATGGAATTTAACATCTGCAGGTAATAAGAACAACATTGCCTATCATAAAGGGGAAGGGAAACAGTCTGGGAAAAAAACACGGTTTCTAGACTTCGTATGTTGAAGCAGTATC
Source organism: Xenops minutus (assembly GCA_035221455.1). Classification (NCBI taxonomy): domain Eukaryota; kingdom Metazoa; phylum Chordata; class Aves; order Passeriformes; family Furnariidae; genus Xenops; species Xenops minutus. Next base: position 107,843,059 of record JAWWEE010000001.1, on the reverse strand, counting down.
ATGTGCACAGGTTTTCATTCACCTGGAAAAATTCTGGAGGAAAAGGTACAGCACCAAAGGGAGAATTGGTGCTGGTGGCAATAGGAAATGTAAAGAACCTTGTGGCTTTCCAGGCACTGCATCTTCTTTCAGGTGAACTTTTAATGTAATACAGTACTACTGCTGATACAGTTCAGAACAGATTATAATCAAATCACCAGAAACTGTGGCATAGAGTTAGGATGGTGACTCCCTCTCTGGGTATTCCAGTGAATACAAGGCAAATCTAATCCTATACTGCATTTTTAGCTATAAAACGGTTATTTTAAAGTACTAGTCTACTGTCATGCAGAATAAAGTAATTTCCTGAAGTGTTTACAACTTCACAAATATGTTTTCAGTTACACTGTGTTCAAAGTTTTGTCAGATCATAAAATCCTGTGTTATTGATTCTCCTAATAGTGCTATCTTTTTGTGGGGGGGGGGGGGGGGGGGGGGGGGGGGGGGGGGGGGGGGGGGGGGGGGGGGGGGGGGGGGGGG
>JAWWEE010000001.1:107756571-107836916 GCA_035221455.1 Xenops minutus | reverse complement strand
TTCCTTTGAGTACACACGCAGAATCAGCCTGGAGGAAAAAAGGCAACGCAGGAAGAACCGTGCCTTGCCAGTAGTGCTGACAGAGACTTTCCACTGTGCCTTTTGCAATCGGACTTGCCTATCTCACATTGGCCTTTTTAGCCACCAACGTGCTTGTAGCAAGCGTGGGTAGAGCCCTTGCAAATCTTCATTCATGAAGCCTAATCATGATGATGATGAATGTTGTAATATTTGCACAGTAAAAGTATCATAAACAAAATAAAGTTATAATGCATTTTTTCATTCAGTAGCTGAGCACCTGAACACAGAATTGTTTATTTAATAGCAGATTGATGACAATGTTTACCTTTTTATATTAATAAGGGAGAAATTAATTTTGAGAAAATCATTAACGACCCAGATAGTATACCGTCAATTGTTTCTTGCAAACTTACATCAGCTATAATCCTTGGAAACTCCTTTCATAGTTATAAACCGCAGTTCTGGAAAATGATCTCCACAAATTTATTAAGCTATCTAGATATTACCTGTCACTGATTAAACTGCAGAACAAAATATTTCCTGCCAGTCTCAGAACACAAAGAATGTTTCCTGTCTAAATGGCTTTAATCGGAAAGTTCTGAACACCCCACCTGGAGCAGTTCCTTCGAGTCTTGGGTCACCAGCACAAGAAGGACACAAACCTGTTGAAGAGAGCCCAGGGAGGGCCAGAAAGATGATTAGAGGGATGGAACACCACTCACATGAGGAAAGGCTAAGAGAATTGAGGCTGTTCTGCCTGGAGCAGAGAAGGCTCCAGGGAGACCTTATAGCACCTTCCAGTGCCTAAAGGCAAGAGAGCCACGGAGTGGCTTTTCACAAGGGCATGTAGTGACAGGACAAGGAGGAATGGCTTTAAACTGAAAGAGGGTAGGAATAGATTAAATATTAGGAAGAAATCCTCCACTGTGGCAGTGGTGAGACACTGGAACAGAGAAGCCCTATCCCTGGAACTGTTCAGAGCCAGTTGAATGGGGCTTTGAGAAACACAGTCCAGTGGAAACTGTCCCTGTCCATGGCAGGGGAGTTGGAACTAGATAATCTTTAAGATCCCTTTGTGATTCTATGACCTCTGAAAAACTTTTGTATTTTAGATAAGTTTTTGTATACTGGAGCATTCACCTAGACTGAATAAACATTTAAATAAGCTCATCAGGCAGCAATGACATTTGAAAACAATGTCACTGGTTAGATCAAAAGCAGATATTAGTAAAAAGACCATTGTTGCATGGAGATAAAAAGCTCAGCAAACGTTAAGTATGGAATGGGCTTGAACTTCAAAGTTTTCTAACTCCTGTGTATTTCTGACTGTACAGTTAAAAACACATATTTCTGCAAATGCCCATTTCATACAGAGTCTGAGACCATCCTGGACTGAAGCCTTAGCTAAAATTACATTTATATCTTTATTCCCCAAGCACTCTAAGCAGTCTTTAAATCCTCCCCCTTCCTTCTTAAAGAGTAAACAAAAATCCCACATCTAAGATCTGATGGAGAAAGCAAACCTGACTGACAAAGTGCAGATCTCTTATCATTAACAAAAATGAGGATCACAGGAAAATTTGCTCCTCATCAGAACAGTCTCTTTTTATTCATTTGAACATTGATGACATACTTACAGTCCTAATGATTTGCTTATATGAATCAGAAAATACAGTTAAATTATTTATGTACTTCGCAGTAAAATTGTTGTAAAATTATATTCTAGATTCTGCGCTTGCAAATAGAGAAAAAGTCTAAATCTCTTCGAGTAAGTCATAGCTTTAAAAACAATATGAATGTAAGAAGAAATAAACTAACTACTTTAGCCAGAAGATAAAATGCCTTTTTTTTTTTCTTTGAGAACACAGACTATGAAACACATCTTTTTTTTTTTTTTTCGTCATATTATGTAAGATTGCAGGTAGGAAGACAACCACGCCGTTCTAGGTCTATGAGTAAGTTAAGCAAACTTTCAGCAAGAAATTCACTTAAAGGGCTCTTTTAATCTACAACAAAAAAATCAGAAACCACCTTTCTGCACTGTAGAATTTTCATCTTGTGAAATAAAATTCCTCAGGTGTGCTTCCCCTTTATTTCCCACATTTCTATATCTAAACTACATGTTAAAAACAAGACCAGCTTTTATAAAGGTATGGAAGGGATGCCTGACGGGCAATGGGAATACTTTGTATCACTTTTTTCCCATTTATTTCAATAGACTTTGTTTCTTTAGTAATAAAGTTGGATTACTGTCTTGGTTAACTAAAACATTAAAATAATTTTCTAATTTTGGAGACAATCCAAACTAACCAACCAATTAACACTATTAATTAATCAATTAATTCTTTCTCCTTTCAACTTTATATATTTTAAAATCTGCAATAATCAGACAATGCTTGATTAAAATTACTATATTTAATAGGTGTATTATCACTAGATTTTTTTGGTTTTACATAATCACAATTATTTAAAGCTGGGAAAAATGCAAGATAAGTGGCAGCCTACTATGCATATTCAAAGCAGTGGCATAAAAAATCTAATTTAATTTAAATGGAGTATGATAGGTTTAGAAGAAAATACATACAGTTATAGCAAACTGAACTTGATGACTCCTATGAAAGAAGTTTGGTTTCAACTTCAGACTTTGTGTCTCTATATATTTCTCCTTCATATGATTAGTTAAAAGTATTTTAAAAATGCACTAGAGGTTTGGGGTGACATCAAGAGACATATGAAGAATGATGGAAAAGAAAATCCTTAAAATCTTACAATTCTCTCAGCAGGACCTAAGTTAATTTTGCTTCATTGAGGTTGTGTGGTTTTCTCTTTGGTTCAACAGCCATGCAAATATTGGGAAAAATGAGGATTTTAAAGGAGGAAAGAGCAACCCTACAGACACATGTGCACACCCTCCCAACCCTCCAAACAAACCAAACATGAAGAAAAATGAATGCTTTGTCATCTTTTCACTTCCTTTTCCTAATTTGTTTGTCTGCTGGGAACATACAGTGCATGTTTCTGTTAACTTCTCTCGGAAACAACTTCCCCAGGTCTCCAAAATACAAAATTGATGTCTGAATTCTCATTAACTTAATGTAAATTTAAGTATAGAGATTGAGTTTTAAATGGGCTGCCAACCTTTTTTTTTTTTTTTTTTTTTTTTTTTTTTTAAGAGAGGCATAATTAGTGTGGGCTTTTAGGGTGAGGTAAGTTCTTAAGTTCTTAAGCAGATAAATTTTGATGTAAGTGATATAGGAAGTTTATCTCACCCTTATGATAGTTAGGTAGTTAGGAAGGTTGAATTTTGGCACTGGTTTTGATTACCTAATGAATAACTTCTAGAATGAAAATGCCTGAAAGGATAAGTTCAGGAAATCCTTTGACAAGTGTATATGGATAATACTGTGGGATTGTACCATGATAGAACCAAATAAGATTACAAAGTACTTTTAAAAACAAACAAAGTCCATGTATTTTGTTTTTACATTACATTATAGGTCCTCAGACTTGAGAATAAAGAAAAACTGAAGTAATAGTGTTATGGATTGCCATAGTGATAATAATAATGATAGCAAGAGCCATAGTATAGCAATCTTATTTTATTCTTCTTATTTTCCAAACAGGAATTAGGAAGAGGGAAGGGAAGAAGGAAAGGCAAGAAGAATGAAAGACACAAAACACAACATATGGAAAATGTCTTCTTATCTCAGTCTCTTCTTATCTGTCTCTCAAAATAATTTGACCTTTATTCAATGTGTTCAATAAGGTCTCCCAGCAATATATAATGTCTTTGTTTCTCTTGTCATGGATATTGATAGAACCATTGGTACTTTTTAGGCAGTTTTTCATTACTTCCTTTTAATATTAAGTTATTCAAATTCCTGAAACTGAAAACTTAAAAAAATACTAGATATATCTGTGATAGCAAAGAACAAAAAGCCACTATTCTTATTCAGGAGAGATGTTACTATCATCTCATTTACTTGAATTGGATGAAGTAAGCCCTTTGAACCTGAAAAACTGAGTCATGAATCTGAATTTCCAGAGAGATCATAATTTCAGTTCAAATAATGAGGCTGGTGGCATTATTAAAAAGTTTAACAATTGAGAAAAATCAATCATGTCTTTGGTCAATACATTTTGGGATGTAAGAATTTTAGATACATTTTTACCAAAATAAGCAAATGGTTCATCTTGATCAGGAGATCTATCCGATCTCACATACTTGCTCTGGGAAATAAATTTTTTGATTCATAAAGCTAGAAAAAATACTGAAGAAACTATATTATATTTTGGAAATAGATCATAATTCCTCTTAATTATGTGAGAATACAAAGTGGTTTAGGGAGAAAGCTTTCTATTCCACAACACCTTGTCTCCCAGCTACCTGGGTACAGCTGATGATGACAAAAAGTTGATCTACATTCAATCAATTAATGATTAATAAAAAAACAACCAAAACTTTCTGTAAGGTTGGTCTAGGTCATTCAAAATGGAAAGTATTATACAATTATCCCAAAACCACTTACTTTTTTTTAGGTCTGTATGAAATCTGACACTATGAAATATTTCAGATGGAACATTGTTAATATACTTAACAATTTATTATAAAGAGGGATGTTCTCATCTGAAAAGTTTGCTGTGTCAGTAAAGGTTATCTGAAATAATCAAATGAGAAGAAAGAAAAACAGCCAATTAATGACATCTTCCCTGACGCCTGAGCAAGCCTCACTGCTAAGGAGAAAGATATACTCCTCTTCATCATTTTGTGGAAAGATTATTTTAATCTACAGAACTACAATTAATTTTCTCTGGCTGATGTAGTACTAAACAAAAACAAAAACATAAAATATTTTCAAGATAAACACTTACTTCTTTCCTGGAACAATGCTCCATCACAAAAATACTCAAACTAAAGCTCTGAAACTATAATGATTGCTTGCAATTGAAAAGCACACTATATTAAAAGAATCTTGGTAACCTAACCAAAATGGCTAGCTAGCTTAAAAGAAAATAAAACCCTGGGATTTTTCAGAAAATAAAATTAATCATAACTGGAAGATTCCATCAAGAAAAGCTCAGCTTTTAATTCAAGTCTTTCAATGTAAACTACAGATGTATAAATGAAGTACGGTGTAAATAATGTGAGTCTTCTGAACATTGTTCTCTTAGCTGTGAAATAGGAAGTCATGGAATTCAATGTACAAACTTTATAAGTAGTAACAATAGTAAGCTAGTGGAATAATTCCTTCCACTTCTCAAAAAGAGTTTTACATTTCAAAACATGAAAATATACTAAATTATTTGCTGAGATGATGGTTCCAACTCCCTCCACGATGCATACAAACTGTCTGCTAACACAGCTGAAAGTTCATAGGCAGATTATCTAACAGGTAGCAAAGGTAGTCTATTTTATGGTAGTTAATTACAGGGCAAAAAAAGCGCCACGCTCTGATAATTATATAATGAGAATAGTCTGGAGACCCTTTTCAAAGTCACATCCTAAAACAAAAGGTATGATTCTGAGATATTCAGCTTATCTTCTGTTAATCCTGAAATATTGTACTTGCTATCATTACTATGTTCTGATGTTCTTTCTGCATTTGAACTTGTTCAGAAATACTATGGTCCTAGATCAGGAAAAAAATTAAAGCATGATCCAGAAACCTACATTTTTAATCTCCCAAGAGAACATAGTCTGGTATCATGACAATTTGCAGTATCCCATACTGCTGTATTTTAAAGCAAAGCAGTAATAAATGTTTATAACCACTATTTAGGATTGCCTTACAGAGGAATTCAGTATTACTCGTGTTTGAAATTAAAGGTGGGTCAGATTGCTGAAAGGAACTCAAGAATCAGGTTTGCAAATAGTGGAGAAACAGGAATTTGACTTTGTTACTCAGTGGTAAATCTCTTTATCTGGGGGAATGGAGATGTGGGATCTGATTGATAGCCTCTTGGACCATGATCAAATTAAAGGACTAAATTTTTATAAATCTATTGATGCCTGTCAAAGCAAGGGGTGAAACTGATAACTCTCCAAAATATTTGATTGATCTACTGGGAAAACGACTGCCTTTTGTGTTCTCATACCTAGTGAAACTTCCCTTCTTCTGCACAGGAGAGCTGCACAGAGAAGGTGTAGAGTACACCTTTTTGCACAGGTGTAGGATGAAATGTGAGATATAATCTGAGCCTGTTGAATGAAAGCTTAAGCCATATAAAGGAGCTATGTAGTCTCCAGAAAAAAAGAATGAGAAAATAAATATGGCATTTCTGTCTTACTGGATAGTTCTACTAAACACACTATTTTGGCCTGTGCTCAGTTAGCTTTTTGGTAGTTTATGACCCTACTTTAACATACTCAACCACTCCTGTGCAATGTATGACACAGCTCTCTTAGGCAGAGCTCTGAATTTTGTTCTAGTGATTAGAATCGATATGCATTATCACTAGCTGTCACAAATACAGAATACATAATCTTTAATGGACATATTCCAAATTATTCCTGTACCAAGTCCCATTATAGTCTGTCCTACCAGAACTGCAGTGGTCCTACAATGGTCCAGCTAACAGTCATTGAGATACATCATTCCAGTGGGTCCTATCACTTTCCAGCTACAGGACAAAAAAGATGGGAAACCCAACAGCTGAGTATCTCCCTTATTCCTGATATTTATCATCCTATTCATGTACACCTAAACTGCAATCTGGTACTTTTTGCTGAGTAGATTGGATTTTGTAACAGCAAGATTATGTCCTCTCTGAAGGTACTGACTCTTTGTCCAAAATAATGAACAGAATTTTTGTATTATTTTGTTCCTGTACCTTGCTGCACTACAGATGGAAATACAATGAATATTGAAAACATCCTAGTTACTTGCATACTTTGCTTGCTTGGGAAATCCATAAAATTTACAAGGCCTTCCTATGCAAAAGAGCTTAAAAGCATGAATTTATGTGAAGAAATTATTTCCTTTTCCAATCTTAATGTTGTTTTAACATATTTAGGAGTTTTGAAGTTAATTCCCAAGTTTACAGTTTGCTGTTAAGAGAGTACTTGGAACAGCACATGCTTTGTCTTCTACACTGTAAATCTTAACAGTGCAGAGCACTCCATGTTTCACACACAACGTAAAAGATATATCATAGCCATTAACCTTCCCCTTAGCTGCTGATAAAGTAAAATAGGCCCATTCTTTACAGTAACAGTAATGTATCTGTTCAGATAAATATTCCTCTTGCTGCAATAAAGTGCAGCATTTTATGGCTGCATACCATCTTTGCAAACTATAATATGGCAATTAAAATTGCATATGAACAGCATACTAATTGAAGATTTGAAGACAGAAGGGAAAGACCTTTTCCTAAAACTTTCCCCAGCAAAATCTGAAATTTAACATATAAATCAACTGTTTGCTTATGTGATTCTTAGACTCTACAGAAAAGATATATTAAATGAATTTTTGGTAATCACTTCTTGAAGGTTGTTAATTTGATGCAGTTAAGTATCCAACATTTATATGCGTGGCACTTTTTTATTGCACATAAGCTAGTTACATCAGGAGGACTGATGGACTGGTATAACTAAAAATTTTAAATTTAAGAAGCTATATTATAAATATGTAAACAGATTTATACTTAATAATATTAATAATTTTTAAAATATTATTTCATAATTGATCATAATTTTAAGTCTAGTGAGAGACAGATTCAGAAGCTCTAACTTTGTCTCATTTACTATGTAGCCTTGTGCAAATCACTAACAGTCAGTTTCTCTCAGTTTTCCACACCAATATGTACTTTTGCATCTCTCCACCAAGCAGCATATTTAAGATGAGAGATCAACACACTGTGAGGATCAGCTCATCACATTTACATGCAAGGGTTAGTTAATGGACTAAAACAATGAGATCCACAAAGTTGCCTCTCACAACATTTATGTGCATAAGGTATGTTTATCCATGACTGGTTCCAGATAAAGACTTATGATGCTACTATATCTGAGGATTTTCACCTAATATTAATACTTCTGAAAAAATCCGCGCATGGATCTTATCATACAATCTTGTATAAAACATCAATGTTTTCTTGGGTGTGGAATCAAAACAGAATGTGCCCATTTTCCCTCATGCCTGTAACACTGAAAAGCTTTTTGATCTACTTAACTGTTAAAAAGATTCTGTAAAAGAAAATAAAAACTTCAGAAACCTAGTAGCACCAGAAGACATTCCAGTTTATCAGTTTGTGAAACTACTGGGAAATAAATGTTCAAATACTGGTTTCAGATACTTTTCTATTCAGATATGAATGTCAGTATAATTTTAATGTCATGTATCAAAATCCACTTCAATCTGCCAGATTTTTCAAAACAATAATTAATCAAAAATTTTGTGATCAACAAAGTAAGAAGACAAAGTCCTTTTTTTATGACTCTCTATCTGCTGATCACACAGGACCACAGACTTCATGCCACAAAGAAACTCACAGCAATACGTTCTGCCTAAATACATGAACCAAAAGAAATGTATAGGATTAGAGCCTAACAATCCTACTATTTCTCTTCAAATGTACAAACATGAGATGCTAGCATGAGATTCTAGGTGCAAGAACAAATGAATGAATGTTGTCAGTTTGACATATTCTTGGTTTCAAAGATTATAAAATAACTTAAGTTTCTGCATACACCTGTGTGTTTCAGCAAAGTTGTGAAGTTTAAAGCCATACTGAACTAATTGTGAAGGTATTGTTATGTATGAGTCCTACTATTAATTTTTTACTTTAGACCATTTAATTTTTATACACATTCTTAAATAATCAGGTCTAAGTTGCAATAGATCCTTCAGATGTTAATTGTTAATAACTCATTCAGTATCTATTGCACTGCAGTTATTCATAACTCGAGATTAGAAGGGGTCAAGATGAAAGGCTGATTATAAAAGGGAAGAATCAGAACAGCTCAGTAGTGAGATTCACAGCATTCGACTCCTTAGTAAAGGCACAACAACAAAAGTAATTTCTTCTGATAGATTTTGCTTATTATAGCATTTTGAGTCTCTATCAGTTCTTCACTTTTACACTTATTTCTAGTAATTCTACAGGACTGTGGCTGTAAGGAAAGTTCTAAATACTCATCTCTGCTTGAATCACAGTTAGAACTGGACATTAGTACCTCACAAGCATGCACAAGCAGTAATGCCAGTACTATGGTTGAAATACAACAATAAAGAAGAAAAAATGAAAATATTTTAAAAGAACTTTTTGCATATTGGTAAAAAAGGAGTAGATGATGATGATGATTATTATTGTTGTATTTCTGTATTATTTTACTATGCAGTAATCCTGCTTCATTTAAGATCAATTGAGCTCAACTAGAAAGGAAAGGATCAATATAGAAAATTGTCAAGAAACTCCATCAGTGACATTGTTCTTTGTATGCTGCTGCATTATCGTGGTAAGGAAAGTCTGATTAAATGCAACTCTCTCTCATTTTAAATATTATATACCTGTACATACTTGACTGTTTAAGGTCTGGATTAAAGGCTAGATCTAACTCAGTTCCTCAGTTCCACTAATGCCTCCTTTTTGGCTTGTAAAAGGCAAGGTCCTCATGCTGTAACTGCTTAAGAAAAAAATCTATTTTAAGAGAGACACAAAAATTTCACACTTAGGAGTACTTAGGAGAAACTTGTATGAACAAGGAAATTTTACCCTGGAATTTTCATTCATTCTATGTTAATTCCATAATAAACTTTTCTGAAATTAATGTACAAAACCAGTTCATATAATCTGTGATAATATTGTAATTTACCATGTCCAATTTCTAACATTTAATAGATTAGTCACAGTTTATTTCACAACTTTCTTGAGGCACAAAGAGAACTAAGGTAAGTCTTTGAAAAAACCAAAATCTGACTCCAAGTCTTTAGTTTTATGAAGAAAAATCTTGCATCTAAATGATCCTTTTACTGACAGTGATTAACTGTACATGCTATCAGAAGTCAATTTAGGAAAAATAGAAAGAATCTTAATTTATAAAGATTTACATGACTTTGTATCCTTAGTCATGACTTGTGGAAAAACCACTGAATTGTAAAGGATGGCTTTTAATATTAATTAAATGTTTAGTCACAGTTTGTAGGCAGTATTCATAATCTTTTAGCAGCTCGAATGCTTAGTAATTTTCCTCTTTTAACTAGGTACTTTCCTACACTTCAAAACAGAATAATAGAATAATAATTAAAAAAAGGGGGGAAAACAAAACAAACAAAAACCAAAAACAAAAACAAAAAACCAACCAAACAAACAAACAAAAAAAACTATAACCTCTACAATTTTCTTTTAGTCCTCTCACCACTATCTCGAAATATCCTAAATGCCCACCGCATGCTGGTTTTGGAAACATTTTTAAGACTACAACAGTAAGGATGAATGGAGGTGAAAGAAATGGCCAGTGACTGAAAGCTGAACAGTTACATAATAAAAGACCTGCCCTCTGTAAATCTGTTGAAGAAAAGCAAAGGTTTTCATTTAACAAAATCGAGATTAGACTTGCAGAAAATAAAAATGAAAAAATATCAAATAGGTCATCAGCTCCCATGGAAACGTGAAGAAGCTTCATGCTTACTTGTACTGCCTTTACAGAGTTTACATAAATATGGACTCAACTTTATTCTCTATTTTAACCTCATTCAGTCAAAGAATTTAAATTTGTATGAGAATTTTTAACCTTCTGATTAAAAAATTACTTTTACGCTATTCCTACTGCTAGGTATACTTTCTTATGATTTATGTATTTAAGTAGAGCTTGATTTATCTTTCAAAAAAATTTATGATTGTACAAGCCACTACAGAGATAATGAATTTTAGCAAACACTAAACATCAAAACAAGGAATAAGCTAGGAATATGTCTTTTCACTGTATGATATTTCTATCAGTGTTTATTTTTAAATCACTGGTTTTCATTCTAAATCATCCTAATATTCATTGCCTATGACAAAAATCTGATTCTAGAAATAGCGTTCAATAGTAATGGCTATTTGCTTCAGTTTTTGCTGGTTTTCACTCTTTTGCTTCTCTTGTTGTTGAAAAATGGTTCTGTTCGCCATTACAAAAATCTCTTACCATAGCTACTAGTTTACTTTGTTTCAGAAAATAAGAAAAATATAAGAAAAAAAGAAAAATATAAGAAAAAACAAGCAAATGAGTTGCCTCTTTGAAGGGAAAAAAACAATCTTTAGCCGAGATTGACTGGCAATCTAGTGCTTGCTAAGAATGCAAATAAAATATTAAAATATCTGTGGCACATACCATGATACAAAGATAATGGAACAAGGCTAACAGGACCATAATGAAGTACAAGACATAGGCGTATGCTGTAAATTATTTGTGATGCAGAGCCCTCACCATTCAAAAAGACCATACCAAATTTTTCTTCGAAAAGAATTTCTAATTCTGAAGAAATAATATGGTATAAATAATACTTCTTCATGAGGAGTCACAAATAAGCATTCCAAAGATATTTGGGAAACAGTGAGGATTTTGTAACAAAAGAAAACAAGTATTTATGAGGAAATATAATTCTAGTTTATAAATCAATACTGAAGTATCTGCTGGGAAGGCTCCATTTAATTACTAATGCTGAAGAACTTTAATTTGCTTGATGCCAGGAGAAGCCTAGACCTGGGGTCATACAGTCAAGAAAGGCAGATGAAGAATACACCTGCTTGAGTTACTGGGTGAGCTCAGGTATCACCCATCAAAGGCTCTGACAGTATTGCCACTGCAAAGCAAAAGTCCCATTTTGAATTTTTTAACAAACAAAGCCATATGCAATTCTCTCAGTATTGGGAATAAAGTACATACTGTGTTGTTCTTAAGTCATTAGAATTATTTAATTTCAATTCATTAGAACCATAAAATGGTATGTAGATAAGAACAACATTTACAGAGATTGAAAAAAAAAATTGAATTTTATCACCATGGAAAACAGAAAATAGTTAAAGGAGCAAGGTTATACCTGATTTGTGAATAATGGGAACATTTGCATTATATTTATTGTTATTGTGTGCCTTTATCACTTTTATTGTTGTGCTGCAGTATAGCCCTTTGAAGGTCTGCCAAACCACTGCGGCTTGCTTAAATGCAGGGCTGAATTTTAATTAAGCTTAGCAAAATACTCATTGAATCTGTTGAGCCTGATTAGGCCAGTCATTCTGATAGATGTGCAGAGGGCATTTGCTTACTTGTTTTAGTAACTGACAGAGACAATTAATAGATTTTTGTAAAATAGTTAAATGTGAAAAATACAGACTGTCATCACCTCTTTTCGCTGACAGTCTTAGCTTTTTCTGTATTCAACAAGGCTTGATTTCTTGAAATAGTGAATAATGAAGTACTGAAGAGTAATTCAGTATTCCTATTTGTGAAGAGTAACTCACAAAGATATGCATTTTGTTCAACTAAAGTATTGCCCTTAATATTACAGTCCAGTGAAGAAGAGTTTCCATGGTCTCTGCAGAGTGGTATTAAATATGTATGCAACTGGATGACTTCTTAGAGATGACTTTTTACTTTTTCATAGAAGTGATACTAAGGCCTCTCTCCAGCTTATGCAGTTAGAACACCTCCGTATATATCATATATCTTCATCTTTCCTGTGAAGCATGACTTCCAATCAGAAAACCAAATATTCTTCATCCCTTTCCTCTGTGAAAGTGACAGTTTCATTTCTTTCAAAGTCTAATAGGTGGATTTTGACCCAGTAGCAATGTCCTTAGGACATTCCTAAACATTCCTTAGTGCTTAGGAATGCTGATTTTGCTGTTTTCTCCTGCCTATTAGCATAGTAAGATTAGGGGGGAAAAGCGTGTGATGTATTACCAAAATGAATGTACAACCAACCGGGTGTCCACAGAACACTGTACAAAAGGAATAATACTAGACAAAAAAAGGCAATTTTTTGTCTACTATGTAGACGGATGCTTTGTGGCAGCATTCAGAGAAAGACCATCTAGGTCCTGCCTCAGTAATTAAACATTAGTAGGGTACTGAAGTAACCAATTCTTTTGTATAGTGAACAAGGCCATTGATATTCTTTGAACTTAGCTTCACTGTTGTTGTTGTCATGAAAGGATATGAAAAGTGCAACAAAATTAACAGAATTTGCACTCACTTCTGGTTCCTTAGTAGCAGATTAGTAAATAAACAATTTTTTAACTATAAAAGTAAAAATTTCTTATTTAGTGACTTAACTTCAGTGATTAAAAACTCCCAGAGTAAACCATTGATTCGCAGAAGCAAGAATAGTAAATAACTTGCCAGAAACCACAACACTTAAAGACTGAATTGCAGACTAAAGAGCTGTCTTCCCTCTAATTGAAAAGGTGTGAAAAACAGAAATGGGGAATATGTGCAGTTAAAAGAAGGACTGCAAATCTGTGCTTTAGTGTTCTTCAGTACAACTAATAGTTTCCCTATACGCACCAAAGTAAAGGGTGGAAAAGATGGTGCTAGTGTTTGATTTTATTGTTCAGTAGCAATTTTCATTTTGCTTGGAGTGGAAGTATTTAAACTTATTTTCTGCAATTTTACTGCTACATTGAAAGGGGAAAAGAACACTTACATGTACTTTCATTTCCATGATCACTGCTGCTATTCATGGGATCTTCACATTGCCACCTTTACAAGGGTCAGTCATATCCCCAAGGTGGTGTCTTATGGTGAAGTGTTTATTATTCAAGGGACTGACGAAATGTAGAAAATAGCATATTGCAAACTCTGACTTTGCTATGTGGTTTACAGGAATTTCCCTTCCAGAGCTGTATCTTTGTTATGCAATTTCTTTTTCCTGAGTCACTGCCTACCTTCATCAATTTCAATCCAAATTTATAAAGCAAACACCACCAGTATTATTTTTAATCAAAATATATAAGAATCATTGAGCTTAGTGCAGCTCACGTATTCAATATTTCATCTTATATCTCTTTGCCACAGAAATATTATGCATTTTTATTAAAAACCCTACAAAATTAGGATAAATATTACATTATGTTGTTCAGGAGACAGATCAAATCATCACATAATAAGTGAAGGAAAGAAAAAAAAAAAGAAGAAATAACATTTACCTTCTCTGGAGACTTCAAATATGTCATAATTGTCTAACCTTATGTGCTTTGGGTTTTTTTTTTCAAAATAATCTGAAAATTGCTAGCATTTTGGGTCTGTGTCTAGAATATTGTCAACACTGTTCAACACATTTAGGAAGCATTAATGAAACTAGTTTGATACAATTCTAGATGGCTTTGATACAATTACTGATGCCTTTACCAACAGTAAGGATTTACCTTTTGCTTTTTCACAAAAACAAATTCACAAAATGTTTTTCAAGAGCTGCAGTGAAATAATTTTGTAGGTTCTATTTCAACACTAAAATATTGTGGTTTTTTTTTTTTTTTTTTGGGGGGGGGGTTGTTTGTTCGTTTGGCTGGTTTTTTCGTTTTTTCCCTAGAGCAGCATTATTTATGGCAAATTTTGTGAAATCTAGGCAACTATTAAGCCATTTTTTTCTCAGTAGGTGCCTGCCCACCACCATCATTATGATCTTGGCAGGCTTCCAAGACAGATACCCTCCATCCCTTACTTTTTTACTGAAATGGTACCTTGAGGTTCTCTTGACCTATGAGCCCTCAGACTCTCCAGCAATTTAATGATAAATTTTCTCAGCCAATTAGATTGACAAAAAGTGCTGCTTTGAAACATCTCAGATTCTACACTTTTTCCCTGAACAATTCTACAGTCCTGTTTTTCTCAGGACATCACTGTCAAACTAAGACTTTCAGACTCTCCCTTGTGGCAAAATTACAGGAAAGGCCCAAGAAAAGAAGATGCCAACATTTTTCCTGAACCCTAAAAAAAATAAATTAATTCAAGTGTTGTAAAGCCTGGGCGTCTCAAGATCCAGGGTTGTGGTCTGTAATGACAGAACATGGAAGTAATGGTGTTGATAGACTCAGGCTTAGGTCCCTCCTTTACTGCCAGAGGCTTGGAGATTACCTTTGACAAGGGCAATAAATGTAGTTTCAAAACCGATGCAGTTGTTGGGACTACCTGAGGATTACAAAGTTAGAGAAACTAACATCATTCACAAGTGTAATGGAATGTTCTACTTCCCAATGTTTAACAAAGCATCAAAATTAATTTTTATTGAAAAATATTAACCATACTGATATATAAAGAGAGATTTAAGATGTGACACCACAGAAAGTGTGCTTTTATTGCTTTGATAATAAAATGCATAAGGCTTCTGCATGCACGACACATTTTCTGGTCATCATTTCTTTTGCATTTATCACAGAGAATCTATTGATGAATACCTATTTCATAAACCTTAGTTTAGAAGAATCATCGTGTCACGGGTTCAACTAACAAAATCTAAAAGCTGTCACTTTGACTTAGGACACCTCTATGTTCGATCTCTGATTTGCTGGCAAAGGCTAATCATTTAATTGTGCTATCATTTGTCAAAGATTGTGTCCTGAGTTTTCTGGTTATCTAATGAACCTTAAAAGTTCCAGTTGCCCTAGAAAAAAATTCCAGGAACAGAAAGCAAATAGGAGGGAAGGCTGATTATTTAATTCATGTCTTTTCTCAACTCTGGAGGTCTGGGCAAACATGTTACATGGGGAAATTAATAAAAAGGGAAGGAAAAAAATAATTGCAGTGGATATAAGCTAGCTGTTTCATATAAAAATTTGGAAATATTCTACTTTTCCACTGCTGGAAACAAATTCTAAAAATACTATGTGCATTTCTTAGAAGGTCTGCTTCATGTCTTGAGAGTATCCTAGTTTCAAATATATTAATTAGAAGAAAAGCATCACTGACATTCTGATATAGCTCGATACCATCAAACTTGTTGTCAAATAAGCAAAGAGAATTTGCATTATTTCAGGATAGCAAGAAGCCTTGAGGAAGGAAAAGCTCACACACACATGCACACAGAGATGCAAACATTGATTATCTGCAGTTAGAAACTCTATTAATAGAATATCTGTTTCACAAATATTAAATGTATATCGTTATGGAGAGTACATTATCTATTTTTAATCTGAAAAGGGAAGACAACACTATAAAACCAGCCTTTCCTTCAAGTCAATCTCTCTTTAAAGTCACTTAAAAAGTAAAACAAGTTTTTCCCAAATATTTATATATACCTCTAAAAACATATTTTTTTTACTTATAATATGCATGACTCAAACTGAAGTACATACAACAAACAGGAGTCAAGCTGAAGAAGAAATTACAGTAGACAGATTTACAGGTCATCTATTTTTGTACATGCACTTGTATAGGTGTGCATGTCTGTGCAGAGAAGGAAAAAGCAGAGGCTTGTTCTGAGGAGACGTGGGAAATCATTACTTATATTGCAACAGCCATGTAAGAACTGCATCTGGATCTACAGATTATGTTCCCAATTCTGACGTAAATAGAAGCTAGTTTACTTTTCTCTGTATTTATAGGGGTTGTTTTGAAATACCAAGGAAGTACATTGACATTTTAAAAGTTTACATGACAAAGCAATAAAACTTATAGGTAGCTTTTCAAACAAACATGGGAGTTTTTGTTACTTAAAAAAGTCCTTTTACTTTAGCCCTTATATCCAAATGTCTTGCTGACCTATATGAGTACTATAGAAATAGAAATAAAGCTGAGGAATACAAATGTATTTAATGTGGCTAACTTTTTTTGGACTTTATAAACACAATGTATGTGTCCCTGAGATGAAATCCTGGCCTCATTTAAGTCCGCTGGTAAATGTCCAGTCATCTAGACTTCCTTTTCTAAAAACATTCTGACTGACCAATAAACACCTACAATGGAAGAAGACTCAGAGGAGATGGGCAAGATGTTCCAATGAAGCTCAGGAAATAATGTAGGGTTTGACTGACCACAGCTGTTTTACAGAAGGTGACATCTCAGCACCAAGGGGATGAGAGGGAGGCCTTTGTGTTAGGTAAAAACCTGTCAACAGTTGAGTGGATCAACAGCAGTGTATATAATTCTCCCTGAGTTCATTAGAAGAGTGGGAATGTCTCCCTGAGATAGCCAGATCAGCATGGGGGGATTGAATACTTGAAGAAGAGAAACTGTGACTTAACCCAAAACAGAGTATTTTTCAGTAAACTGAAAAATTAACTAAAGAATTCCAAAGAGCTCAACAGGCTTGAGCTGACTTCAGCTGACATCCCCATTCCTGGAGATGTCTAGCACTGTGACAGTGAGAATATTATAGAGCTGGGAGTTGCATTGCATTTATGACTGAACTATATATATGGATATATTTTGCTAAGCATAACTTATATTTGCATTATGCTCTTGGCCACATGCTGTGACTCTTGAGGGTGATCCTGTGCAGGGCTAAGAGTTGGACTCAATAATCCCTGTGGGTCCTTCCAACTTGGCACATTCTGTGATTCTCTGATATATTTTGTACTGTTCCACTAAATCAGAAATCCCATGTAACATCATCTGTCTTCATATGGGTAAATTTGACATCTCTCCACATGTGGAATACCTAAAAGAACCTAGTCGGAGAGTATGAATTCTGACAAACATATGAAAAGAAGGTAATGCTCAAATAAGAAAGGTAATTATTTAGAAAAAAACATGTATCCTTCAATTTGTCATTCAGAATAATTACAGCACATCCAGTTTTCTTAGAAAATGCCACGGACAAGATCAACTCACTGCTTGAAGAACATAAATCCACTTCAAGGAAAGAAAGGACTTCTATACTGAATGACAGAAACTAATGCCAGTCTGTGGATAATACTCACACAATATACAGCAAAGGTTTGTTCGTGTTATCTTTCCAGAGCTAAACATACCTATGGGGGAGGGTATGAAACAGTTCTATCATATTGGAAAGCCTGTAGTGAACATTCTGAGGCTTGTTACTAGCTTGAAAAACAAGCAAACAAAACCTACTGTAATATTAAAGTTCCACTATGGAAACACCATTTTTTTTTAATATATTTTTTCTCTAAGCTATTGTAATTACTGTCTAGTTATGCACAGAGTGAGAAAAAAGAGGGTTTATGTGGCCTTTCAAAATGAGGGCTCCATTCTATTTCCACTGAAATCAGATCGCAATGTTTCATCTGACATTAATATGAACAGCACCAATTCCTTGAGAAAAATGATTTTGGGATGTCTCAGGATATTAGTGTATCACAATAGACTTCCTTTCTAGACCTACACCTTTATTCAGATTTAATTCTGGTTTATGTAATAGTATAAATTAAACATAAACAAATCACAAAGAAATCGTGGTCATGATTAAATTGCATGAATAAGGCTGATTGATTTCAAAGAGATATGGATACTTTTTTACCCCTCTTGTCTTCCCCTAAGTCCTTGGAATAAATGGTAAGTTTCAGTAAAATATTACCAGAGACTTTTTAAAAATGAATTTGTAAATAATTTTCAGGAAAATATTAATGCTTACACTGAACATTAAGAAAAAAAAACCTTGAAAAACCTGGTAGTGTCCTATAACTCAAAATCTTAGGCAATACAGCATAAAGGAAAGACTAAATCTCCTAACATCTTATAATTTTTCTAACCTAAACTTTTTTTTTAAACAAGAAAATTAACAATATGTCACTAAGCTGAATTCTAACCATATGCATATTTCATCTGCTCTTTTCCAATTACTGCTACCTAGCCTTCTATGATTCCCAAGAATCCTGAATGTGTCAATTATGGTAGTCTTTTTCTCACAATTTAAGCACTATATTATGTGAAATAGTACTGCTATTTCTTGTTTTAGCTATTGAGAAATACTACAAATACGATACTGTGGTAATTGATAGCACATGTTGACATTTTAATAGCAGCTACAAAAACAGGTGATATCAGGGCCAGAATGGATGAGCTATTACTCCTGAACCCTAGATATAGATGGCATTTCTATGATTTATGAGTAAATTTAATACCTTTCTTCTTTACTGTGCCCTACTAGCAAGGAAGAGAAGTGAAAATAGAAAAAAAAATAAATTCACAAAACAAAATGCTTTCAAAATATCTGATACTAGAATTGTCTCATATGCTTTTAAGAATCCTTTTAAGAATGATGCAAAGTAAGACTAAGCATTAGTTTTTTATTGCAGTTAAAATAATGATTGCTTTTCAATTTATTCATGACAGATAATGGGGCAAAATTTTCCTTGAACTTGTTTTTTCTAGAAATAAGACATAATGAATGCATTCTATTAACTGTTTAGTATCAGTAAACATTTTGATTGTTCCATCTTTAAATACAGAACATTCTTTGAAAATTTCCCAGGAAAATTGTTTAAAAATGAAGAAGGGATACACAATGTCACACTCGACTGTAGCACACTCAGTTTCTGTCCCACAGATTACATAAATGCACACTCAACACACTGTGCCAATGCACAGAGTAAAAATCTTCCTTACTCCACTATTTCTTTTTTTTCTGTGTCTGGAGCTTCTGACGTGATAATAAAAGTAAGGAAAATTAATGACATACCTTACTTGCCTTTCCAAAAATGTGTCACTTACATAGTGCATATACCAACTCACAGGAAAATAACAATCAAATCCACCGTCCTCACCAGGCAGTGCACAATAAATAAATGAACCAACTGGTAACGAAGCAACATGTGGTCTCCAAACATGATCAATTGATTAAGCTTCCTGTAGTCATTTGAAAATCTGTGACCAATTTTTTTCTGACAAGCAACACAAACACGACAAGAATTAGCAAGCACTTCTGATCAGTCTTTCACAGAGACATACTATAAACCTTATCCAAAGTCCATGTCCCAGATTTACAGAGAGGATGAGGAAGGAAGGCAACTCCATAGATAACTTAGCCCAAGCCCCTGCCCAGAGCAGGGTCAGTGAGAGCACGTTGCTCAGGGCTGTGTCCAGTTGGGTTTTAAATATCTCCAAGCATGGAGACTCCACAGCCTCTCTGGGAAACCTGTCAGTGTTAATCCTCACAGTATAAAAGCACCTTTTGCATTCACAAGGAATCTGATGAGGTTTTTTTGAGTCCATTTGCATCTGTCCTGTCAGAGGGCACCCCCAAGTAGAGTTTGTTCCCCTCAGGATTCCTTCCCATCAAATATTTGCAGAGCTGCTCTCCAGCCACCCCTGGTTTGCACTGGTAGCTGGGGCTATTCCTCCCCATGGGCAGGATTTGGCACCTTCTCTCTCTCAATGTCTTACAACCCTTCACAAACCTCTGGGCCCAGATGTTCAGCTAGTTTTCTGCTTACCTCACTGTCCACTCATTTAAGCCATACACCATCAGCCTGGCCATGATGATGATGAGAGACACCCTCAAAAGCAGAGGTAAAGTAGAGGTAAATTGCTCACTGCTCTCGTCTCCACTAAACCTGTCATCCCATTGTTGAAAGCTGTCAGACCATGTAAATGGAAGGTTCAGGTCTTTGGTTTCTAGGTGAAAGGAAATGAACAGATGAGGTAAGGACAAGAAAAATAACGTTCAGACCAATTGCATATTTTTCAAATAGATTTATGTATAGTTAGGTTACTAATATTTGAACTCAAAGCTGCAAAGAAATTGGCATTCTCTTCTCCCCATTTCTTCTTCCTCTTTTCTCTCTTAAATAATTAACCAGGCCATTGAAGGGTTGAATAAATACAATTCTAAAAATCAGTACTGTCTCTGAGATGCTCAGCTCAACTTCATATGTTATGAGCAATGAAAGAAAAAAGTCTCCCTATAAATAAATGTGATTACATAGGTAGCTGTTTTGTGCCATTTTGATAAATTCAAAATATTTCAGTGGGAAAAATAGCACCTTTTGTACTTTGTACTGAAATATAACTTTCAAAAGCTTTTGAAACAGTAAAAGAAAAATATATGCCTTCAATTTTTAGAGAAGTGCTTCTTTATCAGTTAGTAGTTATATCAGTTAATAATGAAATGCAAAGATTTGCCAGACATAATCTGAACTGTAAGGAAAATGCTCGATTTTCCTGTAGCAACATGATAAATTCACCTTGACTATTCCATATAACCAACAGTCTCCTCTGAAAGAGTATGTCAGAGTGAGATGAGAAATCTCTTGGGCAGCAGGTATCTAGACTCAGATTTGGAAAAGGATTCAGCCAGTTACTTTAGCAGATGACTTCTCTGCTGAAGGACTTCAGTTGTGTGTTTAAGTGCTCTGCTGACCAATAGAGCAACAATCTTGCATTTTGCTTGACTAGTTGATTGTTTTTACTCCTTCACACATATAAGTGGTAAAAGGAAAATATATGTCCTTTGATGACATTTGATATACTGGTGGTCACCATCATTCTATCTCAATGCTAATGACTTTCCACATTGAAGCAGATCATAGCTTTGTGTTGTACCCTTACAAATTTCTCTGATACATAATCAAAATAAGTAAATGGATTAGTGTATTCTTTTTCACTAAATAAAAATAATTCATTAAATAAAAATAATAAAACACAGTGAGGAACAGTAAAGCCAGGTGAAACATGGAATTTAGTAGGTGTAAGTCCGCTGTCGATCAAGCTGGCCAAAAGCCCTGCCAGATGAGGCTCTTGGAAATGAGGGATACAGGAAGCAGATAGCTAATGCAGGCCTATCTGAAGTTAAAATTAAAATGGCTGCTATTAAAAAAAAAAAAAAAAGTATATATTAGAATATCTAGAATCAGGTCTATTATTAATTTCTTCTTTTTTTTTTTTTTTTTAATGAACATAGATGTCAAATATTCACCATCTGTTACACTGATTTTTAGCTCCCTGCACATTCCACAGTGCATGTTATCAAAGTAAAAATATTACTCTCTCTATCTGTATTCTAAGGATAAAGAAATATATGTATAAAGATAATTTTGTTTCTTACTGATACTAGAAATTGTTAACAATGGAAAAAAGCAAAAAACTTTTTAAAAATATTTTTTACCTGAAGAGCACCAGAGACATAGTCTTGTTTATTTAAAATGTAAAATGTTTAATTTCTACGTCTGTGTTCTCACATTCTAAAATCAGTAAAAAAAAAAAACAAAACAATCCAAAACAAAAGAAAAAAAACCTCTTGGAGTGAAATTCTTTTACTAATAATTCAAGTTTCACATGATGTCAATGGATTCACAATTTATAATGAGGCATTAGAGTTCCCTCTGTAATAAACATATCTGCTTTAAGTTGTGATTGTGTAAAGGAGAAATTAATATTTCCTCCATTGTGCATAACCTGAATAAAGGTACATTTATTAGATACAAATCAACCTTTCTACGTTGCAAAACTGAGTCCTCAATATTCTAACCCCTTGGCAAATGCATGTTTTATTGACATGATAATATAGCATTTTTTCCCCTAGAATCCCTTCTGCATTCAATCGGATAATGGGTGGTGCTTGTTTAATGACAAATTACTCAATATCCTCTTTCCTCCTCATTGTTAGACCCTTCAAACCATTTTCTGGAAACAAACTGCAATAACTCATCAGATTTTTTGACCCTTCATAGCTATTGATAAATTAATTTCTGCCCCACTATAAGACAAGAGTTCATTACTATCTCATTCTACAGAAGAGAAATAGAATCACAGAAAGAAAATTAGAAGTATCTTCTAACTTCCTCTAAATTTACAACAAGCACTTGATATTTTCAGTGATATGTTCCCACCGGTTACTAATCAGACTTCAAGGTCTGTAGTTCAAAACTTGAAAATAAGAAATCATTCATTAATACATAGGAAAAAAGTGTTTCTGAGAAACTGTTCACATAGGTATTCTCTGGCAGAGAGACAAAATCCAGCTTTTCTCTTTATTTTTTTTTTACTACTTTTTTAGTAACAATCACCATTACAAGCCCATAGTTCTTTAACTACTTTTTCCTCTTTGTACGCTTGTTGTTTTTTTTCTTTTTTTTTTAGATGAAGATGGACTTCCTGTTTTAGGAATTGTTTACTACATGCTCCTACTCCAACAATCATTAAAATCACGTGCTTAAAAAATGTCTCCTCCAAATATATTTCTTGCTCCTGCATGCAAGCTCAGCTTAAATTAGACCATAGTGACCACCCAGATCTGTACAGACTTAGTGTTGTTATGAAAGATTTGTAATGAGTTTGCAAATGCAGCAGAACTGAAGTTGTGAAATACCTAAGGACTTCTTATATTTTTACAGGATTAAGCAAAACTTTAAATCTATTATTTCAGTATATTTTACATTCTTAATTTCTATGATTTTCATAGCTATAAGATGGACAAAATACATCAAATTAATCAAATATGAATTAATATTGACAGATCTCTGAAAAAGAGTAACTGACAATGATGGTAATTTATTGTCTCCAAACTACAGTGAGACATTGTTTGAAAAATATGTTTACCTTCTAACATCAGAGGAATGATTCAACGTGGACATGGACTTGTCTTCAAACAAACCCAGACTTTTCTACCTATTCTCTCTGACTTTTCACTCATCTCCAATCCTTGCCTCAGACTCAGGCATTTTGCTTTACATGCTCTATCTAAACACCACTTTTCTAGGTATCATACACTGTTTGGTAGTTTCTCCTCTTTCCCTATACAGTCATTTCCCTGGTTTTGTCCCAGATTCCTTGATCCATGGTCACTTTTCCAGATGCTCCATTCCTGCACCTAATTTCCCAAAACTAGCTCCAGTAGTTGTGCTCCTGCTCACGTCTCCTCTTCCAGGCACTACTCAGTGCCCATACTCTGACAGCAGTCTCAGTTCTTTTAGTCCCTTTGTCCGCAAGGGTCACCTCCTCAGGCCCACTCTCCTGAATGCCATATTTCCTGCATTTCCTCCTCTTGCTCAAGTTTCTCTCTTGGCCTTCCAGTGAGATTTCAAGGATGTCTCCCACGTCTCCATGCTCCAACTCACTTCCCACAAAAAGGGTCAAGATTGCCCCCTGAGTTTTTCCCAATCCCTTTAAGCATTGTCCATCTCCACACACCATTCACGGTCCCTCACTGTGGGTTGTTCCCCATGGCCTCTCTCCTAGGATACACAGATCTCCCCTCCCAGTCACACTTCAGAGGGAAGTATCAGTGGCTGCAGGTGAGAGGAAAGAATACAGGACCCACCTCCAGCCTTTCCTTCTGTGAGAAAGCAGTTCTCACAGAAGGTTGTGAAAAGGCTCTGAGAAAGCAGAGGGAAACTCCATGGCAACCAATGGAGTTTTGGTGGGTTTTGCTTTGAAAAACAGGGAGAGAATGAAGCAAAAATACAGAACTGCTGAGATCAGGCCTGGGAAGGCACAGCAAGAGTGAAATTAATAATGTTTGTTATTAATAGTGTCAATATCTAATACACGAGATTGTCATTAGTATTATGTACATGGAGAGTAAGGATATGAACTTTTGGCTATATGATGCTACCCTTTACTTAGGGCAGGAGGCTCTTATTGACAGCTCAGAAGAGTCTGCTTCCTCCCTTTACTTGCTTTTGTTTCAGGTGCCTGAATCTGTACTTAGCATGACTTTTTGCAGCCTGAAGGCCACACTCCAGCAGTCCAGGACTCCCACTGCACCAGCACCAGCTGTTCCCTGTGCAAAGCCCTCACCTTCATCAGATGGGCTGTGAAGTCCAAGGAAAGGCCAAGAGTGACAACCTGTACAAAATCCCTGTCAAGGCTCAAGTCTCTCCTCTGTAACATGCTAGACCTTTTCAATAAATAGCTGCCAGAATGACTACTTTTAAGTGTGTAAATCTGTATTTTTTGCCCTGCTTTTTGCCTTGAAATCTGCTCATCATTTGGCTCAAAATGAGTGAAATCTTGAGGTGGGTCAGCAGGTGAGCACTAATGCCTGTACCAGAGTCCCAAAACTAAGTAAGAATGTGAGGAGAGAATGTCCTATTTTACTGCAAAGCAAATTTACTTTTCCTTAGGTATTTACTTTGTACACCACACTGGTACACCTACCAAACCTTTGCATCCATTTCAACAGGAATTGCTGCATTCTGAATCAATAACTACTAATCTAAAGTGTCAAGAGGTTTGCTTCACATCAGCTTCACATAAAGATTAAGTGTTAAGTTTTGTTTCTTTGTTTTCACTTAGATGACTATGTCTCAGGATTTGGGAGTGCACAGACCTGAAATTAAGGGTTTTTTTTAATTCTTTATTGGTATGTTTGGATTACTCAGCAGAGTAAGAGAAATGCCATGGATTTTACTTTCTTTACTAAAAGTAAAATTAATGAAACATAAAGCATATTACTTTCAAGTCTACCAGACTGGTGTTCATCCTCACAGTATTAATATCAGGCACAAAATCTAACTTAACATCCCATAATCACCCTGCTATAGGCATTTTGCTTTGCTTACTTGCCTATGAAAAATTTAGAAATTTCCAGATATTTCCATTATTGTCAGTAAATTCTAAGTTGTCATAGAGAAGGAATTAGGTTTCTCTCTATCTCCACTATTATTTTAATAGTTTATATTTTTTAATTTAATATCTGCAGGCTGAATAATTTCAAGCAGACGTGTCCTATGACTCACTAATGGTTAACAATTTGAAAAGCAGTAATTAATATTCTGCAAATCTCACTGACAATTCCAATTATATAGCACTATATTCTCATTTGAATACATCTCAGATTATAAAGTGGAAGAAAAGGCTTTACTCCTTATTCTCACTTTTTTTGGGGCTCAGGAGGAATAAAAGGGTGGCTACATACTTATATCATTGTGATTCTATGATTCATAAATCCCTGGCTTGAATGTAAATGATTGAATTTCTAATTTCAGACTCTCTAAATGTTTGCTTATCTTTCCCATCATTCAGAATAAAAAAGGCACTTGAGAACTTCCATATAATTTGGCATTGTCAGTCTATTTTCTCAGTTCACAACTCTTTAATGTTATATCCACTATCAGTTTTGATACGCAACATCTAAATCTGTTGCGATTGGTCAAAAAGGAAAGGTAAGACTTTAACATGAATTCAAAACACTCTAACGTAATAAAACCAGATATATTGGCAACCAAATAATATTTTAAAAAATACATATTTTCAGTATGTGTTTTCTTTGAGTCCAATATCAAATTTTCAACACGAATCCAGAAATAGATTGCTCTGTATCTGTCTTCATAAGCTATTAGTTATATTTCAATGTATATAGTGAGCAAAAAGTAGTAATTCCATTGTGTGTGTCTAAGTGTGTGTGTATGTATGTGTGTGTGTTTTTGCTTGCTGAATGAAGTCTTGTTGACTTTGGGAATTTATTCTTCTGCATTACACTAATTTTTACTCTGCTGCTTGTCTGAGTCAGACTTTTGTTGTTCCCTTAAGCCTATAATGCAATAAAGTTTTCTTTCATCATTTGACCATGTTGTCAAATCTTAGAAGTGTTTCACATTAATTTATCAAATACTTAGGATCAGATTAATTGTAAACAAAATGTACATATTTTTATATATTTTCAGCTATAAATATTAAGAAAGGGTGGGGGGAAAGACAGAATTGTATCAGTGTGTCCCTCTTATCAAAATAGTTTAATGCAAATCCAGTGGTAATGAACAAAGGTCCTCGGGAAGGTCCCTCACAAGTATCACCTCATGGTATAGATGGCAGTGCTGTTCTACTTTTCTCATCTAAATCCTTAGTTAAAATTTTGTCTCTAGTAGCATAGACACGTGAAAAAGCATTGCACTTTGTTTCAGAAGTCTGTCATTGCATTTTGATGAAATTTGCTTAAAAGTCAGGGGTTGAAAATACCATGGATACACATAAATGAGGACTGGTATTCCCAGTGAAGTCAAGTATCCTTAAGCTTGACTGCAGAGATTTGGGGTTGGACCTTTTTTCTGAATTTTGGTAAGTCTTACTTTGTGATTCTTGGTTGCATAGTTTATAAAAACTGAAGAGTTAGACAAAATACAAAGAATAGCAACCAAAAAGGATAAAGAGGATAAAAATGTGTGAGGAAAATGAGAGATAAAGGAACAGAGTATTGTCTACAAAACCTGAAAACTCCAGGGAATGGATCACATCTTCAAGGTAACAATACAAGTAAAAATAATCCTCTTTCTGAAACAGTGAAATGAGGAAAAATCACCCACGGAAGGAAAAGTGTGGACTGGCATAAACTAAAAAATAAGAACACAATAAAAGAAAGCAGATGATCATCATACAAAAATATTCCCACACATACAAAAATATTTCCACACTATGCATTTCGTTGATTAATTGACAGTTGAGTTGACTGCACTGTCCAGGACCACAGACAAGACACATTCTCTCTTATGTTCTAGATTAATCTTCTAGGGGCATGATAACCTTCAGACTATGACAGCTCCCACTGCAAACAGCAGCTTCTCTAAGGAATGGAGCATTACAGCTGAGTCAGAAATACTTGCTTGTTACTTGACTAGACTGAAAAAAAAAAAAAAAAGGAAACAAAATCAAAACAAAATATGCAATACCAAAATGAAATGGCAGTTCATGACCTTTTGCAGAATGTCATCTGAAAGCACTTTGATGTAATTAAACTGTGGCATGTTTTGAAGACCAGAGAAAACCTGATTTCAATTTTATAGTTTGATAATTTTAGAAGAATAAGTCTTTCAAAGGCTCTTTAAAACTGAACACTTAAATACACCCCTGAATCCCTCTCTTATTTCATCACTAGATATTTATAACACTAATGTTTCAAGAAAACTGATACACAAAATATTCTATTTTGGAATGCATGCTCATTTATCATCATATCAGTTTTTGTATTATGTAGGTTACAGGGAATAAAGAAAAAGCCCAGACAACCCAAATTCTGCATGCCTGTCTTTTCTGGAGCTAAACTTCCCCAAAGCAATACCTCAAGGCAGCTCAATTCTCAAAAAGAAACATGATTCTGAAAATCCCTGACAGTGCAGATTTATCTGCTTATATTTTCTCTTCAACTTTACACTGAATTTCATTATTTACCCATGGAAAACATATTGAGCTTTTCAGGTCTTTAAATAATATGGTAAGCAGAAAAGAATCACAATACTGCTTCATATAACAAATAAAGTTTTAATTTAAATTGTGCCTCTTACATTATTATACAATCTTATTCTATCAGGATATCTCACCTGGATAAGCTTTCAGAACATCTGAAAGGGGTTCTATGAATAGGGCACAAAAATCAGTACTAAAAGAGAATCTTGTGAAGCTTAAAAAATAACCTTGGCTTAATTTACAGCTGGTTGATAGTTACCTGTGAAGGTACAGAAGTGAGTAAGTTGCAACCTCAGTACAGTCAGCCTCAGTGAACGGGAGCACAGAGCTGAACTGTGCAGTCAGGATGCTGCAGAATGAAGTGGAAAGCATCCTGACAGCTCTGCTGTGCTTCCTTTAGCTCCATCTACATCCACACCAGCGCCACAGTCTCTACCCATAAACAGGAGATAATTATTATTTAAAGTAACTGCCCAGTTGCAGTTTCACTGTTGAATAATAAACTAGAGCCTTCTTAAGTTACTTTAATTCTGCATGAGATAATCTGCATATGTTTAAATATGCTTAAGTTTATATATCTTTACTTCACATCCTGATGGTTTAAAATAATTTTAATTAGGCTTATTGACTTTACCTGTGAAGGTGACTCATCTGATTTGCCTGAATCTTTGTCTTAGTAAGACTAAGCCGCAATGTGTGCTTACATTTATTCTCCTCACAAGAGAATATAGGCTAAAATAGTAAATCCCATAACTAGCCTCACAGATGATGAATTAGATACAGTAAATGTGGAGGACTGGATCTGAAGAACTAATGTGACATACAGTTTAAACCCCTATCGATAGAAATAATTTTATAGAAAAAATAAAGCATCATTAAAAAAAAAAATAATTCCAGCATGCATGCACTTTTTCTTCTATGCCTCAAAAATCTTGCTATTCAGGAAAGACATTTCCTTCCCAATTTTTTGAATAAAATGCTAATTACTACTTGTTCAAGTTGCAATTACCATATTCATCAAATATATTGATGGAAAGAGAAAATCTATTTGCTTCAGACTAAACTAATGTAACTTTCTATTATTTTATACTTAAAATTTCTTTCGAAAACAACACAAAACATAAAAAAAGTTCTCCCTATGTCAACTGTTTAGGCTTAAGAATGCCTGTGACAATGTTCAGGTGTACTTTCAAGACATGGCGTAAAGACAGTTCAGTGTAGATGCTCTCACCATATTTCCTGTTGAAAGTATAAGGACTGTCCCCAAAGTCAGAAACATCTTAAAAATCCCTCACATTTTACTCACTACTAGTGCCTGGTTAATGGAATACCACACAAATATATGAAAGCTACGTAGTTTTGAAACATTACTATCCCAACCACAGTATGAGGGAGGGGGAAAAAAGAACCAGTGAACCACCTCCTGAGTACAATCTTGCACCCCTGTGAAGGATTATGGCATACTGTGACTGACAATCAACTGATTCTTTAGTCTCACTCCACATCCTTTTTTCACACTTTAGTTACAAAATTCCATCTTGGACCCAAGAAATGATCCTAGCACTTAAAAAAATACATTTATACAAAACAAGTTGTTTGGTAAAATGGAAATCTGGAATTCTTATCTGAATTCCTTGTTTGATTCTTAACTTCACAATCCAGTTTCCAATAGCAAATAACATATCAGAACCACTTAGAAAGGTTTAATAAATGCAAAATAAATTGATGATTTCTGTCTCAAAAATTTTACAGTTTAATGATTTATATATAACTTCTGATTTGTCTGTGCTTTCTTCATACAACTCTAGCGAATTACATGAGTTTTCACCAACTCTACAGAGGGAATAGTATGGGAGAAATGATTAGGGACTGTGATTAATAAAGAAACAACTTACCAGATCTTTTAATTCATACAGTGAAATGCATATCAATTTAAAGACCAGCCCAAGGGTAGTCCATAGCTCTCAACAATTTTCAGCAACAACCTTTTGATTATTAATCTCTAAACATCTGAATGAAAGAAGGGAGTTTTTGTTTGGCAATTTGTTAATTATACTGGTATTATGTATCATTTCCTTCTGAATTTTCTTTTTGTGTAGGGATCATAAAAGAATTCTAACTTCAACGTAAGTAGATGAAATGTCAAAACTTTTATATTGAGATCTGCATGGCCCATTGGAATAAAATATTTTTTTAAAGGATTTGCAAGGAAGATTGTACTTAAAGATAGGAACATTCTATTTATTTTGTAAGAAGTGCAGCATGTTAGCAATAAATCTGGCACAAAAAGCATGCCAAATGACCTTTTGTCTAACATAAATTTCAACATAAAATGTTTTGGTGTATTCTTTCTGGCATTTTGATGCATTTATTAAATATCAACATTTTAATCTGTGAGGGTTTTTTTTGTTTTTTTGTTTTTTTTTTATATAGCAGGATACACATATTGCATCAAGCATAGATATAATAATTCTGGAACACCAACAGTGCAGCTCATTTAGCTGTGTAAAACACCTTCTTTCACGTTGCTCTTTCTTTATAATTTGCCCAGTAGCCAGCCATCAGCAGCAGGAGGAAAGAGGAACTCATTTCACAATTAAACAGTAGGTAATAAAACATTGCTATGGACTTACCCTAAGGTTTGTATTCCTTCTAAATCTTGCTCTTGGACTTACTCTTCAGAATAATTCCATAATCACAGGAATTTGTCTTCTCTGTGAACCACAATTTCAGGATTTCACATATTTGCACTTCCTGAATTTAGTTCCAACAGTGAAACTATTTTCTGTGCAGTATCTTCTAAGATGCTTATCATCACAGTATTTGAACATTTTACCTAAAATGATGCATAGCTAAGGAAAACATTTTTAAAAGTGTACATTTGATCATAATCTCATTATGGAAACTCACCCTCTGGGAAGCAGAAATGCATAATTTTGTATTTCCATGCTTACTTTTTTTAAAAAAAACGGGCTTTGACTTATGTTGGTTCAATTCCCAGACATATGTTAAAAGGTCTTTTAACCCATATAGTGTTGGAAAAATACATTACTCTATGTCCCAGAGAAGACATAGTCTAAAAGAATAAGTTTTTGTTGAATCTTTACTAATTATTTTTAGTAGTGTCACTAAACAGTTCTTTGGCTTTGGGCAAGTAAAATTTGTCTGCCTTGTAATTCCCCACACATAAACTAGATTACAAGCAATCAGTTTTGATTTTTCTTGTTTTGTTTTGTTTTGTTTTTCTATTTTAAACATGAGAGATTCATTTATGTAAGTAGTTTCTATAGCTCTTATTTTACAGTGCATGCAGTGCTCTAATACATAAACAGCTCTAATTGTATTTTCAGTAAAGTCTTTCTGTAACTTTCAAAAGTAGATTGCGGAATTTTTTTGTTCTTTTTAACTAAGACCAGGATGATACAAACTCCATGGTACGTGTTTTCAGCAACAAAAGGAGATTCACTACCAAGTCATATTTATTGGTATTTTCATTTTTCAAGCTAGATCAATATGGAAACGAAAGAGTCACTGTCATTCACGTGTTCCAGGAACATGTCTCTGGCCCCTCCAAACAGAAAGTATCTGTAGCCATATCCACTGTATTCACAGTAAAAATTCAGCAGAACAAAGTAGATAGACAGCAAAATTAGCGTCAGGCAGAGATGCTATCACTAGCCTTTCTGAATTTGGCTTTGCTTTCTAAATCTTTTGTCTCTGGAAAAAAAAAAAAAAAAAGTGTTTATTCACTGAATTAAAAAGGATCAACATAATTTTAAATTCATTTTCTGTTTTTACAATATGATTATAAGTTCATATTCTGTTTTCAGTCCTAGATTACAAATAGCTGCAGTCACTATATGTTATAATACTGATTGTCACAGGATGTTTTTATTATATTTATGCATTTGATTATTACTTTATGGCATCCACACACTATGAAAAAATCACTCATAAAATACGACTTCGCAATATATGAGCAGAGGTTGGCAAAACCAAGTTCTAGCAGTGTACTTGACAAAGTCTTAAACATTGCTGATTCTTCTATGTTTCACCAGGGCACTGAAGATCTATATAAACTAACAGATAAAGTACAGGCAACTCCCTAGAGGAAAGAGGAATGTGTAGGTGTCTCAGTTCCACAGGGAATCAGTATCCTTAAAACAGACTATTTTCCAATCTTGTTTTTCTTTTTCAAAATGTGAGATGGTTAAAGTATTGGGGATTAAACCGAATCAGAGATTCTAACGTAATTAAGTTTCAGTCAGTTTCTTAATGTCTATGCAGTATCAAAGTGCTTTTATACCTAACTCCACTCCTTAATTTCTTATTTGAAACTGTCATTGCTCTTTGAGCAGTAGATTTTTTGGTTTGTTTGATAATTCGTTTTGTGAGGTTTTTAGTGGATTCAGCTTTTTTTTTTTTTTTTTTTTTTAAATGAGCCATAGTCAAGCTTCCTTCTTTAAATTAAATTTCCCAAAGTTCATACTTCAGTACTAACTTTACAACTTTACAACACTGACTAAACATTATGTAATATCTAAACATATTATGCACTGTCTAGAGGGAAGAAAACTGAGTGCTTTTTAATGTCATTTTAATATCCACTGAATATATAATGGGCACTGATTATACTTATAAAGGAAGAGAAAAAATAAGGTTTTCTTTGAGGCTTTGAAACTGAAGCAAAGACTGGAAAGGTACATTTGTTTATTAAAAGCTTTTTAAAAAATACAGTTATTTTTGACTAATGATGTAAATACACTAATAACTTAAGAAAAGCACAGCATATGTTTTCCTCCTTACTTCCTTTCATTTAATTTCAGCTTTGCTGCCTATAGGCTGGCTCTTATTTTTTTGCTATGTAATATATGGGAGCACCCATGCATGCTTGTATTTGTTTCTCTAGGATGGGTCTGAAGTGCCTATGGGCTATACATTTACTTTCTGTTTGACCTCATGCCTAACATGTTCATTTGCATTCCTTCAAGGGCTTTCTTCTGCTTTTGTTTCTAATTTACCCTAAACTAACTGAAAAGTAAATTA
Source organism: Xenops minutus (assembly GCA_035221455.1). NCBI lineage: Eukaryota > Metazoa > Chordata > Aves > Passeriformes > Furnariidae > Xenops > Xenops minutus. The sequence continues at coordinate 107,803,852 of JAWWEE010000001.1, read as the reverse complement.
CATCAAGGATAAGAAGTCTGAAAAAACAAAAATCTGCCTCAAAAATATTAGTATATTTATGTGCCATAAATAACATGTGCACACAGAGCATCAAAATGTATGGAAAGAAATATTTTTCCCATCTGCCCACTCTTGTAAAAAATATTTCACTTTAAAGACATCCTAGAAAGACAAATCCAAGAAAGGTAGAAGATGAGAGATAATAACGAAATACACGTTTCTGCCAATAACTCTGAGTAACTTGATACTGAAAGTACACTGCAAAATTTAGCGACTACACTGCACATAAAAATTAAGCAAGAGATTTTGAAACAGATAATTTACAAAAACGAGCAGCACATGCAATAGACTGCAACACATACAAGTTAGAGAGACAATTTGTCAGTTTTTAACACTTCTTTTGAAGAAGAATCAGTATCATAGCTGAATCTGGAAAAAACATCAGAAAAAAATAATGGGATGAACTTTAAACAATCATATAAAGTTTTATATGAGATTTTCTGAGAAAAATAAGTCACTAGTTCTATGGCACAGTTCATGTGGGGCATTTTGTGCTTGACATCCTTGAAAATTTCTTAGGATTCAAAACTTAGGAACAGCCCTTTGCAAGTAAAATATGCAGTTTTCAGTTGCATTCGACAAAGTATAGCTCATGGATACACCTGTGTAGTGGCAAGCAGCATGAACAAGTATTTTTGCATCTGAAGAAGCATACTAGGGCTCCACAGCATTAAACTGCTTTGCAAAAGTTTGCAAGCTGCAGCAAATTCTGTGTATCACTGGTAGGTCTGTGCTAAAGACTTCTCCACAGAGAGAGTGGACAGAACTTCAGCAAAAGACAGGAGATGGTAAACCAACCACACTCATTCCTTCATGGAAAAGGTCACAGGTGCTGTATAGTGGAAGTAGATCTATAGCCACTGTGTAACAATATTAATACCAAGAAAAAAAAAGTCCTAGTGAAAAGTACCTAGGTCAAACAGGTATAGAGGTGCCAGTTAGGGAAAATACACTGAATATATGAATTGCAAACATATATAAATATGGACTATTGAGATAAAATTATGTCTAATTCTTTGTTTCACTAAAAAGATGGTTTCTTTTAGAAAAGTATTTATAAAATTCATGAGATGGAAGAAGGGATTTCCAGCTATCACTTGGCACACCAGGAAATCTGAGCACAATATCCTGCAGAACTGGAAAAGTCCAAGTACCTGAAGTCAAATGTTGTTTTCATTCAAATAGTAACACTGTCTGTTTCTCTTATAATGTTATGTTTAAGTGACTATGAACCACTTAGCACTCTAACTAGAAAGTAGGAAGTCTCCTTTCAGGCTAGAGACAAATATTTGTTTGGAACTAAAGAATTTCAGAGCAAAATCTCCTTGCTCTGTTATTCCTTGTAGTATCAGTTATGATGGAACACTGAACAAAATAAGTAAGGATAGAAATAAAGAATGCCCAGGACAGTGTTCTCAGCTCTTTTATCAATTTAACAGACAAAGAGCAAAATAGATTTTTTCTTAAAGGCACTATGTCATTCATTTAAAGTGCTGCAGGAAAATAATGTTAAAAATTTATGAAATTCACTTGAATACTAAGAAATACAGGAGATAACATTTCATACTGCCTCAGAAAAAAATATTCTTTTTGAAGAAAAGTATTGATCCTTGTTTTGTGTAAGCAAAATTCAATTCACATTATGCAAAGGAACCCATGTCCCTGGCATGCAGAAGTTGAGGTTATACAACACTGTTTCTTCATAGTAACCTCTCCTAAATGACATAGGGAAAGTGTTGAAAATTAGTGTCCTTTCTTTTTCCATCTTGTCCTAATCTTTTATTATAAAGTTGTCAACCCATTAATAGATAATCAGAAAACTACATTGTACATACAGTTCTCAAGGATTACTGGAAATTTTAGTCTCCAAATTAAAGTTTCCTATTTTTTGAATATATAGGCTGAGGCTTCAAAAAAGACAACTAGTACTTAATCTCAAACCTTCAATGAAAGACAGCCATCTGCATATGATGATTCAGAAACCCCCTCAGATACAGTTTTGAATGAGTCTGATTACTTAAAATGCATGTTATAGCAGTACTTAATTGCTAGATCAGAAACTGCTTCCTACTGAATAACTAGTATAAAAATGCTAAAATGACAGTCTTTATACCAAATAGATTCCAATTTACTAACAAACACTGCAAGACTCAAAATTTGGTAACTTGAAATAAACAAATATGTTTAAGAACAGGTATGACAAGGGGAAATCGTCAAAGTCCAAGATTACAGCTTAAAGCGCCTAAAGATATACTATTTCCAGGTAGTAAATGCATTGCGGACTTTAACAAAATGGACAACAAAATACCTAAACTGTACAGTTTTCATCAAAAGCGATGTGAGATTTTTAATTATTTTGTTTATTAGGACTGCCATGTTAACCTATAACATATACAGTCTTTAACTAATTTCTGATACTCTTAGGTAAATTTTAAATTTAACAACCAGGTTGATGAAGACTTCAATGAATTTGTGGGCTGTGATACTCAGAAGCATGATGAAGAAAATCCAGACTAAATATTCACATACTATGAATACTATAAAAACAAGCCTCTTTCTCCACCTGACTCAGGTACACTGCCTCTTTGTTTTGGCTAGACAGGAAAATTGTTTTCTTACAACTGTCTGCCTGTGATTTATAATTCTGACTAATCTCCGTTGAAACTTCCAGAACAGGGAAATCAACAGACATAAAACCTCGATATTGTTTAGAAAGTCCTGGTTCAGAAAGAATTGAAAACTGTTTTGCTGAAATGACAAGAATCAAGGTAATATAACTTGAAACATTCCAATTTCAAAGGGAAAGTGTTTAACAACAGCTACCGGTTGCTAGAGATGGAAATGATAGCCTCCTTACCACCATGTCAAGAGATATGCCTCAACTGATAAGCAGCTGGATTGTTATATCTGCAAACAAAACACCTATTTGAATTAGTCTAAAGTATCTATTTTTTAAATATTTTGTCACCATTTAATTTTTTGGATTTTTTCAAAGTTATTTGGTGAAGACATGAAATCCCGTGTTTAGTCATGTTTCTGGTTTGGAGCACCTGCACAGTAGTTTGAATTGCACACCTAAAAATCAACAAATAACTGACATTTTTTGAAGTATATGAAAAACTGAGCTGCAGAGAATATGAGTGATAAGACTGGATGTCCTGGAAACAGCTTAACTTTCACTGAATACCAAACAAAAGTAGACACATTGCTATCCAGAAAACATGATATTGCCAAATATTCTTCTACTTTCTGACTTCTCAGACAGCAGTGTCTATGCCCTACCACACATACTATGGTGTATCTTGACACTTTTCATCTCATATGCTTCTTCCTGCTAGAAACTCCACACTTCTCACGGAAGCCTACAGGTCCTCCTCTGGCCTGGAAAAGTCCAGCACCATGCCTCATGTCCTGTCCTCTATCTCCCTGATGAATTAGAAGTTCACACCCCAGAAAGGTACACGAAAGGGTAAAAATAGAACCATTCAAATAAACTATGACATGAAAGGACCAAAATTTGTCAGTTTGCCAATATCTTATGCCAGTTGTCCACACACATATAATCATGAATATATATCTTTCTTTTCCTCCCGCCAAACTTTACCAGGAATTAATTATTTCTATTTTTATTTTTCTGAAATTGTCCATAAAAAGCTATATAAAATCAGTGTTCCTGGTTTAATAAAAAAAAATATTTATCTGAATATAAACAAATTTCTAATAGATGGTGATCTCTTTCTCCCCCCTTTTAATTTTTGAAAGTTGAAATATGTACTCCAGATTAGAGAATTGCTTCCTTCCATAGACTTTCTCAAACATTTAATAGTACGTAAGCTACTTTTGCCCTAATCAATACATGCAACTTCACCCTTCAAATTCCATGAGGAGAAAAAAGTCTGACCTCTTGTTGCAAATCCAGGGGATCCATGAGGAAAGCAAATTATTATCATACTCTCTACTGATTATTTGCTGATTACATGCATGTTTTGAATACAAGATGTTCCCCAAATTCACAGTTAATACTGTGAATGAAGATTCTCAGCCATTACAAATCAACAGGTCCTCAACACCCAAGGGCAGTGTCAGGTGGATGAGAGCTGAGCTTCTCTCCCTGTAGGTAAGACCGTAACAGCAGGGCCCCAGCCCCACTGTAAGAATGGTCATATCCTGGTACATCTCCGGTTAACCCTGTTGGCTCCCAACCATTGGTGGCTCCCCAGCAGTGACTGGTTTCAAAATCCCTTAAAGAACTACTCCTTCAGGTGCTAATCATTTTGCACCTTCTTTAGCAGTGATCTGTAATGAATTGCTTCCTGTACTTTTGCTCTGTGGTAAAAAATATCTGAAGACAGAGATGAGGGTTTTATAGAAATCAAAGAATATCATATTTTGCAATTGAGAATCTAAACACTACCTTTATAAGAGCATAAAATATTATCTGTTATGGTAGGAATGTAGCATGAAATGAACAGAAACACAAAGAGAACATTGACATCCAATTCAAATTATTATGGAGTGGTGAAACATTAGCAGTACATTTGGCAGTTTTATATAGTTGCACTTCCTATGATGTGGGAGTTAGAGAGAAGATATTTATGACATGGGAAAGTATTACATGTGTTTTAAAATGCTTTGCTTTCAGTGCAACAATGAAGAAACACAATATTTTATTCAGAGAGAAAAAGTGAAAAAGTAATTCAATTATATTTATCAGCCTAAATGTAAATTCATGAAGTACTAGTCAGTACTTAGGAATCTTAAAAATGCAATCTTAAAAATTTCTAATTGAAAAATAATTTTGAATTACTTAAACTGTGACAGTGATTTTTAGCTGACATTTATATTAACAGCAAATCATTTCACTTCTGCTTTAAGACTGATGTTGACGATTTTGTTTACTAAGTCGTTCTAAGCAAGGCTTGACATGAGTGATATGACATAATAATACAAATTCCAAAAACTGTCTAACATGTCTGGATCAATGAATGAGTTTCACTTCTATAAATCTTTACCAAGTATGTAATGCAGCATATAACTTTAAAATAGTAAAATACATGCAAAGGAAAGATTCAATTTCAGCCTCCAAAGACAGATAAATCAATGTATAAAAGAAGGTAGAGATTAAAAATGAAATATCAGTGCAAACTCTGTCTCAAATGTCAATATGCTTACTAAATAGTTATGTTTTGATGGGATATCTTCAAGGACAGGTGCATCTTATTAAAAGTGAACAAGAGTCTCTGTTTTAAGATGTTACTTTACAGAATCTAATTAGAAGTGAGAGACGGCTGACAAAACATGCTTATCTCATGTTGTAATTCTGACAGTGCAGCAGTATACTGCTGTAATCACCAGACAATAATTCTAAGACAGTACCTAAGCAGTTGCAGAATCACAGAATGATTGAGGTCAGAAGAGAACTCTGGAATCATATGGTCAAGCAGGGCTTCAAGCAGGAACACATAGAACTGATTGCCCAGGATCATGTCCAGGGAGCTTTTAAATACCTCCAAGGAGGGAAACTCTACTACTTTCCTGGACAATTTGTGCCAGAGCTTGGTCACCTTGATGTTCAGACAGCATCTCCTGTGTTTGTCTGTGTCTGTTGCCTCTGACCCTATCACTGGGCACAAGCAGAAAGAACCAGGCTCCATCCTCTTTGCACTCTCCTTTCAGGTATTCACACACATTAATATCCCCCTGAGCCTTCCCTCCTCTAGGCTGAACACTCCCAGTTCCCTCAGCCTTTTCTCGTATGACATCTGTTCTAGTCCCCTAGTTATCTTAATGGTCCTTTGACTCTCTCCAGCTTGCCCCTGTCTCTCTTGTATGGTGAAGCCCAGAACTGGACACAGCATTTCAGGTGTGGCCTCATCAGTGCTGAGAGAGGAAAAGAATCACTCTGCTTTGTCTAATGCAGCCCAGGACATGGCTGGCTTTTGTCACAAGGCACAGTGCTGACTCGTGTCCAACCTGGTCTTCCCCAGGACTCCTCGGTCCTTTTCTGACGAGATGTTCTCCAGCTGGGTGTCCCCCAGCATATCTTGTTACCTGAAGTTGTTCCTCTCTTTGCACTTTTACTTGCTGAACTTAATGTACCTTTATGTTTCTATGTCTTCCAATGGATCACTATATTAGTAGTCCCCACAGCACAATATACAGGTGAAGACTTTGAATCTGCAAACACAAGATGATATCAGAGACCTGATAACTATAAAAACAAATAAATGTTTGACTGTTGGTTAATAAATATACTCTGTAAAGATGATTTTATGAACAACTGTTAAAGAAAGATCAAGCAATCAGGCTGCGTTATCAAAAGTATAAACATGACCTGAGGCAAATCTTCATTGCCCTGCAGCCACATCACACTTCTACTGGTGAAGGACTAGGGATGCAGAGGACTTGCTGAAACTGCTCTTTTCCAGTTCTGCTTGTCCTTGCATAGGGAACAGAGGAAGGGTGACTATGAGAAAGTTATTTTATCTGTATTTAGAATTAAAAATATTAAGAAAATACAGAATTTATTACTTTTATTGTAACTTGTTGCTCTAGAACAGTTTGACCTCTGCCTGTCTTCTCCTTACCATGGAGACAATGAACTAAAACAGAACTGCACACAGCAAGCACATTTCCTGTGTGCAACAATTTGAAACAGTTTTTGCATTTAGTGTCAACCACCAGCAGAAGAACAGAGAAAATCAGATTATGTATCAAGAAAAAATGAGAAGCTGATGACCACTTATCATTAGAGCAAAGGAGAAAGTAAATGAAGAAAAATCTCATCCAAGTCTGGATTGATAGAAAGCCTTTCTGTATGATTTGCAGAGCTCACACTGAGATGAGGTTCTGCTTGCCCACATAGCCTAGAAAGATCTAGGGATTTTCAAGTGCAGGCAAGCAAGAGCCAAGCTTCAAAAAAATCATGGATTGCAGCTGGCAACATCTTTGTTCCTTAAGTGGAGAGAATCCTCATGCCCGAAGAAGGTAGTTTATTCAGTTTAACGTTTCTTAAAGTAATTTGCACTAATTGTAATTCTTTGATTAGAATAGCATTGAATCCTTAACTCTGTATTCAAGTTCTCAAAATTTGTCAAGATATTTGGCTGGATATTTGGCCCACAAGGACCAGCTGTTAAATCTGAAAGCAATACCAAACCACGTGGCAAATCACAATGCCCTTCACTCCTTTTGGCTCTAATAGGCTTTAGTTCTAGTTTAAAGTACCTAGATCTTAGTTTAATAATGACTCACAATCTGGAACAGATTTCCTCAATAAATTTATACTGTAGCATTATTGTTGCATGCATACATGCATGAACTCCTTAATCAGAAATAACTATACTGAAGTCAATACAAATACTATGGACAAGTTTGCACAAAGTGAAAACTTGTCTTTTTACTTTTTTTAACAAATGCATCAGCACTATAACCTTTCTCAAAACAAAGCAAAAAACAAATAGAAAAAAAAAAAGAAAAAGAAAAAAAGGTGGGTTTAGCAAACCTATTTCAGGAAATTAGAATTCTTCCTAAAGTACTAGAAGCTGGCATAATTTCTGGATATACAGGAGATAGTGACTACGTGTTAAACACTGCATATTTGACAACATTTAAAGTTAATACAGATATGAATACCAGCTTTTTGAGTATTTGAAAGTCCCTGAACAGTAACCTATTTTTAGGACATATACGAAATTATTACTTCTACTTATATTCATATATGTATGTATATATGTATATATATATATTTAAGTTAGGAAAAAAACCTGTATTCTCAGTGAAATTCAAAGTTGTCTTCTGGAAATAAATGACAAGGGGTTTATAAATACTTTTTTTTTTAATAATCAAATACTTTGTATGACATTTCAAACACAGATGTGTACATGGCTCTGAACTCTTAATGCATACTTAATCAATTCACATACAGAATAAATCATTTTATAGTGCCCACTTCTTCTCTGAGTTATAGAGATCACAAAATTCAATTAATTAAGAACATTAGGAGGAAAAAGTGCATTCAAACAACATCATTATTAATTTCCAGCAATATTTATTATTTAGAAGGGGAATAGTAAAGGAGTGTGGGCATTTTGTTTCTTAGGCTTTTCATGGCTTTATTTCCTTCAATAACTGGAAAAACAAAAGTAAGTACAACAGGACTCCATCAGACTTGCAGAGCAGTTTAGCTCAGTCACATCAAAGTTGAACATCTAAACTATCACTATTCCAATTAACTGAATAGAACTTGTTTGTCTCACTGGTTTTGAGCAGAAGTTCTACCCAGAAAATAGGAGAAAATTCATCAGAGAAATCTCAAAATTTTCTCTTAGGAAATTTTTATTTTAATAAAGAAAGTTGTTTTTTTATTAATCCTCAACACATGCCTTGGGCAGGCCAAGTCAAAATTAGTCATGTATATTTTACCAGAGCTTCAATTGTCTTTCTTAATGTAAAGTGAAATATGGCATATATGACATATTTTTAATTACTTCTTGGTCTTAGATTAATTATTCTATTATGTAAGGTGTTATATTGTTGTGTTTTATGCAGATTTATAGATCATTATTTAATTATATCTAATATGAAACATGGGAATTAAATTCTCATTAATGACATTTAATTTGATGCTGTTAAAAAGTGATAATTTTATTCTCCTTTATTTTAATGCAGAAGCGAAGTGCACTACGGCTCAATTACAGCAATGCAAATAATTGAAATAAGTCAGAAGTGTTCTAATAATAGCACCTTTTCTCCTTTTAAAGGCATATTTATTTATTTGGTCTAAGGCTGAAATCCAATTACTTGCATTATACTTCCTTAATTAATGAATACTTCAAGAAAACACAGAGCAAGAAGTACTGCAAGCACTGGAAATAAAGCATTCTGTTATAATATATTGCTTTAAGCATTTCCATATGGTAGGGAACACAACAATTTTATAATCTGTTCTTTGGAAAAGAGTATCTCAAACAACTCTCCATCTCTAAGATGAACAAATATAATAATAAATACAGAAAATATAATGCAATCTATATAGCACTTAAGTCATTCTATGTTGTCTGTGACTGATTATTCCAGGAAACTTGTTGATGTGCGCTACAAATTTGTATTTATTTGTTTAGGGCCCGATTCTGCACTCTTCTGAGGAGCAACACAGCACTCATCTAGTTATCGTTCTAATTTCTAATTTAAAACAGTCTCTTAATCTGAATGTATATGCCAATTTAATCTAAATGAAATAACCTAAGCAAACGCTTTCCCTGTATTTACCATCTACCTTTTTTTTTGCTATTTGTAAAGCCACGACATTACAGATCTGTGGAGCTCTTTAGGATTGTTCAACACCTTCTGAAGTCAGTGAGTTTGTGCATGCCTGATCTAAACACTAATTCTTGAAATTCTAATTTGCAATTCACTTATTGCCTAATTTACAAAAATGGAAATTGAAATATTACCTCAGATGATCAAATGACGGATAAACCAATGTCTCTACTTTGGTTAATTATACCCATGCTCAGCTGTAAAATGTCCAAATACTGGGAATTCACCCATGAGGTGAAGAGTTTCAACACAAAAAGTAACATGTTGTATTTATCTTGAATATGCATGATTAATGAGATCTGTCAAGATGATCTCTGTAAGAAGAAGAGTTTCATAATGAAAGAGGAAATATATAAAACAATCCCACTATGTCACATAAATTCAGTAAAATACACATGGCTTAATAAAACTATGTAAATAAATAATAAGCAGGTGTCCAAATTATAATCAATTATCGTTTAATAATAATGGATGACTTTTCAATAATCACCTTAAAAGAAACTCTTTTTACCATAATGCATAATCAAGCAGTCATGGGTGACTTTTCCCTTCTAACAAATTCATTTCACTGGTTTCTCTTGATTATAACTTCTTTTCACCCATCCAGAGTTTTAGTGATTTCAAGAACACTCTGAATCTACAAGGATTAATTTTTGTGCAATATTTCAGATATTAGGAAAAAGTTGAATTTACTGCATTTATTGAAAATTGGAAAAAAAAATCAAACTTGACAACTGCTGTTGAAAATCTCTCATAAATCAAAACATCTGCACTAAAAAAGAAGTAATTTCAGAGGCAATGTTTTAATCCAAGACTTCAGCTGAGGACTTTATTTGTGCTACTGTACCCAGAGAGCTGAAATTTCTTACAAAAACTAAAGCAAATGGATTTAAAAAAAAACCCAAGCAAAACAAAAAAACAACAAAACAACAACAAAAACAACACCAAAAAAGCACCCACTTTTTTGTTTCTTCCAGTGTTAAGCAAGGACAAGAGAACCCTATGAAACAGGCATTCTAGAGTGCAATTTAAACAGTCTCACTGAAAATTTTCAATAATAAAGGCGAATCTGTAATTGACAGGAAAATACACTTTAAGAATCTATGTTCTGCAACAAAGTCTTTTGTAAAATTATTCTTGTAAATTTTTAAGTGAGAGAATGCATCTATCTTTAGTGATTCAATGTAACTAAGGAAGTAAGATTTCCCTTTTCAGAAAAGAATTTTTCACAAGCTGCATAACAATACTAATATTTCAGTGCTTAATATTAAATAATTGATTTTGTAACAAGGATTTTTTTTTTTCATGCTTGCTCAATTACCACTGAAAACTTTCAGATAATACAATTCAACAGCAAAGACTAAGTAAACCTGCTATAGTACAGTTCTCATTCTAAAGCAGAATGGTCAGGCTGGGGGCTGGCAGAGAGGGTGTTTTTGTCCTGAATCACTGAAAAAAGTTTTTTTCACATTTTCAAAGTTGGCTGTGTTTTTCTTTCATAAGGCAATTCAAACATCTAATTATTTTGTACTGCATAGCTTGAAGCCATGAAGCCTACTGTAGTACTGCAAACTTACCAACAAATCAAGCATGAAGATGTCCTCCATTTAAAGACATTGGAATAGCGGAAACTGGCGAATAAACTTTATACTGTTGCAACTGCATAATGTAAAAGTGTTTTATAAAGTAGTACCACATGCAATTTCTTGAAACTTAATTGGCAAAGCAGTTGAAGCTTTGTACTTTTGCAACTGTTTCAAGAGCTCTCTTCTGTGAAAGCAAGAACGGTTTCAAACACACACACGAAAAAACACTTGTCATGCAAAAATGTTTATACTGGGTGTATAGTGCATTTTTCATCTAGTTCACAAAGGAAAAAATAAAAATGAAAGCATATTAATAGTCTAGCAAAAAAAAAAAATAAAAAAAATCTAGCATCCAGAAGCTGGTGAGACACCACTCTGCAATACAGGGAAGATCTGAATCATTAGCACTGCAAGCATGCAATAGGAAAAGAATGGTACATAATTCATGGGGCTTGATCGGGCTGAGCTACATGATCTGTACTTTAAATATTGCAGAAATATGGAGAGAACTTCTTGGGAAAAAAGAAAAAAGCTACCTGAAGAAGAAACCTTTCTTTCCTGGTCTGAATTCAGAATATTGTGTAATGACCAGCAGAAAAGGAAGGTAAAAAAAAAGTCCAACAATAAATGGCTTTGTCCTCATTCCTTTTTTTTTTTTTTTTTTTTTTTTTTGTACAGGAACAGGTAAATCAGTAACAGACAGTAACAGATTTCTATATTTCTGCATGCAAATCTTGGAGGCAGACAATTTAGGACTGTTTACATAGTACACTCCTGCCTAGAAGTGTAAGAATATACAATACTGTTCAAATGCTTTGCTCATCTTGCTATGATATTTACTTTTACAGCCATTCTCACTTTTGAGAAATAACTTTAAATAATTAAGACTAAATTAATGCTTTTATCATGCCATTGTAGTTTTTTTGAGCAGTGTTCATTCTAATTTAGCAAGTTAAAAGACAGAAACTCATTAAATTATCATAATATGAAAACTAGATGTGTCACAGTATAATATTTCTAAAGTTAGTTATGTACTCGCAAAATGTACTAATGAAGGTCATCTAACAGTGAGACTCATTTGGCCTTAAGCTGCTTTGGAATGTTCAGTTTATGCACCACAATATTTTTGTCCTTAAGCAGAGGAATCTTAAGCTGCTTTGGAATCTTCAGTTTATGTGCCACAATGTTTTTGTCCTTAAACAGAGGAATTATGCACCTCAACAATGAATGTATGCACCTTTAAGCAATTTTTGTACATATATAATTAATACATATATATTAACATAGACTTTCTTCTTAAGTCATTTCAATGCAACTATTTCTTTCATTAGATAGATTCTGGAGGAACAAGGGCAAGACCGTCAAAGACATTCAGGCACTTAATGAAGCGGTTCAGCTGTTTCTGGGTTTTCGAAGGTATGAAAGTCAGATTCTTACACATAGATGCCTTCAGGAAATTGTTTCCTAACAGACTGTGATATTTTTGCCATTTTCATGTGAAGCCTCAGGTGTCTAAATCCCTCTGAAAATATATGATTCAGAGAGCCTCTGGTAATTTTCAAGTGACTAAGACTTTGATTTTGTTGTACTTCTTTTCCACAGCACCCTAGACAGCAGCATTGTATTAGAAGAAATGCAGTGTCAAGTACAGACTCTGACACATGGCATGTCTCTCTCTTTTCTTGGTTTCATTTTAAGTAAGGAGAAATCTAATGTCTTAGCATCATAAGCTTGAACCCTGACACGGTATTATCTGAGTGTGAAATTCTAAGCTAAATATAAACCTTCTATGAGAAAGCTAAAGTAGTTGATAGAATGAAAATATTGATATAAAGCAAAAGAAACTGTCTGTAACTACATGTAAGTAAAAAAGTTTCTCTGACATGTAAATAGAAATTTGCATTGAAATAAATGATCTTGACATCATATTGTTGCAATTAAAATAAAAAAAATAAACATAAAAAATTCTCAGATAACAAGGTTTTGGTTTGAATGGAGTGTATTGGAGTCTATTGACATTCACTAATTCCTAAAATTTCACAACTGCTCAGTCAGATTTGGCCACAGGACACGTCTGTCATCACGCATATATGCATATTCTACTTTTTCCAGTCTTAAAACCAAAAATAAAGCTAGAGGACTTTCCAAATCCTCAGTGTATTGAGTTTATACTAATATTCTTCAAATGGTTTCTCAACCAGACATTTAAGAGAAAAAAAAATCACTAATCTAAAAGCATAAGAAGTGGCAATAGGATAGAAGTGAGAAGAATGAAAAGAGGAAATTGGTAAGAATTAGATTTTGCAAAACACCAGCTCATTATTTTTTATACTTCCATCTGTTCAAGACACATCCCTAAAAGAAAATGTGTTTATCTCTAGTGAAGCCAGTTACACTTTGCAGAGATCATAATCAGAACCTCATAAATCCTGTAGCAATTTTCAGTTTGTGCTTTTAGAAGTGTAAATTGAAAGAAAAAAACATAACCCATTTTTTTTTCAATACTGTATTTATTAGAAGTAGTCTGGGAATGTAAGAACCAGTCTGTTTTCACTATACCAAACTGTCCTGCTGGATATATATGGCCCTTATCAGCTGTGAAACTCAGATAAGCAAATATGCAAACCAGTGTTTTTATCAGACTGACCACTAATTGTAAATGAGCTTACTTGAAGGGCTTTACAAATTAATGGAACAAAGGTTTATCAATCCTATTTAAATGGGTGTCATTAATAGAAACAAACACTGAAAGTCCAGATGAAGTTGAGTTGTTTTCAGTAAGAATCCCAAAACAAAGTCATTTTTTCAGAAAGATTTTTATTTGCTTATTCAGGAGTAAATGATGAAAACATCAGGGGCAAAATAAAAAAAAAATAATAAAGATACAAATATTATATAAAAGACTACTCTGAAATGGTGCGTTATATATAAAACATACCTTGGGCATTATTAGTTCATGAGTATATTTTTGTTTTCATATTAAAATAATCTGTATAGTGCAATCTGTTTTGCTTTTCTGCTTTAATGTTCATTTGATTACTCAATCTATAGTCTGTTTGAAACTGGAAACTCCAGTAAGATTCAGACTATGCTGTGCTCTGAAAAGCATTATAGAAAATAAAATTTCTTTTCATGAAAATATACGTATTATGCATTTCATATCTTCCTTATACGTATACCTTTGCAACGTGGACACCATCTTTTGTGGTCAGTCATGATGAAAAAGGTTTCTATTCCTCATCCATTTCTCTTGTTTATATTCATCTGATCAAAAAATTATTACTGTGAGACAAAATTGCTAGAACCTGTCTCACAATTCTTGACATGATTCATAAGAGTTTTGATGGTTTAGCATATTCCAGGATTTGTTGTGTGTGGAAAGAGCCCAGGTCTTTCCTTAGGCAATGGTATTTTCTTACTTCAGAATTAACTGGGCCTTACAGAAATTTTGAACAGGAGAATGACATGTTTTGGGGGTTTTTTTAATGTTAAATATTATCAAAAGGCTGCACCAAACAGAAATGACTTCTCCTTCAGTGAATGAGAATTCATGTGCATTTGTTCATATATAAATAATTCTACTGCTTTCACCTATATAATTTCATTCTGATCAGATCAAACTTTGGCTATATGGACAAAATGTAATCATGTTCATCTGTCAGGAAAATTCTTTCTAATTTATGCAGCTGTCAGAAATAAATTGCATTCCTCCTGAATTTTTTTGTCTTTTGCAGGTGAGTGCTGCTCTGTATTACTGATAGAACTTCAGCATTTCCCTAACAGGATTAAATTTTATTCTTTGAAATAGGTAAAACTTGTCAAGGCCTTAAAAATGCGAAGGATATATAGAGTTTAAAAAAGTTATTGTTCTTCGAGAGATTAATAAATGATATATCAGCAAGGTTACATACACTGACAGTCCTTGGCCCTGACAGCAGAACTTAATTAATTCATCTAATTTATTGATCAATTTAGATGTAAAAACCCGTCAGAGCTAAAATTAGCCTTTCAGTCATTCTGAGTTATGAAGCAAAATTTATTACATAACTTTCATAAGAGGGAAATTGAAAAAAGAAACACCTATCAGTCATCTCAAAGGTGCTAGCCATGCCGGCAAATTTGTTTCTAAAGGCTGTACAGGAGTGTAAAATTTACAGTGGTTTCTATTTCATGTAAATTTGTCATAGAAACAAATCTGCAAGATTAATTACTTTCCATACTTTCTAAATGGTAGGAATAATAGGGATCTGTAGTGTTACTCATGTTTTCCAGTTAGGAGGTTAAATAGACACTTACAGACTTAAAAAAAGACAAATCCCTGAGTTATCTGAAGTTTAAAACTGTAGAATGACAAAAGTGTTTTATTCCAGGTACTTCCTCTGATACTCAGAAATTCTCAAGAGAAACTATGAAACCAGATAGTCCAATACACCCTGAGACCTAAATAGAAGAGAGTTTGTAGTTTAAGAAAATTTGAGTCCCACCAGTTTCATGTACAGATGAGTCAAATAAATTGCTATGTCATGGCTCTTTACCAAAAATCAGATATTTTCAAAATATGTCTTTGACGCTGAACTCTGATTAGGTTCCAGTCTATTCCACCAGACTAAGATTGCTTTGAGTATCATACGTATTCTTAATGATGTAATATATATATTTGCTATACACACAGACTTATGTGTTAGGTTTACAGAAAGATAGGCATACATATAAATTTCAGCACTTTGATTTAATTAATTGAATTATTGCACACTAGCAACGTAGTGTAAATCTTCCTCATACTCTAATAGCAACACCTAAATCTCTCCAAGTGCACTAGCAGAAATATGTCTGAACGGCATTTTTTTCTTTTTTTTTTTTTTTTTTTTAAATTTTATGTACTGAAATAGAAAAGAGGAGTCATATTATCTATTTCTTCCATGGGCATCCTCTAAAAGAGACATAAATACTCATTTCAGTAGGACTTTATCCTGTGTCAGTAGATGACTACTATCAGTAATGGCTTGCTTCTTTAAAATAAACTTTGTCTTCCTTCCACATGTAAAAAGAAAATAACTTTTTTTAAAGCACTGTGATATTTCAGTGAGATTGGTATTACAGAAATGCAGAACTGTAGATCCATTCTTCTCTGTTTGATATGAAACGCTGGGAATTCTTTTATGCTAACAGACTATTCAACTGAAAGAAAATTCAGAATTACAGTACAGTATAGAAAAATTAATATACCTCCATATGTTCCCTTAATCACTTGAGTATTCTTTTCAAGATCTATGAACAAAAACAAATTGAAATGTTTCATATTTGAAAATTTGATGACAATAAATTCTGTGAGCATAAAGCAAAAGACTGGTAGCACGGTAATTGCTAACTATAAAGAGCATACAAGTTAGAAAAATATCTGAGAAGAACCAGGAACTGGAGGATAAAAGAATGAATGCATAAAAGTACAACTTTGCTTTGGGTCTTGAAAGAACCAATCAAGATAACTGTCTATGCATTCAAGCTCTGCTAACATTATTACACAGATTGACGCAGAATTACAATGAGATTAACAGCAATTATAGTTACATATCTATATACACACACTTGAGAATTGTATACATACACATATTTTCCCAGTGGCTGGATTTAAAGCAGCCTGGTTAGATATTGCTCAGCACAATCCCACATCATGTCCCTGGATGTCACTTACAATGTCCAAATGTGACCAAGGCAACCTTTTTTGTTTCAGATCACCAACCTATAGCTCTTTTTTATTCTTTTGGAAGCCACTTATGTACATTCCTTTAAGATGACTGGAGGACGAAGAAATGCTGTTCACTTGGTAGAATAACAGAAACTGGAGACAGTTATGCATGGAAATTGAGTGTCTTTTTTAAAACAGAAATTTACAGCAACTTTAATTGTCTATTAAAAAAACCAGATTTGCCTGACTTTTAATTTGAAAAATGTGGAAGAGAGAAGGGTGTAGGCAAGTAACCACTTAATTAAATGCATATTTTACTTGATTGAATATAAAGTAGAGCCCTGAATCACAAGTTGTTCTGTCTGTCTCAGGGACCATCTAAAATAATCAATTTATTTAAAATTTAAAATCAGAAAGAAAAAAACAAGTTCTTTTTCTTAATAAGTAAGCTCTGACACAATTTCAGTTAAAGCAAAATAAGCAAAATAAACTACATCTTTGATACACTAGTTAGCACTCTTCACATAGAGAGAAACCTTTAGTGCTGTGCAGGTTGTTAAAGGATTTCCTCTGCTCTAGGAGAGTTGCAATTACATGGCAGAAAGTAAACACCAGAAGTAGTTTTCAAAGGCATCCTTAAAAGAATTAGAGGACTTTGTACTTCTAGTTATATAACAGACTTACTTAACAGCCTTGGGCATGTGAGATTGGACAGAATTCTACTTTCTTTGAGGTATTTTCCTTTACTGTATTGCTTCCACAGGAGCTAAGAAGACACAGTGGGATATAACTTTTTGAAAGAAAGCCTACAAGTTAAAAATGGAAAATAATTTCAATAGAAGAAGTAGCCAGGAAAAAGGAAGGAACTTTATCTCCTGAAGGAATATTCTGCTCAGAGCACAGCCAGAGGAGTGCCTGCATGGCTCTGTACCGCCAGGTCCCACCTGTACCTGGTGTGTGTTCCAAGGTTTCCTGGACTTGTACCAGCCTCCAGCAGTAGATTGACATTGGCATTACACTGGACTTAAGTTACAAGTCGTTTATACATCAGTATGTGTGTCACCTACTAAATACTAATAACATGAAGACTTAGGTCAGCAAAAGACACTGGGGCTGTGAGGAAAAGAAAAACTCAGAGCAGGATATCAGAGGCTGAGTTTCAGGCATGCATAAAGCAAGTCAAAGGTGGATTTACAGCTGAAACCTTCCCACGAGGGGTGAATCTTATAATCACTTATCTTTTTTAATGGACTGTGTCTTTCTTTTCTCTTCCTTTACATCATAATTTTCTTTCTCTAGCCCTCACCTTCCAACCATTGCCAAATATTTGTCCAAAATGTATGCCTTTCTATATGAAGTGTCAGGAAAAGCAGAACTTGCCTACAGAAGCTGGTCAATAAAAAGATATTCTAAATCATTTAATGGAACAAATTAATAAGAGAAATCAGGTACAGCTGCATTACACGATAAAAGATAATTTAACTGTTAAAGTTGTTTGGATAGCCTCTGAAGTCAGAGCAAACCATTACACATGTCCTTTTATACAATATGTCGAGATTATCACAGCCCTTTATAGTAAAAGATGGAGGGGGAAAAAAAGGCTCAATCCTACCATACCTTATAAACAGTAAATATTAAACTAATAAATGAAGATTTAGAGTTAAAATAATTTATCTTAAATAATAAGTTTTTCTTTCAGAATGCAATGACTCAAGTCTCTGATTACTTTTGCTCTTTTCCTTGGAGTAATTGTATCTATATATTTAAACGGTAACTGTAAGAAGAATTCTTTACTAAGCAGCACAGTGAGTATTAAGCAGAACTACATCTCCTCCTTAAGGAAAATACAGTCAAGGGAATTACGAAGAGAAGTAAATGCATCCTTTCATGATGGCAGACAACGACACCAACCTACACAGCAGGATTAAAACTGTTGATGTCCATGGAGAAGCTGAGCTGACAGCTATCAAGAACAGCGTAGAAAGTGGTAAGTGTTCTGTTGCTTACACAAAAAACTAACAGGAAAGAAAAATGATGCAGTCAAAAAAGTTGATGTTTTTATTTTTGATATTTTACTTACTATGATGGGATCCTCTTTCACAGGACATTACATGAGATACATACATACTTGTAAAACCACAAACATATATAACACATATGCATTTACATAAAAATGCAAGTTATATATTGCATATAACACATAGAGAATGTTTGTCTGTTTGTTTGTTTTTCTCAGTATTGCTTTACTGTCCCATGACACCTTCTAAATTCCGTGGTCTCTTACGACTAGGTGCAAATCTTTAAATGAAAAAGAAGACAAAGTTAACTCTTTTGAAGTTGCCCAAAGAAGTTATGGATGTTTCCTGCCCCAAAGGGTTCACAGCCAGGTTGGATGGTCTTTGAGTGACCTGGTCTAGTGAAAGGTGTCCTGGCCCATGACAGAGGGGTGGAACCAGATGATCTTTGTTCCCTTCAAAACCAAAACATTCTATGATTCTATATACAGTATAATACATATCTACTCATTCTCTGCATATAATTGTATGACTAGATTTAATATGAGTTCCTATTTCAGACTACAAACACCTTTAGTTACTGTGTTTTAAAATTGTTTTGGAGACCAACTTATCTTAAGGATTTACAATTAAATTACAAATTAATATTCAAGAAAACTTATTGTCACACAAAGAAACACCTCTTTTTTTTTTTTTTAAGGTGAAGGTAAAAGTCAAACAGTTTGTTTTAAATTAAAATCTATTTCTCTTCAGAACAGTTATAAAATTCAGTAGTAATGTTTGTATTGGGCACTGGACATTGAATATGTTCAAAACATAGGCCAATGAGTAATCAGAATTTCTATGAAGAAGGATTTTTTTCACAGTGAAATGATTATCTGATAAAAGATGGGAAAATATTAGAGAAATGAGACAGCAGAAATGCAAACTTAGTGACAATATGTGTGTGCAGAGCCTAGCACAATGAACTTCATACACTTGACTAAGAGAGCGCTACAATAATGCTAAGTATTTTTACAGTGTATTACCCCATAAGCAAACAGCAAATTCAAAGGAAAATTGTACAGTCCAGTGACAATTTAAGCACTTTATTTGTTCCTAAAAAAGGCGTCCATATCTGTTTGAATATCACAATATTTTCACTTACGTTATTTACTCTGAGTTAAAATATATTTAGAGCACTATTTAAGAACTGAAGGAAAATACTAATAATGTTTTCCTCTAATATAATTCTAGGGCTCTTATCAGCAAAGGTAGGTGCTTGGGTACAGGTAAAAGAATGGTTCCATTGTGTAGCTTTGTTGTCCAAAATCACACAAAATGAAATATCTTAAAACCAAGTAAATTTTTTTGTTGCATTTTTGAAAATAACATGACAAAATTTAAAAAAATAATGTTAAAAAATATTAGTTTATATCAAAGCCTCCTGGAAATCTCACCCTCACAGAAAAGAAATAAATACATCAAAGAAAGAAATACACCACATGCCAAATATATCATTTTAAAGAAACTGAAGTAAACTGAATCATAAGTAGAGAATTAAAATTATACCTAAGAACACCAGAAAAAAGCAATCCTGCCAAAGAGCATCTTCCATGAACAATGATGATATTCCTCTTCACGTTAGGGTGCTTTGTCATACAGCAGAACACTACACTGTGATATTCCAGTTTTGAAAATTTCATCTTTCTTTTGCCAGATAAAGACAATTTGTTTGGCCTGTTTGCTGATGATATACCAGGGCAGGAGTACTACACTCACTTAATTTCCGCAGCTATTCAGGCCAGTCCTAGGCCTCTGGAATTTTTGTTTTGGTATTTTCCCATCTACAAAATTAATAAGAGTTTAATTTCAGGAAAGGGTGATAGCCAGAGAAATAAAAAATTACTGTCATTAGAGAAGAGATAAAACCAAAAGGCTTATTGGTAACGAAGAAGGGAAAGGCTGAATAAAAAAGAAACAGAACTGCAGGACTTAAAGACCTACCAGATCACTCAGGAGAACTGAATGTGGAAGAGAATCTTCTAAACTTTCACATTTATTTTTTGCATTATTCAAGTACATTATAATGTTGCAGAGGGGAATAAAGAAAAGGTATTCTCTAACCCCAAAAAAATTCAGAATATATATAATTAAACATTTCAATTAACAAACAAGCCTAAATATCACATGAACTTTGGAATTATCTGCTTAGAGGACTAACAATAATACTACAAAAAGGCTTTCAAATGTGAACAAAAAAGAGTTTGTAAAAAAACATAGACTCTCACAACACTGAAAGAATACAAGGATGACCAGAGCAATTTTTGTTCGTTAGCTTGGGTTTTGTTGAGGACATCTGTCTCCAGTATAATAAGCTGTATTGAAGAGACGGCTCTTCCTTACTGTAACAGGAATTTTATAGATATTAATGAAATCCCAGGCTTGTGTGTTATGTATACACTTACACAAGGTACTGATCTGCTAGCAGCCCACACACATACATCACACACAAGCCTGTCAGCAAGATGGTGATTAATAGAGTGCTTTTTATTAGCATTGGACTGCTAACTTTTTCTGACTTACGCTGGCAGGTCTGCCTCTATTGCTGGAGGCAACTATGATAAAAACAGGGAGATCTAGAAGAAACCATCGAAACAGCCAGGTTTGGGAATTAAATCAGAGATTTGCAATCTGTTATTATGATTTTTAGTGATGAAGAAAATAAATCCAACTATGTGAGTCTGAACTTTTGCACCCTTCATGGCTCTTATCGGTATGAGAAAGATATCCCCTCAGAGTTTGGTATTTTCACACACGAGCATTGTGAGGCTTTATTGTTGCTTTTGATAGCACAGGGATTGTGAGACTCCTGTGGCTCTGCCCCAGAGGCAGCTCTCAAAAGCCCTTCTGTCTCAGCTATGAGTCACTCAGACTGCCTCTGGCACTCAAAAAGGCTCAGCAGTGCTGATGATACCATGACTCTCTGCCATCCAGATGAGATCAGTCCTCCACGCTGATGCAAAATGGAAAGAATGAGAAGCGTTTGCAGTAGAATCCTCCTTATGTCTCACTGTACACACTATGCTCCCAGGCAGGAAAAGTCAGAAAATGGCCTGGATGAGCAAATGAAAAGCAGAAGCACTTTTAACATGAAGAATTACATCACAGTAAGCAACATGTGATCTACATACAAACCACAACATGTAAGCTGTTCATACTATTCTACTCTTATAAATACACAGGAAAGACACTTCTGATGCACATCATATCTCTGAATAATTCAAACTGGACTTTTTAAATGCCAAGCTGACACACAGTTGCCCTAGCTGGGCACAGGAAACAATCACTCATTTGGCTACCAGGAAGACAAATCATGAGCAACAGCTGTAAATAACATGGGGTGTTAGTCCTACAAATAGCAACAGATACCACCAGTCTGGTGTTTTTTCCTGTGAGATGCAGGAGACTGCTGGCACGGTAGACAAAGAGGGTCACACTTCTCTCGCACGCTCAAGCTGTGCTTCACAAGCCATATTGCCATTTCATAATGAAAAATAAACGGACATTATATAGAGTGCTGTGCAACCAAAGACATTACTTACTGTTTTTCTCCTTCTGAATTTTAGATTTTACCTGGGAACACACAGTGATATAGGCTTATATTTTCTTGGATATCTGGAACACACAGTGATATAGGCTTATATTTTCTTGGATATCTGAGGAAGTGCCACTGCATCTTTAGGAATGTTAATCCAATCAATAAACTTGAAATGTCAGAGGACTAAAATAAAAATGTGAATATCTAGTATGTATAAACAATGTTCATATAAAAAAAAAAATAAATTGTAAAGTGCAAGGGCTAAAAAGTAACTGAGATAGAAAGAGTTCCAATTAACAAAGACTCCTAGTCTACCGCTATAGTCTTGTAATAAAGGGACTTTTTTACTGTTCAGAAGGACTGTAGGATTTCATGTGCAAAATAGGCTTGACATAAACAGTTTTTACACTCACACAAACATCTTAGAGGTATATTTTAAATGCATGCCAATTATAGCCTAGGAAAAGTTTTACTAGAAACTTACTCTTTTTATTAATTCATCTTTCCTGTCATAAAGGCAGAATGAGAGTGAAAACTTTTTTTTTTCCTTGTCCTTGCCCAAAGACAAAGAAATAATCAGCAGCACTGGATGGATAGACTTCCACTTACAACCATCAAATAAAAGCCACAAACAGTTGCTTGAAGGCATGAAAGACACCTTTGGGATTAGCACTTGAAAATTCTTTTGGCTTAACAGACAAATGGCTTTTTATATATGATATATATAAGTTCCTAGTGCTTAAATGCTTAAATTCTCAGAGAAAAGGTACATGCTTTGTGATTACATATCCATTGGCACAATCACCAAGCAAATAATCATAAACAAAAGCAGGAGAGAAAAAAAAGGCTGCATTTTTGGCTCGCAGATGTTATGCAAATTTTGGGTTAGATTTGAGCCACAGTTACGCAGACTTTTTCCACAAAAAATCTGTTTTACACAAATTGGTTGTATGTCCTATATTTAGCACTGAACCTATTTGACAGTGTGCTTTGCAACACTATAGCAAAGCGAAAATGGCAAATACCACAAACTTCAACCATTAGGGTTTTCTCTGAATCTCAGACCCTGATTTCCTGATGTCAAATTTCCTGGTTGTCCTGATCAGTCCAATGATCTGAAAAGGACAAAAAAGATGACAGACCCCTAATCTGACTGAGATAGAGACAAAGAAGGAGGTGGCAGGGATGAGAATGGAGCCTTAGCCCAAGTCTAACAAAGCATTTAGTCTCTTGCACTTGAAAATATGGAGGAATGTAGGGATTGAGATGAAAAAAGGAGACAGATTAAAATCCAATAGAATAAATAGAAAAAGTCAGGTTTCTTTTAAGTCTGATATTTCCAAGCAAAACTTTAATTTCCAAAGGTCTGTAACATAATCACAGAGCTTTGAAAAAATACTGAGTCTAAGTAGCATTTATAATTAATGTTAAATATAAGTATACTTTTTTCAAAAGATTAACAGTCTGAATTGTTCTTTGACAATTAAAAATATTGCCATTGAAAATTCAGAAGTACAGAAACTATTTGTCAGATCAATTGAAACTCTTCTATGCATCCTGGGCAGAGTGGACAAAACTATATTCATTTTATCTTCTAAAAATAACTAACATATTAAAAAAAAAAAAATCTATGGGAAGAAATGCATAAATGTAGTATAATACTGTGGAGTACTGTATTTAGCTTTGAGAAGAGCCTAAAACTGTCAGTGTGTTTTTGCACAGCATTTATCAACAATTCATAAATCCTGACACAAAAAAGGTCCATTAATATCCCAACACATGCATAAAAGTAGCTGCAAGACAGTTTTAAAATCATTTTTATTCAAACTGGAAAATATTTTCGGATGGGAAATATTCCTTGTAGTGGGTTGACCTCAGCTGTCTGAAACGCATGCAGCCCTTCTTATTAAAAAAGAGAATCCACCACCATCATTCTTTCAAAGGTTAAACAATCACACTATTAAAATGTTTGCCTGACAGCTAATCTGGTTTTCTAGCTTCCACTTCCAGCCATATTGGAACTTTCAGCATTCATGATTTTTCCTTCTACATCATGGATATTTATGTTAATAAATGTTAGTGTGTATTAGAAAGAATGATGTTTCTAAGCATTCATTTTCATAACTTCATTTGGTATTCAGTGCAATAACAGTAGCTGAAATAAATTTGAGTAATGTGGATGCCATAACTATTTTCAAAAAAACTTTGTTCCAATTTACATCACTATACTATTAAAATTAGGTGCCATTCGACACTTCATTAAAGATTTATGATGTAGATGTGCAATGTCAGCAAATCATTGCCTGATTATTTGTTTAAAAATGATGCCAGAGAGGCTGTATAGGTCATATAAAAATTTACCATCAGGAAGGTTTAACTGATTAAATTCTGGAATAATTTCCTGTAAGAAATAAACAACCTGGAGCACTCAAAAATCCATCCCTGCCCATTCATCTTCTGCCTGACAAAACATATATAATAGAACTATCAGTTTATCAGTTTAGAAATACCAAAATGTAATGCAACACAACATCAGCTCTTTCCTCTGAGAAAGTAGTGAACACCAAAGATTCCTTCTCAGGACAATCATATGAAGAAATTACTGCTTTTCCTCAAAAACCTTTCTTTGTTGTTGTTTAAAGCACAACCCCCCTCCCCCCCCCCCGCCCCCATCAGACAACTAAAAATTAATTTTGTTTAAGAAAAAAATTCAATAAAAAATGGAGACATTACATGTCTCGTTTTATAGGAGTGGAGTTTTTTTGTTGTTGTTGTTGTTTTTGTTGTTGTTGGGTTTTGTTTTTTTGTTGTTTTTTTTTTAATATCATATTAAAGAGATGACAAATCTCTGACATGCATTTTTGGAGACTTTTCAATCTTGAAATTTTTCCCAGTATTTCAACATATTTTTTAAAACTTTCTTACTGAAAACAAAATTAAGAATGATTAAAAGGCAGCAGAGTAGAAGTTTTGATTGTTAGTTTCATGTCTTTTTAACACATAGTTACCACCTCTTCAAAATTACTAAAATGTCAGCATTATTTTGTTTTAATGGAGTCTTTCACCATCACACAATCACTGAAAGAAATCAGACTGCAAAATAAATGAGGAAAAAACTGCCCTCTACCAGCTGTTTCAGTGATTCACTGAGTAAAGGTTTTTTTAATAGAAAAGGATAAACCAGAATTTCATGCCAGATTGCACAGGTAAACTTAAGTTTTTCTAAAGAATTGGAGTGACAACTTTCAGAAGGATGAATTATATCTTTAGCACAGTAATCATGAGGACCCAAAAATATTATGCGTGATTAAGACTGACAAGAAGTGTCACTAATTTCATAAAAGTGCCAATCAGTTCTGCATGTCCATGCAACAAGCAATACAGCAGAACAATGTATCTCAGAGGCCTCAGTGTTTATTAAGATTAGATACTGGATGTGGGAGAAGAACTAGAGCAACAACCAAAAAATTCTCATGCTTATAGCAGTTGAAGTGAATTTTCACGATGAGGAGGTTGTGGATGCGATTTCCTGGGAGGTTTCCAAAGACAAGGACGTCTCCAATGAGCAGGAAAGATACTACAATAGGCTGGAAACAAAGCCTTATCCAACAGACTCCAGGAATCTCTTTTTTCTTACTCCAATCTGCTGTGAATATTTTTGATTGACTGGACAATGGCATCTTTCAAGATTTTTTTCCTTGATATTCATGGAAATACGCAGGATTAACTGAAGATTTTGCTAAGCAAGCAACTTGACTGTGTCTCAGGAAGACAGTACATGTATACTGGTACTTAGGAACATCATGTGTAATTACAGGATTTAGATTTAATGCAGCCTGTGTGCCTGAAGTTGTTAATAACCAATTAACTTCATAAATGTCTAAAATTTAGGTTGCATAATTTTAACATTAAATTTCTACTGTTCTAGTATCTTAGCTGTGTATTGCCATTCAGAAGTTTCATAAAAAATCCACTAACTGCTGTAAAGGGTGAAATATAGAATTGAATGGTCAGACTAAATAGTTTTGGTTGTCTTAGACATACTGATGATTTAGGGTTTCTGATAATGGCAAAAGCATCGGACTTCCCACACACTATTCCCTGCCAAGGCATGACAAACAGTAAAATAAAATATTCTGAATATTAACACACCCCATGTCCCAGAGGTCACAGCAAAGCACTGTCAATCCAACAGGAACACCTGTTTAAGGATTTTGGTAAGCTTATTGCAAGAGCTCAGGATTTGGAATCACAGTTCGCTACCCTTCTTTAGAGGTGAATCATATTAAAAGGGTTTAGGTTTTGGTTTTTTGTGGTGTGTTTTGTTTGTGGCTTTTATTTTTTATAAGTGTGCAGCAAGACATAGGGAAAGTTTCTCCTTCATGGCACGCAAGATCTAAACACTACTGGCTTAGCACGAAATATTGAAACCAGATCACATGAATAGTAGTAAAAGGCAAGACATTAAACAATAAAAAAAAATATGAACAAATTTAGGGTATTCCTGTTTTAGATTTATTAGGACTGTGCACGCTGTTGTGAAAAGTAAATATAGAATATGAATTATATTACCATTCATGAAGACAAGTGCTGTTGAGTTTCAATATATTTTTATGAGAAGACAATTTATTTGATGTGTACCTGAATTTCAGATTTTCAGCAGAACTCTAAATAGCATAATTTCTGTTGAATCACAACAAACAAGGAACAAAGAAGCCATAATATACTGTATTAACTGTTCATTTGGATCACTGCCTCTTGTGATTTCTGCAAAGAAATCTCCCAAACTCCACATATCAAGCTCTTTTAGGGAAAATTAAGCAAAAAAACTCTAAATTTAGATTTCACTCTTTTTTTTTTTTTTTCTTTTTGAAAGGGATTCTAATGTCAAAAACAAATGGAGATATTGAATAAAAAGATGTTTGCCTAGTATGAGGGACTGATTTATGAAGAAAGAACTCATCACAGATAAAGTGACAATATTTGAATCAGGATCATTAAAAACCAAATCTATCAGGATTTTTTCTTCCTCTTTGTATTTTGTTTTCCATCTGATAAAAAATAATTATCATGACAAATTCAACTTTTATATGCCAGAGTATCTTTCAAGGACTTTTTCACAGGTGACAAAAGCCTCACTTAAATTAACGTACACACTGTTTCAATATGAAAGCCTTCTGCTGAAGAATCATTAATCAACAGTGATGCTTCCAGTGTGCCTGAATAAGTGAAGAAATTTCAGCACATACAAGTGAAACCTGACCAGATGAGGTGTCAAGCCTTGTCAGAGAGAGTGCATGATTTGGCTTCCTAATTGAGTCCTTGTAAGAGATCTGCGAAAAAATGAAGGAAAAGTTTAAAAATTGGAATCTGAGCACATTTTCTCTTTGCATTCTGCTTTTTCTCCAATGGAAGTTAACATTTGGCAAAGAAGTATAATTTTCTAGTGAGAAATAAACCACTGAAATGCTGTCTGAGTGGTTTGTGATAAAGAAATGTCTTCTAATAATGGTATTTCTTATGAGATGAGATGCCTCAAAATGTTTTTTGGTGGAGCTTTTTTCTTTTTTCTTTTTCCTTTGTTGTTGTTGCTGGGAGTTTTTTTCTACTATTTTTACTTCTATATTTTTTACTGCTGCTGAAGATGCTCTGTCTGTGGTTGGGTATTTTTTGTAAAATGCCTTTTCACCAACTCAGGGATGGGAAAAAAAATATATAAACAAGCTAGGAGTGTGTTGGAGGGAGAAAGCTGTGGTTCCATTTAAGACTTCCTTCTCAACTTTGGAAAAGAAATCCAGTAAAAGAGAGTCATGAATTAAAACACTAGGCTGGTTGTCACTACTCAGCTAACTGGGGAAGCTGTTGGATTTTGACAAGTAAGTAAGAATAAATAAAAGAAATTCAAGGCCTGGGAATAGTTTCTAGGTTGACTAAAGGAACCATGAAGAATGAGAAGAATGGATGCCAGAAACGGATCTGAATATATTTCAGGTTTATCAGACTAGGTTTATTGTAAAATATGGATTGTTGGTGTAATCAAATACAACCTACCAAAAAGATACAGTGAAAGCTTAATTACATTAAAATGTCAATAGACTTCAAGAATGTGAATTGAAGTACAAATTCACAGGGGAAAATGCATAATTATGTGCAACCTGATGACATCTCAATAACTAGTCCTCTTACTGCTCACAATTGATCCTCCCACGGTGTTTAACATGAGTAATACTGAAAAATACTGATAGATTATAAAGTTAGCAATGATGCTGAAAAGTTGTCATGAACCTTTTGAAAATGTTCCCATAATTGTTTTGTTGTTTGTTTGTTTTTTTTTTTTTAATTTACTTTGAAGAGCTATACTGCAACTGCATTTACAGAATCAGTCTTGTACTTAATAGTCTTTAATATATTTCAGAGGAAAGAAAGTTTATCTATGATTTGTCCTATTTTTCAGGATAAGCACTTCACTATAAACTGTCATTGCATAGACAAGCTCTGTGAAATTATTGCTTGGATTTAGGTTATCCAGAAATCTGACTAACTAATACATTTAACTTTGCTTTCTGTTCAGTTGTTTCTGGAAGAAAGTATCAGAGAGGATAATATTTTTATTTTTTTTTTTTTAATGCCTTCATGAAATACAAATAATAATGTTCAGTGGTCCATTGCCATGGAACTAGGTGGAGGAGGTGGAGGGTCAGAAGGGATCTCTGCTCTTCTGCTGTTGGTATTAAGGGAATCAACTCTGTGGCATGATCCAATAAATACAGATGGGATTTTCCAGTTCTCTTATAAGAAGGATATGGAAGGCAGCTTTGTCAGAAAGCATTGATAGTTAGAAGATAAAAATTTTAGTGTAGTAAAGATACTTCTCTCTTCCTCCTCCCTTAAACTTAAAATAAATTGATGGGAATGTGGCATGAATGTTTTATTTCATGGTGTTCAATTATTTTATCTGTTATTTCTGAGAGCATCTAGACTTCAATCTACAACTTCAAGTCTGAAAGCAAACACTATTGCAGGCAGAAAAAAAGTGCTGGTGTGTCTCTAGTAGTATGTAAATTACTTCAAATGCATCCTAGGTAAGAGGAGTTAATAATATTCTGATCTAGGTAAACTACAGACTGTGAATTCTAACTTCTTTTCCACTTTTATAGTCCAAGAAAGAGTTCTTGTCCTAAAGAACCTAAACTTTAATCAGTGATTTTTATGGCAATATTTTATATTTCTTTGTAATGGTATTCATTGCAAGGTGATAATATTTTTTTTCTAGGACTAAGGTTTTCAGTACGACTTGGTTGTCTGAGATATATAAGTGCTTTTAGGAATGCCATCTTCAAAGCAGCAATTCTGCGCATGGGTAATGGTATCAATATTCACAGGAGAAAATCATTGATACAAAACAAGCACTCTACACAGACACACATTATGTTGCAAAACATATTGAGATACTAGGCAAGACAGTGAATGCCAGAAAAAAAAAAAAAAAAAAAAGGCTAGACGTGCAGATTTTCATTTGAGTGGAGTTTTACAGAAAGTAGAAATAAGAAACAAGGGTTATGTAACTGTTTAGCAAAGGCAATTTTTTGGCCCATTGGGTTTGTATATTTTATTTTAGATTTCAGAACTAAAGAACATAATTTTTTCCTCTTTTTCAGGCTGCCTTAATTTTTTGGGTTTTTTCTTGATTTTTTATGTCTAAGTAAAATGGGTTGGTAATTCTTAGTAATGGAAGAAATAATTATATGTTCACAATTACTTCAGTGAATAAACTGCAATCATTGAACCTAAAGTAGGACATTGGACATAAAGTTCCTCAAGTGTAAGTTATACCATGTACTCTTAAACTTGTGACTATATCTCTTTCTGAACAAGTAAAGAGAAGCATTGATTGGATTTACAGTCTATCTCTTACGTTATTATGGTCTATTTCTTATATTTACAGCTGAAGGAAAGCTTGCTGTCCAGACCCTTAGTAATATAAACTGTCAACATTTATTGCAGCCAATAGGAACATTGAATTTATACCAACTAAAGATGCATTCTACCTTTTTTAAAGGTTGATTTATAATGTAGTGCATAAAGGAATGAAGAGAAGCTAGATGTAAATTTTAATGCTTTAAAAATATACTAGGTTACTCTGTAAGAAAAGAGCAATGAAAATTAACAGAAAAACAAAATAGAACTAGTGATGCATATTCATGTACTTTATCAGCTGAGCCAAAATACAGTGGAACCCAGGTACCATTCTAGGAATTTAAGCTTTTAGTAAATAGTTTTCTTTTAAATAGCACAGTGCAAAGGAACATATTTTACACCAGGTTATTTTTGTTTCCTATAGTCTCCTTACTTCAGCAATACTTTGTAGATGATCTAGTGTCTCAGGTATTGTCTGCAAACCTTTCCTATTCTGCAAAATGAATAAAGAGAACCTACTGGAATACATTCATTTCAAGGACATCCCAATGTTTCCACTTAGGAAGTGGTACTTGTGGAATAAATTTTGGTAAAGCATGTGCTCTGATAAATTTCCTTAGGAAAGTGAAAATATTATGGATACGAAAATTAGATAGTATAAGACTTTGGTTTAATAAACAGAAAAAAACTTACTTGTTTTAATTATGGGAAACTTTGCTGCGTTAAGAAGAAGAATTTTAGACTAGATTTTAATGACATAACAGCAGAGCATTAAATTATTAATTAAAGAAATCATATTTTCTTTCATCCTTATACACCCTGATCATGTTCATACTTAACCCAGCAGCTGGACCTTAGAAGCTCCTTTTCCGACTTTTTTTTTTTTCATTATTATTATTCCAACTGAAATAAAATGCAGGAAACAGAAATTTTGACCTCTAGAAAGATTGTGTTTCGCCATATAGAAAGCTTTGGTGACACACAGGAGGCTGGAAAGGGGGCAACATACAACCTAGGCTGGGTAAGGGTTTTCCCTGAAGGTTATTCTTTCCTTGTATATGTATGGGGGGTTCCTGGAAAGTTTCTGGTAGTGGGAGAGCTACAGCATTAAATTCTGTGAGAAGATGCCAGAAGCTTCCCCCACGTCTGACAGAGCCATTCCATACATTTCCAGGACCATCCAGTCCTTATCAGCTATACTGGGAGCACCTCTCAGATAATATTTTTAGGAAGAAGGAAAAATGGATGCACAAATGAAGCTGGGAAAGAGGTGTGAAAACATGTGAGAAAAACAGCCCTGCATACACCAGGAAATAAGGAAAGGAGGTGCTTCAAACACCGGAGCAAAGAGTCCCCAGGAGCCCAAAGGAGAAGACCATGGTGGGGCAGGATGTCCTTCTGCAGCCCACGGAAGTGCACAGTGGAGGAGATACCCACCTGCAGCCACAACAGAGCAGTTGTGCAGAATCTAATTTCAAAACACAGCAACCAAGGTCCAAATTCAGGGTACTTGACACAGAACCTGACTTTTCAATGCTTTCTCAGTGATGATAGTTTGCATGATAAAAAATGGAGAGAAAAAATGTGTGTTCAATATGAAAAGCATCTCATGACAACAGGTAAAATAATCGAACACAGAACCGGAACATGCAGAAGATGAACAATATGATATTGTGGTGGGTTAACCTTGACTGGACACCAGGTGCCCATCATGTTGCTCTATCACTCCACCTCCTCAACTGGCAAGGGTGAGAACATGTGACAAAACACTCATGGATCAAGATAAGGACAGGAGGAGATCCCTCATCAGTTACTGTCATGGGTAAAACAAACTAGATTTATGAAAATTAATTGAATTTATTGATAATTAATAAGAGAATAGGATAATAAGAACCAATCTAAAGAACACCTTCCTCCCTCCTTCCCTTCTTACCAGACACAACTTCACTGTCAACTTCTCCATGTCACCCCTCACCCCATTCAGTGCAGGGTCTCAGGGAATGGGAGTTACAGTCGGCTCACCACACATCTCTGCAGCGCCTTTCTCCTCAAACTCTTTTCTCCCCAGTCTAGGGTCCTTCCCATAGGAGACAGTCCTTCATGAACAGCACTAACAGGGGTCCTTTCCACAGGGTGCATTCCTTCAGGAATAGGTTGGTCCACTATGGGTCCTCCAAGGGCTCACAAGTCCTGCCAGCAAACTTGCACTAGTGTGACCTTCCGGTTCTGTGTTCGATTATTTTATCTGTTGTCATGAGATGCTTTTCATATTGAACACACGTTTTTTCTCTCCATTTTTTATCATGCAAACTATCATCACTGAGAAAGCATTGAAATGTCAGGTTCTGTGTCAAGTACCCTGAATTTGGACCTTGGTTGCTGTGTTTTGAAATTAGATTCTTTGTGGATTTTTTGCTTAGAGAAAGAGGAGTTTTCCATGAAACTCAAAGTGCACACTTTAAACACAGGATGCACACACACCTCACTCATAAAAAAATTCCTCAAGCCCCACAGCCGTGAAACAGGAAGAGAGGCAATGACTTTGAAGTATAAATACTAAACATCAGTCAAGAATGAATGAAAAATGGACATGAAACTAGTCATATTTACAATGAATTTACAATTATTTTATTTCAGCTCATGCTGCACTGGGCCTTAATAAGTATTGTCATCAAGATGAATTCACTAAACACTTAGAATGACTGTTAGTATGACTGAATTTTCTTGGCAGTAGAAAAGATTTGGCTCACATTCCCTCGCTTGTCGAGGACCAAATGAAATGAAATGGAAATATATCTCACTGACATCTCACTGAATTTGAACATGAATCTTCTTTATTTGTTGAATGTGCATTGTTTAAGTGCTGATTTTGCTTTACTTTTGAGGCTGGACAACAGTAAGACAATCTACTTTATCCTGACTGCTGCCCTGTGGCTCAAATGGGTAGCGCTTTGGGGGGAAAAGCACACCATTCTCTTATTGAGAGTAACTGTGCATGCTCAGAAATAATCTCTGAGTGCAAATGCACAGCACAGAGGAAGATCATAAACATGGGGTCAACAGAGCCAGCACATCTGAGAAGAGTCTTGTGAAGGCCAGGAGTCCCAAAGGCCCCAAAAGTAATCAAGAATGTAAAATTTTCCTAGGGATCTAGAGAAGACTATAGAATATTTGTAAACTAATGAGCCACTAAAAACTACTGGAATGAGGAGGACCTGTCCTGACAGGACACAGTGGATTGGGAAAACCAATTTTGAAACACCTTGTATTAATCTGCCAGATCCAGAAGATCTAGGAGTTGTCTATTGAAGAAATAAAAAAAAAAAAAAGCCTTTGCAGTTGAATTCTAGCACAAACGTAAGTCTAGTGATTAGATTAGCTCCTTTCATGGAGTAACTGGCCTCCATACTTAAGGGAGAGGAGGAGGCTCTTCCCCCTCAAAGTCTGGTGATTCATTATTCCATCACATATTAACATTAGTAGGATAAGAAGTTTCTTAATGAAATGGCAATTTTGGTAAGAGTCAACAGGTGGTCATGCTGGTATAAGAGGTCTTTCCATAAATGGCTGTGAGAACAATCTACTCTTCTGAAAACAGAAATTATCCCTATATTATCTTTATTTTTTACTTTTTTAGCTAAACAAAAGTTAGTTGTTTGGGCTTTTTTCCAGAAAAATAATATCAGCATATTTACACTTTACACAAGAAGGTCACTAATTTGTAATGAAGGTGTCGCAGTGAGTTTTGAAATCAAGCTGAGGATAACAAGGAAAATGCGACAAAATTAGAGGGTGCAAAGTCAAAGCACAATCAGTGTGAAAGCTGGAAATTCACAGAAGGAAACTGGTTAAGAAGGAAAAGTTAGGTAAATTAATAACCCTATGAATACTGCAGTTGGTAAAGGCTCTTCTTTTGATTTGCTTCATCTATAGATGATAGTACTTAGACCTTTTTTTACTAAAAATTTCTGTAACTTTTTAAAAGAAGTCCTTTCTATATCAAATTGAAAACAACTTGACACACCACTCAAGGAAAGACTTTTTGTATATGCAAGTATGGAATATTGACTTCAACCTAATCTAAAAATGAAAATAATGCTTTTTATAGGAGTCCTATCATACCAAAATTGTATGCAGAAGGCCATGGAAATAAGTCACACTCATGAGTGTAGTAGCTACATTTGTATTTCATCAGATCTGTTGGTCCCCAGAAGTCATGAGACAGCCAGACACTACACGTCATCCAACAATGAGGAACAGCAAGTCAGTATAACCCCTTTGTACTGAGAAATTTACCACACCAACCTTCTGCACAAGAACAGTAGTAGAATGATCCATGGAACAGATTTCTTCGAATGGACTTCAAATTTCCCACAAAATAATATCTTTAAAAAAATGCATCAAGTTTTTCATTCAAGTGGTTTATATAATAAAAATGTTCATATTTATGAAGCAGCAATGTGCTGCAATGGGCAACTAAAGAAGCCAAAGTTGGGCAAGATCTTGAACCTTTGCATACTTAAGAACTTCTTGGCTATCGATATTTTAGTTGATACATGATATATTAGCAAACACTGGATCTGGACTGGAAAACAGTTTGCACAAACCAGTTATACTCTTCAACCTGGCATCCAACCAAAGTCTGGTAAGTTTCAGGGTGAAGATTCCTTACAGTTTATTATATAAGCACAATAGTACACATGCAAGCCTTACAATGAATAATCTCCTGATCACTGCTATGTGTTAACAGGATCTGATTCTTGTTTCCACTTTTGTTAAGACTCCTTTTTTCCTAGCCAAGTATGTATTTTTCAAGTATTCATCTGTACCTAAAGTGGCCAGCAAACAGTGTAAGGAAAGAGGCTCTAAGGAAATGTGTAAGGAAATGAGTCACTTCATCGTGAGAGCATGAAAGTCTCCACATCTGGGTAGAATTTTCACTCTCCAGATTTCAAACAGGAAGCCGAAATGACTAGATTAAACCAAAATCAGGAGAGATCAATATAGAATCATAAAATCACTAAGGTTGGAAAAAACCATGAAGATCATTGAGTACAAACATTACCCAGCACCACTGCATTCACCACTAAGCTGTATGCCCAGCTGACACATTCACATGCCTTTCAAACCCTCCCTGGGTTGGCCACTACTACTCAAAAACATCTGTTTCCACAGACAGTACAGGTAAGTCATGAGACATCCTGATTCAAGGATAGTTTCAAATACATGTACATAATTTCAAATAACTTTTCTAGAGCTGATGCTTCTGTAATTGGAATATTTCCTTCACATTGTTATTTCCATTTCAGGCCTGATGTCTGCAAAAAGAACCTTCTTGACCAAACTCTCAGGTCATAAAATCATTCTTGAAAAGGAAAAAACAAATAATTAAAAAAAAACAAACAAACAAACAAACCAAACCAAACAAAAAAACAAAAAAAAACAAACAAAAAACAAACACGCTTCTCTGCCTTACTAATACACCTTAGGGTTCATTCATTATCAGTCATATCTGAGAAGAATGTGCACTTGGTACGAGAGTCCTGGCTCCTTTTAGAAGCTGGTTTTAGGATGCCTGTTTGCTGGGAATTGGGCTGTACTCCATACATGACAGAGAACAGTTGTCATTTCTGAGTCATCAATAACCCAGTCACGTGTGAAGTTCAACTTTTCTGTGCAATATGTAATAGTACTAGAGTTAGACTACAATACTTTTAAATATTTTTTTTGCACAACCTGAAAGGAGAAAAACCTTTTTAGCATTGTATCATGCATTTCAGGGGCACAGGCAAACCTATTAGGAAGTAAATATTCATGACTAACTCCCACATCTTCTTCATGCCAAGGCAGTGAGAAAAAATATGTGTACATTACTGACACAGGAGGATTGTTTAAGAAGTCAGTCATGGATGAATGAAGAAGAAAATATAAGATATCCAAAAAAAAGTAGCATATCATGAGGACTAAGATAACACCCCAAGTACTATTATGTCATTATCTTTCCAATATTTGTACAACATCCTTGCATCTTTTCTAGGACAAAATTAGTAAAAGTTCCTTTAAACACTTAGGGTCCCATAAACAAGAAGCTTAAATAGCACTATGTATTAAAAAACTGAATAGTTTGACTTATTTTCTTTCTTTAGCCACACAGACATTTTATCTCAGCATGTTGCACATTTCTTTCATGTCCAGTGTATAAAAAATAAGTACAGCGCATACCATTTATATGTGTCTTCTCAGCTATTTACCTGTGATAAACAGCTGCTCAGGCCACACTTAAAGCTGTTTGTGATATTAAATGTACAGTCTGTCACAGATAAAATGAAATAAACTGCGCTTCAGAATTCAAGCTGGAGAGACTTACACAAGAAGATATTTATTCACTATTGTTGCCAACAGAGTTCCCTTTAGTAAAGAGAAGTATTGCTATTTTTCTTCCTCCAACCTTTTTCACACACCTCATTGTCCTTCTACACAATCTTCCTGAGATGGCAAGATGATATAAAGCACATCACACATTTCCTCTTAAAAATCATTTTGGCACAAGGAAGCATACTTACCAATTTCAGGCTGCAAAGTTGCATCTTAATAAAGGAATACAAAAATGTTGTATTTACTCATCAGCATAATATAGTGCTACATAGATCAGGGATACCTTTAAGCATGTAAATGGATACCACCTGGTGGTGAAATTCCATGAAATATCCAATTCTTTTGTCAAAGACCGTATTTTCATCAATGCTGATAAAGACACTGGTAACCAAATCAACATCCTTAAATACAGCCCTCAGAAGTATTACATTTTGGATGCTCTTTAAACAAAAGAATTCTTCAAAGAGGCCTCTATTATATTTTGGATCCATATTCCTAAAGGCTTTTTGGAATAGTGACTGCCAGTTGCCAATACCCAGATGATGAAAACGAAGAAAAAAATATATCAATTTAAGTACTTGCATTTAAAACAAACAAACAAACAAAATCCAAAAGCCAACCACTCAAACAAAAAAGCAAATCTGTAGGAAAAGAAATCCCTACTTGTTTAATGAAGTCTGCAGGACTTCATTTAGCAGGTAATCCTGAACCTTGAATTACCATTAAATAGTAATGTCGAACATACTAATTTTATACAAGTCAATGTCAATATTAGTTTCCATTTCATTGTATATCAACATCCAAGTAGGAAGCAAAAAACAAGATTCAAAGGAAAAGAAGAGACATGAATGCTGGTTATTTTGGCTGTAGGCGCACCCATCAGTGCCTGTTATTTTTAATGGGTTTTTTGACTTATTAATCTTCAGTGACTCTTGCATGGCTTACATGGTGTTATTTTCAATGACTGAAATCAATTAAAAATGTTATTTCTTTCACAAATATCTAGAAAGAAGAATAAAGACAGAAAATTTATTTTTGTTGAGGTATTTCCTTCTCATATTTACCTTAGGGTGACACAGTTGACTTCAAAGGGCTTGACCAAGCATCCACTGAAGTGTACTACCCTGATGTTTAAAAGACTTGAATTTAGCCTCTAGAAAATTGTCAACTTTTACTCAGAAAATGAGTGCATTGTTAAAATTACCTCAGAGGCTCTATTCTGCACTTTTCAATATAGAGGTTAACATTTAAATTACTGCCTTGACCAAATGCAATCAGGAGATAATTGCCTTGTGTTGAGCAAGCAGCAAGTGATACCTGCACAGCTTCCTACTATACTGTACACCTTAATTCCATGAAGTAAATGATGTAGTAGGGAGGTAGCTAACTCTTAATTTAGGAGAGAAATTATATAAACATCACTTGAAACTAGAAAAAAACCGTAATGACAGAGGTATATGAAAATATATTAAAGTGTCTCAACCGAATTCTTTCAAGAATTAAGATCTTCAGCATTACTTTTAAAAATGGAATTCTGTCCTGGAATCAAGTTTCATAGGTAACTCAATAAATTCCATGACCATTCTTTTATCAGTCTCAGAGAATATTGAAAGAAATATTTATAGTGGAGAGATTTTGACATTTGTCTTAAAAAAATCAAGACATATAAATACCAGAAAGTGCTTTAATCATCGTGCAGGGTATAGAATTTGATAAGATCTAAATAATAGAACTAGAAAGTCCTAAGGATTAGGCTTGTACTGAAAACAATTTAAACTTGTATTTCAGTGAAAATTAAATTCAATTTCTTTTAAAATATTCTGTTAGATTATGACAATATTCTATCATGTGCTAAAAAATAACAGTACTATGAATTTGATATTGGATATATCATTATCTAGATGTAATATCCTCTTATATATAATGCATTTAGACTTCAATTTTCCTTCCCTCCCCTTTCCTCAGCAGTTCTGTCACTGGAGGATGAAAATTATGGCAGTCTCCTTACTGATTAATGTAAAAGAAATCCCTTCATTCTGGCTGCATAGGAACCTTTGCTGTGAACACATTCATTCTAGGGAGAGCCAAATAGTCCAGCAATTCCAAATGTTCTCCAAAGAAGTGTTAGTTTCTGTGATCACTTTATCATGACTGATCTGTACGATCACATGTGCATATATGCACATAGGGTACAAGCAAGTTAAAAAAAAAACAAAAAAACAAAACAGCAACAATAAAAAACCAAAATAAGTTGTAGTAAAAATGAATTTTTAAACATTAAAAAACTTTCTGAGAAACAAGAATAAGCTCACAATCTGAGAACAGTCAAAAACTGAATAGGATTCAACTAATTACCCTGAATGACAGGGCTGTTTGGATTATATTAACATCTAATTAAGTCATCTTTGTTTTTTCTCACTAGTCATCTCAGTTTTTCCTCTCCAATTCTGTTGTTGGCTAAAAGCAATTGACAATATTTTCTCTCTTTTTTTCCCTTCAACTTTCATATAAACGATATTCTTGTTTTCATTACTCAGTCTTTTAACTTTCATAAAAGGTACTCAGAGACGGTAAAATGGCAGAGAAGTAAAATATGATCTGACTCGTTTGATGTACTTTGTGCTATAGATCTTACCTAACAATAGCTATTAATTGTAACTTGCCCTTAAAAATGCATTGTTTTACTTGCTTCCAACAGGTAGCATCCTAAAAAAGTTAAGTATTCAATCATCTGTAAAGGATACTGCCACAGCAAAATGCACCACCAATATTCAGGTACTTGTTTCAGCAAATAAATATTTCATTTACTTGCTGATTTTTTTTTTTTTTCTGGGTTGGGGTTTTATATCCTTTTTCCATATAGAATGATTGCTGTCATTATCTATAGTAAGGTTAAGTGTGACATTCATCAGACACAAAATTACACCAGTCACCAAACGTTACCACTCTGGCAGGTCTAACCTTCTTATGTTGACGTATATTTAGGTGCCAGAACTTCAGGTCAAAGGGGAGAACTTGAGGCTTCTGAACTTGAGGCTTATTTATGAGCTGACCACAGGGCTGAGTACTGCTGTTCCCTTTCTCAAGAAAGGAAGAGAAAGGAGATAGGAATGCACCAAAAGCCATCTTGCTTTGTGGAGCAAGGAGTGAACATTCCACAATAATTAGATATTGTGTATATCTTAACACATGATTATATTTAGGATGGAAAATACCTACACTTTAGGGACAAAGGTAAATCACCAAGAGAAATGTTTTCCACCTGCTCTAAGGAATGGGCTTATACAGTGACATAAATTAATGTAAGATAGCAGCTATTTACAGCTGTGAAGAATTCTATTGCTCTGTTAAATGAAATTCTCAGCATTTAAACCATCACGGCCAAAAAGAAAGTTCATAAACTCTAATGTTGCTCATTAGAGCAGGGATTACTAGATTACATGTATTCACTCATCCACCCAAATGTGTCAGAATCTGAGAGATAATTTTCTTTAGCTTTAACAGGATTTTTATTAAGTAATTTATCTTTAATGCACAAAGTTTGAAGAGCTCAACTCTGCCTACTAAACAATTATCTAGAAAAACAGAACACAGCAGACTCAATCTACTGGCTCAGTGATTTCATAACTGTTTTAATTAGGATCTCAGGGCAGCGTCACACAGAGTTTACCCCTTTTCCCACATTCCCCAGTTCTTCCCTAGTTACTCAAAGCAAGCCTAAACTTGATGTCTGAGTTACCAAGCGTGCATTCTACATCAAGTAACAATGTGTTACTTACTTTCAGGAAATATAACATTCATAGCAGGACTGCATTTTATTGCTTGATCCTCAGCCATTTCTTGATGATATGACATTTTCATTTCATTTGTGCTGAGAATATACAGAGAAATTATAATACATACCTTTTGGTATTGACTGTATAAGAAATTAATCTTCTCTATTAATGTTTCCATCAAGGATCACAATTACATGGCACTGCATGTAATAGAGGCACTTAAAAATACTTTTATAGGTGAAGAAGAAAGAACATTCAGATATTATGTAGTATTATAGGAAAGAAATATTTTGTAGTGGATCCATACTGAGCAGTCTACCAAAGAAAGGAGAGGCAAGAAAGATGAGAGATAACAAGCAAGGTAATAAGAAGGAAAATGATGGTAAGAAGTAGAAAGGGAGGGAGAGGCTCTTCGTATTTGAGTAGAACTGAAGAAACAGTATGAAACAAGTGAGAGATATCAATGATTAAGAAGTGCACAGTGTGTAGAAAATCATTGGGTTATTTCTCTGTTTCCAGCAGAGTTTGACCACTCTATATATGGGCCAGAAGAGGAACTGAAGCTGTGTAAAAACAGTTTACTCAAAAGGACACGAAGCAATGGAAATCTGCCAAAACACTTTTTACTTCAATATTTTAGAAATTTAAGAATTTCAGTAAGATTCAAAACTGAAAAACTATCCCACAGATTATTTAGCTGTTTCAGACTCTCTCCCCCCCACCCCAACACCATACATAATACAACATAATACAGCATTTTAACCTAATGGAAAGACCCTTTTTTTGGCTAATTGGGTTTTGCTTATTTTTGTCTTTATGGAACAATCACGCATTCTCCCAAATTATTTTAAAGTCTTAGTTTTCATCAAGAGGAAGAAAAATTAAACTAAAATATTTAGATTTTTTTTCTATTTATCACCAAAATTAAATTAAGCACTTGGAATGAACACCAACAACAGCAGTGGACAGACAACACAGAACTTATCAACATAGCTAGTAAGGCTTTCAAATAATCCTTGTCTCATGAAAAATTTAAAGGAAAAGCATTAAAAGCAAGTTAAATTTGATATAAGTTTCAACTTAACAGGACATTTAAGACACTTGCAATGTTTTGACTTTAACAGATGTGCTAAAATAACAGTATTATGTTCAGTACATTGTCCTAATCTTTAGTTTGGTATTTCATTAGAGGTTCATATTAACTTAGCTGAGTTTCTTGTCTTTTATAATTAGACACACTGGATTTAGCAACCTTACACACTTGAACAATAAACAACATTAATTTTCACACCTTTTATCTACCAAAGAGGGCAAACACATTATCAGGTATACTGTTTAAACTTCTGATTGACTTTAGCAGAAAATCTCTGCTTTTGAAAGAGTTCATTAATAGCCTCAAATTTACTGATGTATTTCCTTTGTGAACAATCTGTGATGTCAATTCTATCAACTTTTTCAGGCCTGGAAATATTGACTCTTACCTACTGGCTGTGATAGAAATAATTATATTATCCTGCTTATCTCCTTTTTTTGAGAACTTACATATTATAGAGTTCTTCAGGGAAATTACTCTGAGCACTTCTAGAATGACTTTAACATTGAAACCAATCCATTGCCAAGTTATTGAGTGTCATACTATCAACATTGTGGTTTTTGTTTGGTTGGTTGGTTTTTTTCAGTTTTTTAATACAAATATGCCATTCACTAGATCCAAATATGTACAAACTTCTTTTTAATTAATGGCATGCAATTTCAAAATATCTATTTCAATTGCTTAGATCTTAGTAAACCTCGAGTGAAATGGGTTTTTTAGGCACTTCTCTGAATTAAAACTCTTAATATTTATCTCTGAAAAGATTCTACATTTATGGTTCAGGGGAAAAGAGGACCAAAAAAGTTAATAATTTATTGAATCTTGTAAAGAAAGCTATTACTCAAGTAATAAATTTGACAATATTTTCAATTTTTTTATGCAGAAAAGACTATATTTTCTTCTCTCTTTCAACATCATGAACATGGCCTTGGTTTCTTTATTCCCAACATCATCACAGCAAAGGTATAATGAGCAATCAAGGATGAAGTGAAGATAATTGTAAAACTGAAAGTAAAACTGCAGCTGCTCTGAGGAAACAAAAAGCACCTTATGCCCATTCATTTAACATACTCTACTCTCATGAGAAATTGCTTTTGCTACCTTTTTTTTTTTTTTTGCCATAAGAAAAGACTTCTGTTTGAAAAGTAACACAAATTTCACATCCAAATTGTATCTTACGTAATTTACATTACAGTCAAAAGGAAAATTTTACTCATCTATTCAATGGAATATTAAACAACTTTATAATGACCTAAGTAATCAGTAGAAGAGTTTAATTGAAATGGAAATTATTTTTGTACACTATGTTTGGATCTCAGCCTCTTAGGCCAATGTCTACTCAAGTGCTCCAGAGGAGGAGGAGGAAAAGGAGGAGGGAGAGGATGATGATGATAATAAAAACAACAACATCAATAATAACATTTTTTTTTCAAAGTATAGAATTCAGCAGGATATTTCACTACTTGTCACTGACAGAGATTTGAAACATGCTCAAGTTAGTCCAGAAGACACAGTCTTAGAAACAAGGTTTTATATTTTTATGTTGAAGGGTGAAAGCTCTTTATCATTTCTTGGTAGATCTTGCCAACCATATCTATTAGGAAGAGTATTGGTGTAGCTAAACAGTAAGAAAATACATGGACATTCCAAAGATTCCTAGTTGGAACTTAGCAATGCAAGCAAGAAAGTATTCAGCAGTTAAAAGTTTGTTTCCTATAAGGAAAGATAGCCCAGTCAAAATTAAACAGGTGTCCTCTTAAATCAGTTTTCTGGAAAAGATAGCCAAAGTCAAATAATGAAGTCTTTGGCAATATTTTAGAGACTTGTAAACTAAATGAATGGGAAAAAAGTTCAAGGATAAATCTAATAGTTTTAAATTATTCTCTTCCCCATGCTCAAGAGAATCATGGCATCTTTGTGTGCACAGACATTATTCCACTGAAAAAAAAACCTAATAAAAACAACATATTCTAGAGTTTCTATAACTTTAGTATCCTTCCCTTTCCTCTTTTTTCTTGGAAGTTTTAGTCTAGCAAAAACATTTCAATAAGACAAACCAAAAACAATTTGCAATTCAGAGATGCCACCAAAGTTAGCAAAGATTGCATCGTAATGTCACAAAGCAGAATTATTAGAATTTCTCTGGCAATCTTTAGCTCTTTATTTAACTGCTTTCTCTGAAACCATGTAGCATTTCCTGTCCTCTTCGAATCAAAGTGAAACAAATAAATCATTGATAAGTTTCTAAAGTAATAGGAAAACCACTTGCAAACTCTCAGGGTGCAGTAATTCCTGTTTTACCCTTTACCAGCAGTTTTGAACTTTTTGAATAGCATCCTTATAATTTAAATGTTTTATATAAATTAGAAGTTAGAAAAAGACGGAAAATGTGGTTCACACATTAGTCAATCCTGAGATCTCTCTCATTCCTCAGTACAGAAGAAAAAAATCACTGAGGCTGTAATCCTGCATATAAGTAATTTTTCACTGTCCATAGACTTCTTTGTAAATTACATCAGTGAAAATCAAAGCCCATAATATTTGCTGGAACTATTCAGATCAGTTGCTGACTTTTCTAAAATCAG
Source organism: Xenops minutus (assembly GCA_035221455.1). Taxonomy (NCBI): domain Eukaryota; kingdom Metazoa; phylum Chordata; class Aves; order Passeriformes; family Furnariidae; genus Xenops; species Xenops minutus. The sequence continues at coordinate 107,759,858 of JAWWEE010000001.1, read as the reverse complement.
AAATACACATAGATATCAACCATCACTTAACACGATCTTAGTCACTTGGTAGTCAACATATGACTGCCTCTTATTTGATTTCTCTTAATTTCTGCTGATCTAAACCAACACAGAGGGAATAGTGCAATGTTTTTGATGAATGGATCTTGTCTTTAAAAACCCAGTTTGATTTTAGGCATCAAGTGGGTTAAGACAAGCCGTGCAGAGGTTACAATATTAATATGTCAGACAAAATACCCAGAGAGAATAAATATCATATTTTCAATGTGTATTACTAATGTATTAAAATACATATTATATTTCAAATTAAGTATGTTTAAATCATTAAATGGCAACAAATCACTGTCAAACTGGAAGAAGTTGAAAGCATATTTAATTTTTTATTTTTTTTCCTAAAAAATAATGGTATTGAACATCATGAGTAGTGAACCACCACGGAAAAGAGGCTCAAACTGTTCCCAACTCTGAGGAAGACTTTCAAAACCTCCTAATTTTATTCTTTGCATTATTCATGTTGGTATCCACTGGTTCTGCAGCTTATCTATACATACAGCAGTGAAAATTTACCTGAACTTAGAAAGTGAATCATTATAAATTATTTTAATTGATGGATTTATAAAGGAATTCATATACTAAAATAATATTTGGTCAACATTAAGGATGTCTGAGCAAGAATAAATCACTACCCCCTATATGGAGTCAGCAGTTCTATTACCCTGAGGAAAACTGCAAGTAAATACTGTATAATACAGCCATCAGCAATCTCTGGGCCTGAAATGTTGCTTCAGAGTGCATAATACTTTTTTCTAATTTTAGTGTCTGCACAGTACCTCTTGGTGAAATCTGTAGGTTCTGGGTAAAATGCTGATTGTAGATTGATATCCTCTTGACTGATTCATGCTTCCATTACATTTTTCATAATTTCCTCAAGCTCCTATTAAACAAGGCTGTTACACGCCAGCTATGACTTTTTCCGTTTGCCTTCTAAGAATGTTAACTGGGTTTTACAGAGAATTCTCTGTAAATATACGCTTATTGAACATCTGTACTTCCTGGCCTTACTGTACTTACACACTTTACTGTACTTACAGACCTTACTGTAGAGAACTGACATGAAAAATCCCCATATTTGTCAGCAAAAGAAATAGTAGATGGATCCTCAGAGGATTGCACTGGGCTAAGGGAAGTATTACATGCTGCACCACTGCAGGTTCATATCCAGAAATGAAACTAGATTTTGATTTTAACAATACACATCCTTCAGGAGTAAGTCAAAGCATGGATGTAGGATTCACTACAATTTATAACCATTCTAAGATCCACAGAGGAAGGCAGTTGTTTTACTTCATTTACTCCATCCTTGTTTATTCTCCTCTTAAACGCCCAGTCTGGAGAGTGAAGACTTGGCAGAGCTTCCTTTCCCCACTCATGAATGTCTGTGCAGCTCAGATCTACCTTTGGGGTAGGGAGAAGCAAAGGTCAGAATTTGCTCCTGAAAATCAGGATTTGCAGCCAGCATTTGTTCTCAAATTAAAATATAATTAGTGCTTAAATCCTACAGTACAATATAGTAGTTATAAAGCTTTCACAGTCACCAACTGCATAAAATGCTCAAGGATGACTTGAGTAACTGTAAATGTGTTTCGGGGTGGGGGGAAAAAAAAAAAAGAAGGAAAAAATGAAGATCCTTCTATTTAAAAGCTTGAAGCATCAAAATATTCAATGTTCAGATTGCGACATTTCAACTAGAACTCCAAATGTTACTTTTTATATTATTGAAAAGTTGTCCTTCTCCTAATAATTTTGGATAATTTTTTGGACATGTCACGAGCAACATAATAATCACAATGGAAACAGAAAATAATTTAGTACAAGAATATGACAGCATATGCAACAAGAAAACATGTCTTAAATACACAAGTCTCTGACACAAATTACATTAATAATGTGTAATAAAAAAAGGGAAATAATCAGATTTGTCTGCATATGTAGGCAGAGTTTTATCTAACTCATCAGTATTCCTTTTAATAATGGCAGAATAATTGCCAGAAAAGTGGTGGCTATGAATACATCATTCATAAAGGGCTTCTTTTTCACAACAAAATTAATTTCATCTTTTTTAATTGGAATGAAGAACAACAAATTCTACTTATGCCTTCTATTTTTAAATGCCTTTGTGCTCAATTTCTATTGCAGCTGCAATTTTATCTATTTGTTATAGAGTAGTTTCCTTTCATAGCGAAAGAATATGGCGTATTTACTTTGGATAATGTGCATCCTATCCAGCCAGAATCCTCCGGCTACTTCCTCGACCTTGGGAAGTGAAAAATTTTCTGAATACGGATTTTGAAACAGATACAATTTATGAATAAGAAAAGTGGCTTAGCCCTCCCCACTAGTTTTCTAATTACTTGATTTAATGGTAAAAGCATTTAGTTTATGCAATAAATGTCCAAGCTATTTTGTTTCTTTAATATTTCTATTGCAATACTTTGCTGTAGAGTTTCAGCCAGCCATATATTTGCTGTTCCACTCTTATGTTCTGTTCTATACAGTCAGCTTTCTAGATAATCTACACTTTATCCCTTCATGAATTCTGGAGTTGTACAAGTTACCATTTTGAAGAAAGGAGATGATTGGATTGAGAGTAAAATACGGGGACTGTGTACATGATGACTATGGAAGCACAGATCTTATAAACTGTCAAACATTGACAAGGAATTCTGTTGAAGCTTTGACTATCATATTCTAGTAGAGGAACATTTGAAACCAAATATGTCTATATACACAGATGTACAGAGACACAGTTCAGAAGAAACTTAGATCTCACATGCTTTAATTAGGAATGTGAATTAAAAAAACAAACAGAAGCAATATTCTATTATATAAGACAGATTCATGCACCTGCTCAAATAAGCCAATTAAAAATTTCCTATATCCTGAATAAGTGCCATAAGCAGTTTTGAGGCATTGACTATTATTTCTTTTGAATTTTCTATTTCACATCTGAAAATATCTGCAAAGTTTTAAATTTATGCATCAAAATTTCCAACTAAAAAAAAAAAAAAAAGGAAGAAAAAATGAAAACCCAAAACCTCAGAAAAATCCCCCAGTATTCCTAACTTCCTTTTTCCTTTTTTTTTTCTTCCTTTTCATTTATTTCTATGATTTTATTTCAGGACCATACTCTGAAATCATAAGCTATATGAATATGCATCATATTTAGGGTGTTGCAGGCTTTGCAATAATTTAATATTTGATTGTTTTTCCTTTTTTTTGCCTCTTTA
>JAWWEE010000001.1:107708625-107746125 GCA_035221455.1 Xenops minutus | reverse complement strand
AGTTACTAACCAGAAAAAAAAATGGCAAAAATTAAGTGATTTGTATACCTCCAAATAAAATTAAATAAAGATAAACCTGAAACTTTAAGTTCTGCTAGTTTTATAGTGTACCTTCAGGCCAGCTACAAGGCTCACAATAAACTGCATTTACTGCAATTTTCAGTTTCCTTCCATTTTTCAAATGCCATCATTTTCAGCAAGACAAAAAGATGAATTCTGCTTTGAAATATGAACATCAATTATTGACAAAATCAAGACCACGCTTTCCACTTAAACGTATTCAGTCAAGTCCTGAGTTGCCCTACTAGTATTACAAAGTTTTATATTTGCAGGCAAGGAAAAAAGAAATTCAAACTCCTAAAAAAAAAAAAAAAATATTTTGATAAAGAATTAGTAATATGCCTTTTTCACAGGTACAGTATTATTTTATTTGTTTTCAGGAATTATGCTGGAAACAAAACAGGAATTGCTTTACTGTCTTGTTCTCCTTAGCCTTTTTTTTAATTTTTTTTTTTAATTAGTTTAATCCTTGAGAGGAAACATTGCCATGAAACAATCTGTCATTTATATAAGTAGAAGAGTGACAAGCTCAACTGGTCTCTAAAAGCATAAAACCCAGATTTTTTAAAATTCTACAAAAACTTTTACGTCACTCCAGTGACTTCAATACCTTTCATTCCAGCCCTCAGTTAATGAGATTTCTGAGATTGTTGTCCAATACAGAGTAAGCTGAATTTATTGCAACTCTATTATGGAGATTCAATGGTCAAAACCAAAATCAGAATTAATTATCACAGAAGAAAAAAAAATAAATAAATCTGATGCACACATTAGTGGATGGCTGAAATAGTACCCGTTGTGGGACTTCCCACATTTCTAGAAAAGCAACTTTGAAAAAAATAAATAATCCTAACACAAAAGTACCTTAGAAAAAGAAACTAAATGAATAAAAGATTAGAGCAAAATATGTGATTTATTCTTCCTGTAAATTTGAATTAGTCTTTGCCTTAAATGAATAACATGTAGATGTGCTGCACTGTTTCATTTTACATTTTCTATTAGCTCTGAAAGACTTTTTAAAAAGGAGTAGTTGTATTATTAAAAAAAACAATCAAACAAAAAATAATGATGTATATTTACTGTAACATCTCTCATTTCAACAAAACATGAACAACTAAAGAATTGAGATTTGTTTTGTTTCTAGAGTTACACAGTGAGCTTACATAAATCTGTTGGAAACAACTACCATACTACCAAAGACTTCGTTTCTTGTATAGTAAGAAAGTATTTATATTAAAGTATCATTTACAGACTTTCTTTTTTTCTTTTCTACTATGTTGCTTTCAAAATTTCTGTTAAAAGGATTATGCACAGGTGTGCACAAAGATGTCCAGTGTTTGATTTATCAAGAACCCACAACTCCTGGAAATGTATAACAGACACAGAGATTAGTTTTATCATTAATGTGTGGACACAAATGACACTGGAACGCAGTTTTTGTAAATGTTTATGAACACAAAGAAGCTATTACCAAAAGTGCTTTAAAAACAGTAGTTTAATGGATTTGGTGTAAAATGTACAATTAAATTAAAATCATGCCTATTCCATCTCTAAATTCTATTTTTAGTATCATTTACTCCTCTGAATTTCAGACATACGCTTGAAAAGCACTATGGAATGCTTAAATTACAGTTGCTTGAACGTCATTTGATGATGAGCCATTCCAATTGGTTAAAAAAACATAAAGATTCTGGTTAGACTATTTTTTTTACTGAATCAGTGGTAACGCAGCAATTTCCATTGACTTGTCTCTAGCACTTATTAAAATACATAATATAACAATTTAGTTTCCTATTAGGATTGCCATGTCAGACCTTTGTCTGAGGGTCTGACTCACAAGTAATCAGGAGATAATAACACTATGAGAGTCAGGAAGACTCTGTTAAATTAGTGCAAATGAAGAGAATCAGTCTAGACTCTACTGCTCTTTTAAAATAAGCTTCAATTATTTTTATTTTCAACTCTCTGAAGCTCCAAGGAAAGCAGAAATCGGAAGATTAAATCTGGCTTCCATTATGGCATAATAAACATGAAAAATCTCCATGTGTTGAATGAAAACATAGGAAATAAAAAAAAAAAAAAATCGCAGAATCAAAAGCAGAAATTATTGAAACTTACTGGAGTATATTTAGAAATACAAATAATCTGTGGATGAAAACCAGTGTTCCATTATTTTCAGAGAATGTACTTAAGTGAAAGAGTATGCTAATACTGGCTGATTCCAGAATATGCAATATCACAGCATGTAGAATCAGACATCACACAAAGTAAAACTCACTTTTCATAGTGCCAGCATAGTGAAGGAAAAAAAAATCTAAAAAAACCCATAATTCTCCAATTTTTTGTATACTGATATTAACATATCAGTGGGAAAATTGTTTACCATGTCCTCTTCAGCACTTGTCTTAGAGCTTAAATATTTTTTCAAGAAGATTGAAAGGATATTTCCATGGATTTTTCAATGTATAAAAAATGAACTAGGAAAGAACAGGGTTAATCTATTGATTAACAGTTAAACCAAGAAACTTCCTGCTTTCTATGGGCTAGTAGGTAATGAATGCTTAATTAACTGTAAAAAATCATACCCACAGGAATGATTCAGATGAACATTGCTCTTGTGATGAAGCTAAATTGGCTAAAGGTAATTTTAAAGAATTAAATAAGATTCACAATAAGTTAGTGGAAATTAGAGTGGGTTGTGTCGTCCACTCAGCAACCGAATGGGAGGTTTCTGTAAAGAATGTGACAGAGTATCTTGTAACTCAATCAATCATATTTTTTTACTTCTGGCTAAAATCATGTGCCAAGTGGTTCTCTGATGAATCCATATGTGGCTTCAAGTATTTGCCTTTTCATTTACGTCAGTGCTCAGATGTTGGGTTTTGCCTTTGAACTAGCTTTTACCAAATTCTTTGGACAAGGCACAAAACATCTGTGAACGTTAATGTGTATTCTCTACGCTTGCATCATCCTATTGAAAAGAATCTTGTTGCTTTCATTCATATATATGGGAAATTAAACAACCACAGACAGGTGTATTCCTATGGAAATTGTTAGATAAATGCCTCCCTTTTTGTGATTAAATAAAAATTTAAAAATTTCTATATTTTCCCCCATCATTTTATTACCTTGAGATGCCACTAAACCTTGTGTTTGGAACATAAAAATAAATACATGTTTCCTTTTCTAATGGCCAGGACTGAATTAAAGGCATATCTTTTCTTCACAAAGCAGTGAGAGAGGACTACACAAGTACTCCAAGAATATACCAAAATATACATGATCAGACAATATAATACTAAGGATGCCAATGTGACAGAAATCTGGATGGATCCAAACCTGTTGAAATTTTATATATAGTAGCACCTTATGAAGTTACTTACAGTGTTTGAATGTAGAGAGAGAACTATAAGCATCAATCTTTCAAAAAAAGAAAAGATAATTTGTGGAGATGTTTTCTATTTCAGTTGTGGAATTTAAAAACCGACATTGATAGAAAGATGTAGCTTTTAAAAACAGTTTTGTTGGTGTGCTTATTTCAAAGATAGATAAATTCAGAAATCAAAGAAATTAAAATATTGGCTTAATTTCTCAACCTTTCAAACAAGGTTGAATGCAGAAAAATATTTTAAAATACCGTAATATAGTAAGCAAACTCTGAGAACTGTAGCTGGACAAAGGGAGACAAATGTACTTAATAGTCAGTTCCTGTCTGGGAAAAAAGAGCATGAAATAATGTGCAATGCAGTCAGGAGGTCAGACAAAAAGAATAAAGTCATTTTTTTCCTTGGAACATTGAGATGACGTATCACAACATATTACTCAGCAAAATATTACCTGCACTCCAGGTTCTTATGTGCAATAAGACAGATGTTAGATGCTTTAGAAAATGCTAGTAGGGCTCATGTTGCTGAAAAGATGAAAAATGAGTTTGAATATAGAGCATTGGTTTCTGCTCTGCACATACATCATGGAAGAAATGTGTCTTTACAGGAAATCAGATGATTTTATCAGCTGAGTAGATTTTGGAAGAAAGGAAGGGAAGGAAGTGCCTCAAATGATTCATGGACGTGTATGACACTGGCATCAATGAAGGTTGGATTTGTGAGGAGAGGCTGGGATAAAGATCCATAGAGGTGTTCTGTTATGTTTCGTTAGGAACAGGGTTCATCTTGCACAGGTTTTGCGGAGCTAAATGACAATATGCAAACTGGTCCTATGCTCTTGATGCCAGAAATCAAGAGCTTCCAAAAAACCACCAGACCTCAGTCACTTTTCTCTACGATTTTGAACTTTCTCTGTCAAAATAAAGACAAAATTTTGAAAGGTGCCCAAACATTTTCATATCTATGATAGCAAAATGCATTATAAAATAGTTCATCACACAGAGACCTAAAAATAGAATCACTGCCTTTATGCCAAGCAATCCTTAACTCTACTTTCAAAATACAAAAAATGCTGAAGAACCTAGAAAGCCTTCTTTAGTTAACTATATTACATTACTTTAATATAATATTGTAAAAGAAAATCTGCTTCTACACTACCTGTTTAACTTTTTAAAATTAGAATGGATAAAATTTATCTCTAGAATGAAAATAGTCCACAACCCCAAAACCTGGCAATAACAGACAGAGAAGCAAGAGAATTCTGAATTATGTTAAAAATTGAGTTGAAAAAGATTTTTTTCCCTCCATGCATTAATTAACTCAATACTGTAACAATATCTGTTTGGTTTAGGAGAGTTTTTTAACATTTTGGTTTCATATCTGCCTTATGTGGACTGTGATGCAGCTTTTTTTTTTTTTTTTTAATAAAACTGAAAGTTCATGTCCTAATCTGTGTTTCAAGGTTTTCTTTTCTGCTCTGTTGAATACAAAGTCTAAATTGACTGTCACCTCTATTTTTAGAAATTACTATTAAGTCAATGCTTTAGCTGATAATTGACAGCATCTCTACCATATAAGCTCCCATGCCACGAAAGGGATCAAAAATAATTGAGAGGCAGGTAACTTCTACTTTTTAAATTTTGTCTCAAAGTATTTCGTAGAAGCTGAAATCAGCTTAAAGCGCTTTGCTTAACTTAATTACTTAGTAATATAACACTGCATGGTCACAGCTTTGAATTATGGTACATTTATAAAAGTCAAACATCAGAAAAGAAAATTACTCCTCCCTACGATCATAAAATAAATTTAAAAATGGAGCCAAATTATATGGGACTGAAAATTATGTGGCTATTAATTTAATACAATGATTTTGTAGAAATGCCAAACGTACCCTGCAGTCTGCCTGACTGCTGCCCTGCCAGTCCTCTCCATCACCAATCCAACAGGTGTTATTCCATTGTGTTATCCTTGATCTATTAACCTATTTCAGACTAGAATGCACAAATATACACTATATAGAACAGAAGAAATAACTGTGATGCCACATAATAGAATCTCTCCTAGGACTGAAACATTTCAGGAAATGTTTTATTACTTTACAAAAAGTTCTCAGTCAGCGTATCAGGGATGTGCAGTGCAAACCAGCAAAATAAATTAAAAGGTATAAATAGCCATGCACAGAGAACCAAACAAATAGAAAAATCCTCTTTGATAATCAAAAGGAGAATTTTGGAGGTTGAATACTGACGTCTGACATTTGACATTTAATTTTATTTTTCTTAAAAGCAGTCCATAGCTCCACTGATTTACATCTGGATGTGCCATTTTGCAGACACTGAAGGAAAGCTAGCTGCCATATAAAATTAGAAATCATCTTTAAAACATTAAGTAAACAAATGAAAAGTGCACATGAAAAGTTGAACTACAGGGAAAATTAATATAACATCACTGCTTTATTGTTTGTTCTTCTTTGATATGTACCTATAAATGTCAAAACACAGCAGCGCTCCTACAGGAAAGAGATGAAAATTGAAGGGCTCAGCTGCTACTGAACAAGGCACTTTCTCAAGACTAATGCAAGATAACATCTCCCCCCATTCCTTGTTTGGTCTGTTGAAAACTTGGATCAGTGAGCATTTCCTGAACAGAGAATTGAAGCTAGACAGATAGGAAGAGAAGGTAGAGGAGAAACTGGAAACTTTTTGCTAGTAAAATTAGGCCAGCAGAAAATTGCTACTCTCCTTGCCCAGAGCAAGGATGACACAGGAGCTGTGACTCAGAGAGGTGTCCAAATTTTGATGCCTCTAGGGCATCTCATTAAATAATGCAGTTCAACTCTTGCACTTTCTGTACTTAATAAAGGCAATACGATGCTAGAATCAATTATTGGGAGATACTATATAAAAGTTCAGGTTACTTTAAAATATATAGGGGATTTCATCAACGTAAGTATCTCAAGAGGATGAAGCCAGGCTCTTCTTGGTGGTGCCAAGCAATAACAAGAGGAACAGGCAGAAAGTGGTGCGCAGGAAGTTCCACCTGAACATGAGGAAGATATTCTTTACTGTGTGGGTGACCACGCACTGGAACAGATTGCCCAGAGAGGTTGTGGAGTCTCCGTCACTGGAGATATTCAAGAACCATCTGGATGCAATCCTGTGTAATGTTCCTTAGGATGATCCTGCTTGAACAGGGAGGTTGGACCCACTATGGTCCTTCTCAGCCTTAATCATTCTGTGATTCTGTGCTCCCCAAGGTTTACAACTGAGTGATTTGCCATTTTGTTTCTTCTTCAGATGCAAAAGAACAAAGTGATGTCAATTCACCAGAAACCTACTGAGTTTCTTGGAGCTGAAAAGATTTACATCTGTTCTGAACATATTCTAAAGATTTTTGAGGAATTTGATTGACAAAAACAGTGATCTTGAAATGCAACTAGAGGAAGTGCTTTCTATTCACAGAGATTGTCAAGTTGAGAAGTTCAATAACAACTCAAAAGTGAAGAGGGAAACTTGCCAAAGAATTGGATTGCTGGATAAAAACAAGGACGAGTACCCAGAAAGGAGAAAAGTATACATTTAAAAATGTAAAGATTATTAGCTTCCATTTAGTTAAAAGCTAAAATATTATCTTGGTAGACTAAAGATTGAAATTTTAATGTCCTCAGCCCTTATTTTTAATTTTTTTTAATGCACTGTTGGAAGTACCTAATCTGGAAAGTTAACATTTTTCTTATAAATTATTTCCTGTGGCAATATATTTGCCATGTTTAACTGTATTAAAGTCAATATGTAAGTTACGTCTTTTACTTGTTCAGGGTAAATACTGTTTCCCAGATCTTCTGACATTTGAAATAAACTAACATAGCCGGCTTTAAATCAGGAGGGCTTCGCTGTTACATGCAAATGATAGGAAGATTCCAAAGTATTGTGTTTGGAGATCTCTTCAAATTGATGCTGCACCTTCATCTCTCTCTCTAAAGATGCAGCTCATTCACTAGGTATATCCTTTGCATACGTGAAGCAGACTCATGCCACTGATGCTCTGTGTGGGACTTGCAATTCAGTAAAAGACAAGTTTAAAGCTGCTCATCCAGATTTTGTTTTAAAAAATCAGCTCTCCTTCATCTCAAGTGCTTCACTTCTGCATAATCCCATGCTAGATGCAGGCAGCCAAGACTGGGAGAAAGTCAGTAATGGAACTCCTGTAAAAGCCAGTTTGAAGTCTTAGCATTAAAGGTGAACCACACTGCTTGAGAATCATATTTGTATTTTACTTTAAAGTGTCTTTTCAAACACAGCTCTGTAACTATGTTAGGAATTGAAGAAAATAGAATGTTACATACAATTAATTCAGAATTTGCTTCTTTATTTTGTTGGAGTTGTGGGAGTTTTTTGTTTGTTTGTTTCTTTTTATTATTGGTTTTGTTTTGTTTTTAAATCGCCTCCTCTCCTACCTCTTGCCACAGCTTTATCTCTTTTTCTTTCAGTGGAAGCAATTACACCCTTTTTTAAGGCCCTGGGTTAGCTATATACAAAACTATTTAATTACCTGTGATTAGCTTCTGAGCTGACACATTAATCCCTTTGGATGCCAGCCTCAGAAAGAAAGCAAAACAAACAAAGAAAACCTCACATATTCTGACCACTGAGCAGTCCATCCTTGGGCATGATATCCTATAGACACCCAGAAGAGTCCTGAGGAAAGTATTAGATGCTGTAATATCCAATTTAAACTATAGAATAAAATGGTGTTAAAAAGTCAATTGTGGCCAAGGAGATTCATCTGCAAATGCTTTAGTGCTTCCCATGAAAAAAAAAGTTATCCACTGATTTCATCTGAAACAGACAACATCCCAAACTCTGCTGGAACTTCTCTGCCAACCCTCCTCCTCCACCCCCAATTTTCATCACTCTGCATAATTCTAAATTTTAAGTCATATTTTGGAAAACAGGAACCTAGGCATGTACGATAGAGATGATATTTTATCAGAAAAAAACACAAAGGATATTCAAAAACATAATGTGAAGAAAAAACAACATTCAGAAATGTCCTGTATACAGAAACTCTCTGTATACAGGAGATGGAGGTAACTATAATATCAATGATACAATATTCAAGTAAGATTTTGCACATTGAAGAATGGGAAAAATTGGTTCCTTAGGGACCAGAAATTCTTCCTTACAGTAATAATGTTCTCTCGGGGAATTTTTAACTTGATTATGGTTACTTTTGAATTATAAAGCCCCAAAGAAATTGAATAGGTTTATGACTTTTAGTCCAGTTTAATTATTGTATCCATTGAATTTGGGTTAACTCCTTAATTGTTTATTTTTCAGATGATCCTTGAGTTACAGACACTCTCCTCCAGGTGACCTGCTTCCTCACATGATCTGGCAGTAACCAAAAACAACTTCTTCAACAAAGCACCTATTCATCTAATAAAACATATTGTGCTTCCTAACAAAGTTTTCCTTTCCTGAAACAACCACTAGTACACTAGTACTAGTGTTGTCACAAGTTTCTAAAATTTAAAGTTTTTTTTCACCTATTAGTTAAGAGCTCTAATGAATTTCTCAAAATATAAATTGGTACTGTTGTCCTGTTAAAAATAATGAACAGAGGTTTTTCTGAAAAAAAAATAGTAAGCAAAGCTGTTAATACAACTCTAGGCTTTTATTATAATTGGGTATTTTATTGACAATGTTATTCTTAGATTACATGATGATAAGGATGGATCAATTGAAATTACTAAAATTTTGTCATTTTGGATTTTTGTGCCTATATCTTAAATAAAAGGTGTAATATGAATTAAAACCATAGAAAAATGGTTTTGACCTTGTGATTATTTTGGTTAGGATTGTTTTGTCGTGTTTTCAAAGAAAAGATGCTTATTATTGCCCTCTTTCAGAAAGTTATATAAGCTAGCTCATGAAAACTTAAGATTGTTGCTCAATAATTAGTGTCATTCACTGTTTCAATGAGACATTGTAGTATGCTGGATATTTATCGATGGAACATTTTTTTTTACAGAAGTTTTATTGACAATCAGCTACACTTCAAAGAATTCTTCCCAATCACACAGTTTGTCTCAAAGGTCTTACTCTAGCCATTAATATATTAAAAAAATCAGAATTGTGATTTATTTAAAACCCCCTACTTTTCATATAACAAATTTTCAATGTATTTCAATGAATTTAAATAACTTTTTATGTAAACAAAATAAAAAATGGATGGGCCCATCAGATTTTTATTCACATCAAGAACTTAAATCTCCACTAGCCTTTAACAGAAGCAATAAATTGCCTTAAGGAAAAGACCTAAAAAATCTTAGATAAAAGAAAAGCATACATATGGAAATAAATTATGCAGAAAGTTGAACTAATTGAATATTAAATTTTCTCTTTTGGTTTCATTATAAAGGTTTTTAAGGAAGAAGTTAATTTACTTAGTTTTATTTAGATTAATCCTTTTTTGTTATTTTACTGCAGATAACAGGCTGTTATCAACAAGCTCTCTTTTTCTTTTTTTTTTTCTTTTTCTTTTTCAGATGTTTTAGGATTCTTGATCTATATCTTACAGATTTTCAATTCATGCATTAGGTCTATCTGATCTATGAGATAATATTCTGAGAGCCCTAGCAGAAGACAAGAGTCCAAAAGTAACAGCCAATTTCCCAGAGAATTTGTGCAAGCTCTGTCCCTGGAGGTTTCAAAAGACTCACATGAATAAAGTCCTGAGCAACCTGGCTTGATCTCAGAGCTGACCCTGTTTTAAACCTGAGACCTCCAAAGGTCTCGTCTAACCTGAATTATCCTATAAAAGAAATTTGAAATAAATCAAAAATATTTGACTCAGCCAGCTTCAGTTCATTAACAAATATTTGTACTAACAAAACCACATGAATTTGAAAAAAAAAAAATCTTCTGTTGTGGTCAAAAAGCACTTCAATATCATTCTACTAACAACTGTAGCACAGGAAATCCACACAACATCTCATATTTATTTCACTGCATTTCCTCAAAGGTCTATCTGTTTAACCATATTCTTGAGACAAAAATATCATATTTCTGAAAAGCTTCTCAAAGACTATTCCAAAATGTTCCTTTTGCATCAGGTTGATTTTTCTCTTCAACACCATTGTGACTTATTAAAGACATATTAAAAAATGTAAAGAAATGCGGACTACAGATCAAGGGAGGGGATCCTCCCCCTTCAGCATTCTGATGAGACCCCACCTGAATCACTGTGTCCTGTTCTGGGGTCCTCAACATAAGAACATGGACTTGCTGAAGTGGGTCCAGAGAAGGGCCACAAAGATGATCAGAAGGCTGAACCTCTCCTGTGAAGGCAGGCTGAGGGAGTTGGGGGTTGCTCATCCTGGGAAAGAGAAATCTCCAGGGAAACTTTAAAGCCCCTTCCAGTACCTAAAGGGGGATTGCAAGAAAGATGGAGATAGACTTTTTACCAGGGCCAGTTGTGACAGGAGAAGGAGCAGTGGTTTTAAACTGAATTATACTGGACATAAGAACCTCTTTACAACGAGGGTGGTGAGGCCCTGGCACAGGTTGCCCAAAGGAGCTGTGGACACCCCATCCCTGGCTGTGTTCAAGGCCAGATTGGATGGGGCTTTGAGCAACCTGGTTTAGTAGAAGATGCCCCTGCCCATGGCAGGCCTGTTGGAACTAGATGATCTTTCAAGATTGCTTCCAACCCAACCCAACTCAACCCATTCTATAATTCTATTATTCTAATTAGGACTAACACTTTTATTTCAAGTGCTGTCCATATGTATCAAACAGGTAAGTAGTAGCATATAGAGATATATAGCATATTTTTCGTCTCAAATACTAGAAGCTGCATGGTTTTCCACCACAAACCACATCACATCTTTGACCTCTATGTTTTCTTATCTAAAAGTGGGTATGATTACAGTTGTAGTCTTTCAAAATGTTGAAGGATATTTTCAGCTTCATCAGGTTGAAAATTGGAATACATTGAAAAGGGAATAATGTATCAATGTAAAAGTCTTAACCAGTATTAGGAAAAAATTTGGCAGAGTCAGAATGCAGGCCACTTGCTTAGGTAAAGTAACCAATTATAAACTATTCTAACAAAATTAAGTTATACTTAAAATTTTACATAATCTTAACAAAGATATCAGGCTTATTGCAGTAAAAACAGATGTAAGTAAAAAAAAATAATCTACATATATTACAATAAAAATCTAAATAATCTAAGATGTGCAAAAAAAAATGGTAATGAATAATCTGCTGTTATGTCTGCAAAAAACATTAAAAGGTCAACAATTACTTAAAAAATACAGTCTTTGTAAACCTTTTCTCAGAATATTTTTTATTTGTGTATCTTATCTTTTCATCCTAAATCTTCCTGTGTGAATTTTTGTTCCTCATGACTTTAGGTTCAGGACTGAAAGTTGCACAATATTCAGAAGTTATCAATAGCCCTAAAATGACAGTTTTCCTATGTATTTTGAAGTGAAGATGCATCTTAAAGTGGAACGAACTAACAAACAAAATAAAAAATGTAACTTTACACAAGAACCTGTCATGCCACTATCTCAGTAAAGTTATAAAATTATAAATTTCAGATTTAACAGTAGCTAAAAATAATAAAAAACGTAATTGTGATAGAGTAAATATTTTCTCCATATCTACTTGAAATGGTAAATTCCAGCTAATGGGATTTGTTTCCATATTTGTTTATATTTCATATACAGCAGTGACTTCAATTATTGATATTTAAGATTACATTATTATGTTTCTGTAAGTCAAACAGAGACTTGTTCAGCATGTATTACAATTTGATCCCAAAAAATATACACCACTGTATTACTTATACCCAAAAAAAAAAAAAAACAAAAAAAAAAAATTATTTCTAAATCCAAGACCAATCCACAAACACACAATAAAGCCCAGGAGGAAGGAAACAGGTCTTCAAGAAGTGGGGGAGGAGGGGGCAGCAAGAAGCTTTGTCTGAAATGTAAACAGAAATTACTCTCACATGTGACTTATCATTGAGAATACTTTACAGCAGTGAAAGACTGTGAACAAAGCATATATAACACATTATTCTTCTCTCTAGAGTGTGATGGAACTTGATGCTTGACCTTTCCCTCAAGCAAGAGACAAGATTTAAAGCCTTCATATTAATTTTAGCCTAGAAATTAATATCAGGCAAATGGGAGAGAAAATAAAGTGGTATTTTCAGTGAACATATTAATGAAATCAATCTAATAAAATATAAATTAAATTATTTTTAATAATTGCAGGTAGAAAAAGAAAGTAATTGAGAAGTTTTCAGAGTAAAAAAAGCAGTTTTGCTGTAAGTAAGTAATTGTAGAATCTATTTTTAAAATTACATAGAAGCATCAAATCATTATTTTTGGAGAAGATCTCCAAGGACAAGTCCAATCTTTAACTGAGCATCATTGTGTCAACTAAAGCATTGCACTAAGTGCCATGTCTAGTCATTTCTTGAACATTTCTAGTGATGATGACTCCACCACTTCCCTGGGCAACCTGTTCCAATTTTTACCCCCACTTGCAACCCCCAACTTGCTACAACCTCCTTTCAGGTAGTTGGAGAGAGCAACAGGGTCTCCTCTGAGCCTCCTTTTCTCCAGGCTAAACACCCCCAGCTCCCTGAGGGAGCTCATCAGGCTTGTGCTCCAGACCCTTCCTCAGCTCCACTGCCCTTCTCTGGACACTCTCCAGCACCTCAGTGTCTTTCTTGCAGTGAGGGACCCAAAACTGAACACAAGATTTGAGGTGTGGCCCCACCAGTGCTGACTACAGGGGGACAGTCACTGCCCTGGTCCTGCTGGCCACACTATTACTGGTACAGGCCAGGATGCCATTGGCCTTCTGGGCCACCTGGGCATACACACAGTGGCTCATGTTCAGCCTCTCTCAACCCCCCTGTCATTTTCCAATTAGCAGCTTTCCAGCCACTGTTCTCCCAGCCTGTAGCACAGCCTGGAGTTGTTGTGACCCAAGTGCTGAACCTGGCACTTGGCGTTATTAAACCACATACAACTGGCCTTGGCCCATCCATCCTTCTTATCCAGATCCTTCTCCTACATGGCAGAGTCTGTCACAGTAATTCACTTCCAAGAGTTCTTACATATTACAAACATTTGTAACTGTCACTATCAGAAAACATAACTCAGAACTTGGACGTAAAATCCTCAACAGCACTGTTTTTCGGGAGGACAGCTATTCCACTGTCTACAGCTTTGTAGAAAATTATGTGCCAGAAACCACTGATCACAATTTTATCCCAACCATTGATCACAATTGACAATATCTTGAAGCTGATGAATGCATCTTGGCACAGCAAACCAGCTATTAAGCCCTTGAGTTTCTCAGCCCAAGAGCATCTAACAATTTGTTGTCCAGTGATGGGTAACTACCTTACCCCGGTACATCTTTCACCTTGTAAATCCATATGGAAGGAAGGAAATGGGAAAAAGGATTAAAAGTACCACGGAACATGAATTTCTTTCTTATCTAGTTTTTAGTGAATGACTGAGTCATTAAGAACAACTACAACCAACTAACCAACCAAATAAAAAAACAAGCCTCTTCTCCCCACAAAGTTATTAATTCTGGAGACTTAGCACAGGACTTCAATATTTTATTTGGATCTCATTGCTTACTAGAAAGAAAAATTTTAGATGTTTCAAACACACAATATGCCTATAATGAGAAAGCAACTTTGCTGAATGGTCTTGTTCAAGTAGAGTTGAAAATTAATAACTGATTCTCCCTACTGAAAGCAGTAGCATTGGTAGATATGAACCATCGTGGATCCTAAGTGCAACATCAACTATAGATTTGACATGAACATCAGCATTTGAACACAATTGTCTTCAATACCAAATACACACAAAACATGATGGCTCTGTGCATGTATGAGAATAGTAACAGCTACTCTGAAATGCAGGGTTATTACACATGCACTACTTAGCAGTGACAAAGTGAAAAAAAGTCATGAATGAATAAAGCAGTCCACCTAGTCAACTATGCATAAAATTTCATTTTCAGTTTGCCCTGAATTACAGATAACACAACACTAGTCAGATTATAATGACAGCTGTTTTTTAATGGAGTCTTACTGTGAAGGAGAGCTAACAGCTTCTCTAGGCATTGTAAAAGTGTAATCACACTGGAATTCAGTCACTGCATTACATCCTAAAAATTATCCTCTGGTTTCTGTTTTGTGTGTGTGTGTGTGGACACTGATCTCCCATTTTGATGTACTTTTGAGCAAATTCTTACAGTTATAAGTTTTTTAGGTTGTTAAACATCTTCCTGACCAAACTATATTTTTTGTTATTACATCTCATCTTTATGCCATTGCACAGACTTCTGATAATTTAACTAGTAATTACAAGGAAAAAAGTTCAGATAAAAGTAACAGTGACTATTTTAAGCAAATTATTGAAATTTATTAATTCATTAATATGTTTGCCATAAATTTGTTTTCTTTCAAAATTTGAGAAAAATAAATAATAGACATTTTTCTTACCTCAAATATGATATACTAATTACTTTCAAGTGGGTTTTATGGTATATATTTCAAATATAGATAAAAAAAGTTATTACAATTTAAAAATACAAGCCATCCTATTCTACCATTCCTAACCACCAGAAGCAATTTGATTCTCCTCTCCTTGACATGACAGCTACATTTCACAATAAAAATGCATTTTCTGATAAATGCAGTTTGCCATGTTGGTTTTTTTTTCAGATTGTTCTGTCATTTTAAGCTTCCTGCTTCATCCATTAATAGTCCCATTTTGCTAAAACTTCACAGCAAGTAATATGCTACCAAAATAAAAGCATGCATATTTGTAAACTTATACCAGCTAACATTTCTGATGAATAATCTTTTCAAAAAATGTTTCTTACCCAACTAGAATGTTCTGTTACTGACCCTTAATTAATTTCCTAGAACAATGAATGCAAAGTTCAAAATTTTATTTTGTCTCTCAAACAATAAAAATACAAATTGCACTTAAAATGCTGCCAATGGCAAAGATAAACATATGATACAAAACATATGATGCTGCAGAGTATGTAAAGTGGCCTGGCACAGTCAGAAGAATAAAAACAGGGCACTCACTGGCCTCCATTCTGGCCTGCCCCTTGTGAAACCATGAGCTATGCATTAGTCACTTCTAGAAGAGGCAGCTTGACTCCTTGTCATATTGGCTCAACCTGTTTGATTAGAAAGGTCTCAGAGGTTGACATATTGTTCCATGTTTTCCCTCCTCTCTTGCTCTGCTGCAACCCAGCAATCACCTACGTAAAAGCTTAACAGCATCTATACTGGCTCCATGATCCCTAAGAAGGAATTAAGCCTTCCTTCCTAAGAAGGAATATCATAGTTATCTTATATAGACAGGTTTTTTGTCTGTCTCTCTGTTTTTCCTTTAAAGATTGACTCTGGGTTATACAATCAATTACATTCACAGAAAATTCAGAATTTGAGACAAGTCTACCTTGTGCTTTTTAAAAACATATTATTAACAACAGCTTTACTGCTGGTTGCGTTCTTTTGATCTGGACAATCCATGTATGTTGCTGGTTTTCTTGAAAGTTGTAGACTTTATGGTCTTCTCTTTTAATATCCCAAGCCACCATCTGTGTTTCATTTGCTATGAAAAACGTCATTTAAAAAAATATCATAGTGAATTATATAAAAGTGTATGAAGGTAGAAAGTCTAGTATTAGTCTGTTATTTTTTCCATAAGAAAAATACTATGTTCCTTGCATTAATAAGGATATTAACTATGGGCAAAAATGAGGTGGCAAGACAATGGTAAAATATATGTTATATATGTTCATTTTTTCATATAGCCTCATTTATTGTCTCAAGTTTCAGTAGAGTTTCAATATATTTGTAATTTCCAAGAAATAACTAACCTTACTGTGAAAGAAACTGAACATTCTGAACACTTACCAAGCAATTTTAGCTAACGTTGGTTGCAGGTAGGTAAAATTTCAGAACCTGATGTGACAATAGCTCCAGGTATTTCCTTGGTATGTTGCACTCCACATTAGATCAACCCATGATGAGAGGTAGATTTAGGGAAATCCTTATCTGGAAAAATCGAGGGTCTGCAGCATGTACATACAGCCTCGAAGGTTTGCCTGAATCCCTTAAGAAACACTGTTTCAAGAACAGTCCTGAAGTTACTTAATTGAACTGCACACGGTCCTGAGCAACCTCCTGCAGCTAACATTGCTTGAACTAGGGGTGTTACATTAGGTGATCTTAAGAGCTCTATTCCAACTTAAATGACTCTGTAATCAAAACTGGAATTATCAACTGGAGGTATTTTAACTGGAATGACAATGTATTTAAAAGAGAATAAAAATTGTATCTTTTTGTCAAGGATAAAAAAGAGTAATTTGTGGAAGTGGGCTCCTCCAAATGGATTTTCAGATTGCTTCAACTCAATTCTCTGCTTTATATCTGTACACCCAACAGTTTCCTGAAACGAGTTATGCTTTCAGAGCAGAGATGAAATTACAGGAGCACTCATCTCTCAACTAACATAATTGTGTTGCAATTTGCCATTACAGCAGACTGATAAGTCTCCTTATAATTGGGGGGGGGAAGGGGGAGGGAAGGAGGGAGGGGAAGATACAAATATAAATCCTAAATCAGCTTGTGCAATCTGGTTTTGAAATAAAGACCACAACAGCAAAGACAAGACAAAGACACTCTGCACAGGAATGGCTGAAGATTTCAATATTGAAATCTAAAGGATGTCTTTTAACACTAAGTTGCTTCCCCTGTATCTGTGTATGCAGCACTGATAGCACTTTCTCTCTCCAGCCTTCAGGAAAAGCAAGTCAGTCCATATTTTAATCTAGGATAGATTTCATTAATTTTAATTTGCTTTAAGTGTAGTAACAAAACATATTCTAAGGGGCAGAACTTATTATCATGGCTCTTATTTCTTATTTTAATAATATTTCACAACTGAATACATTTAAATACAAAAGATGTATCAGAGGGCCATTACTTGGTCTTGAGGGTTTTTTGCCTCCTTATTCTCCACAGTCATTATTTTACATAAAATTGACAGGATAATATTCAAATAAATAAATCCTCTGCAACAGTGATTTCTGATCAAAGGTCACTTTTTCTTTTACATCTTCTAGGCCATTTGCCAAGAGGTACCAATCACTGAAAGAACCACTAACGATTCCACAGAGAAAATAGGGACTGCGGAAATGGAGAGTCATCTTAAACAGCTGCTAAAACTCAATGACTGAACTATGTAAGAATATCTATTACTGTCCTTTTGGCTTCAGATTTTGTTTTGTCTCCTTTCCTATCATTAGTCATTTCTTAATATATGTTGCACACTATAAAACACTGACCCTTTCCTACAACACAGACAGTCCTTTCACATACTGTGGTATTATTCACTGTCTCCCAGGACTCTGGAAAGTATCAGTATGGATCCTAGCAACAACAAAAGGTCATATAACTATTTTTAAAATGCCAGCCATCCTGTTCATAAATGCTCACAGGACAAGTAATAGTTATTGCTCTCATAGCGGCTCCAAAATAAGTAATGTGTCACAAAGGATTTATGCTTGCAGTGCAATCATTCCTTATTGCCCAAATACTGTAGTAGAACAGAATCGTACTTGTTTCTTAATAATATAGTCCCCACCTCCCCCACAGTACACAATCCATATATTTGCTGTTCTTCTGACATATTGAACAGTATCCATAGCTTATAAAAACAGAATAGAGACCACTGGAGCCAAGCCATCACCACGGCCAAGCATGTTTAACCTCACTAACAAAACTTAGTGTTCTTTTCTGCAAGATTATTATTCAAGGTTTTTCAAATGAAAACTTTACATTGAAAATTACGCCACAGCAATTCAACACATACAATATTCTGTAGCTAAATAAACATGCAGGACTGCATAGGGTTATTCCTAAAATACAAAAACAAACAAACACCCCCCCCCCAATGCTTCCATATGCAGTTGGTGTAAACAAAAAAAATCTTCAAAACCATATACTAAAGGAACCCCCTAATTTCCTGAATATGCGACAATTTACTAAATAAGTTAATTTTCACCTACCAATAATCAGCTAGGTTTTTACCTTCATAAATTAAGGACAAAGTTGAAGATCATACCAAAATTGGTGTGACTTTGTTAGAATTGGCTGCAGGGTGGGGATATGGAGACTTTTACTGTCTAAATAAGGTGCTAAAGGACACCAATTTCCCTCTAACATCCTGATGCCACGTAGTAATAGCAAGGTGTAAAAGTTTCCTGGGGGTTTTATTAATTCCAGGAGGCCTCACAGTTCTGTCCAACAGACAGCAAAAGTTCAGGACAAAGAGTAGAGCATTTACAGAGTTTTTACTTCTCTAGATGATCGAGACCTCCGCCCCAGAAGACAGAAGCAATCATTCATCTCAGTTGATCTCATTTTTATATATTCAAGGGTTATTTTGAAGATCTTCTCTCTTTAAAAGTAATGTTCAAGTAGGAAAGCAAGTAAACCTTCTCCCCCACTGACACATAACTATAAGAAGGTGTATACATTGTAAAGTGATGAGGTAAAATCCAAGGAAGTGGATACACCCAGTTAATTCATTCTTCAATTATGAAGAACAAGTTTTAACATAAAAATAAAAGGTAATGATTTCTGTTACACATTAAAAAGGGGAGGAATGACCACCTCTAAATCAAAACAAAACAGGTGCAAAAAGTAAACTAAAATATCTTTTATTCTTAGGATAAAAATCAGCAGAATATTAATGTTAATAAAATCAGTATGGAATGAATTAATAGATCACAGTATAAGAAGGCTGACTGAAATGAACAAGGATTTCTGTTTATCTCTATTGTGCTACTAACTATAAAAGGTTCACCGTCACCTTTTTCTCTCTTCTCCCTCAAAAAGAAATCTTTCAGACCTTTTCCCATTCAGTCTCACAGCTACAACCACAAACTAGGCTGCATATTTATATGCCAATCCAAAGTGAATTTTGTGAAGTAATCCTCATAAGAAGTAAGGCTCACTTCCTAATCAGGTCATGATGCAAAATATTCCTGTCCCCCAATGCAGCTTTTCTTAGGACTGACATTCACTATATTTTTTCTTCTTGTCACCAAACAGAGAAATAGAAAAAAGGTTTTCATAGTAATGACAGTAGTCTTGATTGTTCTAGCTTAAAAGTAAGTCATTGTCCAAGGAAGTTCATCTTGTACATCAAATAGACATAGATTCTAAATATTATTTCAGGTTCTACGTAACCACCCGACAAGCCACAAGCCTCATCAATTAATAATGGAAAACTAACATCCTGTAGCAGAGTGAAAACAACAGCTAGGAGCCGTTAATATCAACTGACACAAACTCCTATGGTTTAGAAGAAGCATATCCTTTCATTGCTGTAAAAGCTTTGCCACAAGCTCAGTGTATTGGAGTACTGTATATGTGAGTGTTCTGCTTATAAACTGTATAACAAGAAGAACAACAGATATATTAATTTATTTTTGAACCATCTTCTTACTATTCAATGTGTATCAGGTCCAGTATGGCATTCATCAACTAATTACCTTTCGACAAGAGTCCAAAAAGAATATACGTAGGCAATGAAAACACGGGCAGAATGCAAAGCAGAATGGCACTACTGAAAGAAGGACACAAAGAGGAAGACGGTTATTTATGCAGCACTACACACTTAGGACACCAAGTCTCATGTGGAAGGCTTATAAAAAATACAAATGCTGAAACACTGGATACCAGACCTGTAAGCCTCAGCACTTAATTATGTGCATTTTCTCAAAATGGTTTTGCCATGTAAGCTGTATTTTATATTTCTATATATAATAATTTTCTGCAAAATACTGATGATTCAATTATTAGGTGCAAATCACTAAACTAAATCAAAAATTCTTCCTACCTGCAAAGAGCTATCATACTGTCTTGACCTCCATAGGTACATCCCTTACAGCACAAATGAAGAATTTTCGTTCTATGGATTTTATTTTTTTTTTTTAACTAAATTGCTAGCTCTCATTATGGCATTTCTCATGAGATGTAAACCTTTAGCTTTGTGGATGTTAAGGCCCACATTGCAGAGATCATGTGTTCTCTTTCCGGTTAAAAGAAACATTGTCAAAAAACAGAAACTGTCTTTTTTTTTTTTTCCCCCGAGAAATCCTTCATATATATGCTATTATTCTCTAAAATATTCTTTCAAGATAACTAAGTCATAAAAATTCAATAATGGCCTTAATTTTTAAAAATACCTGCTTATCATTCTTAAAAAGTATTGAATTTATCAAACAGAATAACTACTTGAGATCTGAGTACATATTTCCGGCCTGTTCCTCAGAATTCCAGAACAAAAAAAAAATAAAATCTTGAATTATTTCTACCTCATTAAAATTCATATTTTGCTCCCACAAAAATATACTAAAATTCAGAAATAGCATCGCAGTGTCAAAGCTCTTTACTACATTTTTTTTTTCATAACGTTGATCTTTCATACAAGAACAACAAAAAGAATTACCCATATTGGCTAATAATAGCTAAGGCACAAAAATACTAGACATTAAAAAGGGAAGTAATCTTCTGCTACATGACAAAATACATATGTAGGTTTTAACTTCACCATAATGATGTGAAGGATCTCATACATATTCCAATAATCCAGCATTGGAAAAATTGTCTTTCCAGTAAAACTATTCCATTGGACAATAAATCTGATCTAGAAAAGAAAATTTCCATTCGCAATAGCAGAACTGAACACAGAATATTATAATGAAATGAAAAATAATCTGTAGAAAAACAGAACTACAGGCAGTAATAACAACTCTCATGTCTTTTGATACAAAGCAACACCAGATTTTTTGGCAATTATAGTGCAAAAAAAGTGAATACACTAATACTGTCTGAATATATTGATCAGATCATAATTGTTTTATGTAATGAAATTTCATTAGAAACTTTTTCCCACTTATTCCCTTTTAACAGAGTAGGTTTTTAGCAAAACAACAAAACCCCCAAACCTTTCTTTCTTTTGTCTATTCAGCATCCTTAGAAAAAACCACCAGATGGCAATGCAGTGTTCAAGTATTTCATTTAACATACATACTACAAGGAAAAAAGTCTGAATGCATCAGCATGAGGCTCTTTCCTAACCTACTTCCTCTTTGATGAATATTAAATAATTCATAAGCAAAAACTCTATTCACCACAAGTAAGTGATCAAATACCATTCAACCTGTAAAGAACAGACTTTTAGAAACATAAGCTGCTTAGGATGTAAAATCACATGGCAAAAAGAAAAAAAAAAAGAACAAAAAACAAACAAACAAACAAATCAACAATTTAGTTCAAACTATGGAATTGAATAATTTCAGGAAATATCACTGAAAGGAAAACATTTAGAAAAGCATTACCATAAAACACTCAAAATACTTTCAAGGGCTGCACTGGGCAACCAACACTCAGGGAATTCAACAAAAAGTAAATTTTTTAAGGCATGTCACAAATTTATACTTAGTTTTGCTTCATACTAAAAAATAGGCATTATTTCCTACATTTTTGAGGTTTAAGTCAATTCCTGTAAAACTATGTGCTGAACAAATCAAAGTATGTGCAAGAGTCAGTTTCCCATTTAGCAGATCTATTATATGACAAATAAAGTCCCATTTTTGCAGTTACTATTGCAGCCTCTCCAGAAGTTCATGGAGACTTCAGTGAATACCTGAAACACCCAATTAATAAACATTATATCCACTGTGAAGTCAGTGGTTGGAACTGCAAAGTTTAAGACAAAGAATCTTTCCTTCCTTGCTAGAGAAGGAATTACAACTTTTAAGTGTTGTGTATTTAACTCTAATTGACAGGAAAGGTTTAGGTGTGCTTAACACTATTTTATAAAGTTTGCACACATGGATTAGGAACAAGTTTCTTGCATCATCTATATTTAGTAATGGAATTGTTACTACAACTGCTCATCCATCCATTCTTCTGTAACAAGTACAGTTATTACAAGCTCTAAATGTAAAATAAATCCAATATATGTTAAAGAGTAACTTGAAACTGTTAAGAACTTATTTAAAATATTAACTGGTTAAAAAAAAAAAAAGTGTCTTCTGTCAGATAGAAACACAATCATACATTTAACAAGATAAATGTTTAACAGGTATGTCACACAGCTGTGAGCAAGCTAATTTAACGCATTTTTTCTGGCTAAAGTAATAAATATTTGATTAATACTGTTCTCTTTATTTCAGATATTATTATATTTAACTGATTAATAGCACATAGTGGTAGAAAGATTCAAGGACTGCCTTGAATTTAAGTGCTCTGCATAATGACAGCTCTCATTGTGAGAGAACTAATACAATGCAGCATAACCTAAGATTTCTTCTATTATGATTTGTTTTAACTTTCTTTTCAAACAAACAAAACCAAGAATACTATATTGATCCTAATTGTTTTCATGTATAGCTATTTTTTTGATATAACTTCAGTTCTGAAAGCTGTAAACAGTCAGAATTGCTATCCATTTTTAGAAATAAATCCAGAATTTGATTCCACATTTTTGGCATGCTGTGAATCCTCACTAACTTTGTGAAGGTAAGTTGTCATGTTTTTGATAGACCACAGAAGTGGTTGGAAATGTATTTCTACCAGATGGAGAAAGTCAGTTTTATTAATCACTATCTTTTTAGCACAGTTGATAAAAATCTTATAAAAGAGCTGAAGTACTCTAGCAGGAAAAATCCAGCTGATAGTATTGAAAAGACATATTTCAAACACAGATATCTTCTTAACATTAAATACAGAATATATAAAAAAATAAAATAAATGTACAAATATATAATCATGTATGTTGAATTAAATATATAAAATATGTAATATGTATGAAAAATAGAAATAAATAAATTAAATATATTAACAACACAGATCTACGTTTTCCAGTTTGGTACTTAGAAATAAGCTCAATGAAAATTAATTAGAAGGAATAAGTCACAATTTGGACAAATGTTTAGCTTATTAATGCAACAACTGCTTTACCTTTAACACATTCCTGTAATTCATATCAGAGAAAGTACAGAAAAACAATATATCTCTAGAAGATGGATAGTTCTACTCCATACTTATAACAACTCATAAATATAAAAGTAGGATTTCTTTTCTATTAATTTTTCTTTCATGCTGATATTTGAAGGACAAAATGAAATCACAAGTAGAACTGACTAAAGAGATGTAAACCATGTCCTCACCACCCTCTGCCTCTGGTTAACATGTCCACATAAAACTAAAATTCTGCTTTCCAAGCTGATTTTTCTTTCCTACTTCCAATTATAAGTTGCATTAGCTTTAAGAAACCATTTCTATTTTCACAGTGCAGATAAGTGTGTCTTATTTTGTTAAAACTTTCATTAAAATAAATCAGGTTTTCTTTGTAGAAACACTTCAGGAATGCAAAAATAGGGAGGAAAAACACAAACCAAACCAAATAAAATCAAATCAAACAAGAAAAGCAAACCAAGCACCATCACACAATACTACATTCCACCTACTCCTGAGGAACTTCTTCATATCTAAAAGCACAAAAAAACATGACCAAAGGCAGATTTCAGTAAATCAAAGACTTTTTCTTTGCACACACAGTATGACAAACTGCTCCCTTGGTGATACATCTGACTGAAGCTATATACAGAATAATCAGATCGCACACAAAAACATCATGTAAACCACGCTCCATCTTATGATCCAAAGATTTCCATTATAGTTTTTCCTTTTTCTTACAGCATCAAAATGAGAACATATTCTATACATCTTGAAAAGTTTTGTATTCTCTTCCTTTTGCTGGACAGCAATTATATTACTTTCCTGATCAGAAATTTAATCGCATGTTTTCCACTTCTTCTTGCATTGGTTAATCAGAGGAAGATGATACAGTCAAAAATTATGAAATAAAATGCAATGACAACCCAAGTTCTTATTCATGTCACTTTCGAGTAACAGGTACCTGATGGCTGGCTTTTTTTTAGTTCCTTATAAATGGATGTCTTTGGAAAATTTACTTTGAGATGATCAATAATGTTTATACCAAATTTGGATTAAGGGCCTTGACTTAAAGCTAACAAGTATTACATCTTAACCAAACAGAACACCCTACCCAGACACATTCAAGATGTCATCTATGACATCTATCTAGGCTTCAACATCCTATTATACACATGTCAAGCCATCACCAGCTCCTTTGCTCTGCACACAGTCTGTATATTTCAGTTTTCTGAAGTTTAAATAACGGCAAATACAATTTTATCTCAAGTCTTCCTTGAGGAATTCCTTAATTTATTGTAGTAGTCCTTATTTGCCTTCCCTCAATCTAAATTTCCAAGCACTAAAATAGTGGAGACATAATCAGTTTCCTTATGCTGTTACAAATGCAATCCATTGAAAATACAAGACATGATTTAAGCTGTTGCCCAAAATGTGTAAAGACCTGTGTTCTCCCCAAACAGCCGATTGCAACTACTACCAACCAAAACACAAAATCAAATCAGAGGCAGACTTCTGGAACAGCACAAGAGCTACCTAAAACACTCAAAAGCTAAAAGGAAAATGACTAGCAAAAACAATGCTAATTAACTAATTCCATCAAGTTGAGACTAAGACTTTCATTAAGGATTTAGTTTTCTTTAGTGCCATAAAGCATGATATTTCACAGAAGTAGTATCCTATTTTAGTTTTCATTATCCAATGAAAAGCCAAAGAGAGGAAAACTAGAATTTCAGGGTAACAAAGAAAAAATGAACCTGAAACTACCCAACTGTATGAGTACTGGTGTTCTCTTTATTTACATATAAGGATGACTCATCTATAGTAACACTATGAAAGATGTTTGGTAAACACATCACCCTCTGCTTGGTTTCTGAAAAAGTACCTCTATTTTCTTTGCTGAATTAAACTCTTCAACCATGTATCAGGTGTCCCTTTCAAAAAAACACATTTTGCTGTTCACTTTTCATGGTTCTTAAATTTAATGTGTTTTATCTATTTGTTGCATTACAAAAATCAGCTGCTTAAACCAAAACTCTATGATTTTCGTTTCCAAAAGCATGTAGTCAGATAAATCCAGTAGCTGAACTTAACAGCACTGATTGCAACAAAGTCTTTCAAGTAAACAAAATAGTTCTGGGAATAACTTTCCTTCAGCAGATGAATAGATACATTCACTTCACATTACATATCTGATATTAATATTTTTGTGTGTTTCTTTCACCAAGTCCACACAACACAATAGTCTAAAAATACTTAGAAGCTACCAACTTTTTGTGCTGCAGAATTTGAAATCCTCTTAACAATGTTCCAAACCACCATAATAACATCCTGGTATATACTTGCAACCATGAAGTGCTTCTTTCCAAACCACATTGTAACCAGAGAGAAAAATATTTACTTACCTGATCCCCTTTTGGTCACAACCTTCAAGCTCTGAGTTAGAGTAGCATACAAGAGAATCAAGTTGGGAATAGGAGCTTTCATCTTCTGTCTTTCCGTGGCTGCTTCCTAGAGTACCAAAAAAAGAAGAAAACTGATTGTACATTAGTGCTGAAACAACCTTGAAGTAAATTATAATAATAATACTTATCTTGTGGAAAAGCTAAATACACTTTTTCTGAGAAATTTAATGTGACAAAAATTGCTGTATTGTTTCTTTAAAAAAATATGTAAACTAAAGTCACCATAAAATAAACACGTGCATGCACTACATTTAACTCTAGAGTTAGGCTACAATTTTGTCTATATATTGAAAATTCATTGGGTCCCTGTTAAAACTTTACAACAGATGTTGTAAAGTTGTTGAAACACCTAACTCTTTCTTTTTATCCTATTATTATTAGGCTTTCAGCAACAGGAAAAACAAAATAATGCCCTTTTTCGGTAGTTTTGCTACCATTTATTAATACCGCAAATTGAGCACAATGGAATGGACAAGTGAGTAAAAATAAATCTTGTCATCTTCCTAGGAACAGCGAAAGGGGAAACATGAAAGCATACGAGAGGAACCAATGAAGACTCTCGTAACTTCCTCTTAGGTGAGCAAGTTCCCATGAGCAAGTTCAAACTAACATATTCACTACTCTAAATCAAACACGCATGTTAATTAGAATGGAGAGAAGTGAAGCACAGACTGTGTCTCAGCCTTCACTTCTAAGATGTGAAGAGAAGTTTTGCATTTCTATTGACTTACTCTGAGGATTAAGTGGTATGAGCAGCGGGTGAAAGCAGGGACCAAATAATTTGTTAATTCCCCATATAATTAAGAATGTGTCATCTACTCATGATAATTATCAGCTTTCTTCTGCAATAGTTGATAGGACTAACTTCTCATATTTCAGTGTGTTAAAAAGGGAAAGAGAGGTCAAATCTTCTGTCTACTCAAGCTAGACAGTAACCCATCTATGCTACCTATATTCATTACAGGACCTTATGCAAAAATATTCTTGTCTAACAGGGAGACAAGAAAGGATTGGTATCAATGGTTCTTTAACATTATAAATAAGACTCAGATTAAACCAAAGTGGTTTTGATATTGACCTCTGTTAATCAGAGCACTGGACAGCAAGTGAAAAAATTCTCAGAAGGAAGCACATAATACAAGCTTTGATTTCTAAAGAGACAGTGAATCTTTTGCACTTTCATTGACAGTCAGGTTACTGACTCAGGTTACTGAGTACCCAAGACATTTTTTGAAAGCAGAATCTTAAAATATCTTCATCTTAGAGCAGGTTAGAAATAAAAACCAGTAGGAGTGTAAAAAGCACACTATGGGAAGAATTGCTTAAACAATGATGCCTTCATGTATAATCCATCTTTAAGCTTTACATTTCAAGACATTTCAGAACTAAGTACAAACGTACTGCGTTCATTATTTTGACTTTATTAAAGATGAGGGAGCGAGAAAATATATTTTGACAACAGTTTGTGATATTTTTTATGACAATATTTGTACTCACAGGGAAACAGAAACATTTGCTCATTCATTGGCTGTGAACAAGCTTCAGCATTTTAGCATCACAAGTGAAGGACTGTCATTTGCCTTCATTTACATGCTACTTCAGAAAATTTAGGCAATAAATTGCTTATCAACACAAAAATTAAATATGAAACATGGGATTGCTAGGAGGTAAATTATGTGTAATGCTAACATTTTTAGTTAAGCTTAAAATTTAACAAAGTACCATGACCACTGGCAGTTATAAATAATATAGATCCTTAGAAATTTAGAAGCTAGAAATAAAGGTTAATTTTCCAGGGGCACAGCAAGTAGATACCATAATGTGTTATGCCACATTTTACTGCAGAACTTAGTCAGGCTTTCTGAAATCAAAATCTCATTTCTCAGTCACTGCACTAACTGATGCCGCAGGAAATCCTGAAGCTGATATCTTCAGCCTCCAGGGTACTAGCAAGAGTCAGTTCCTTGCTCTGTGTGAGCCTAATAAATACTGCCCAAAAAACCACAGGATCTTACTATGCAATTACAAATCCACTAAATAGATTTTGACTGTGAAAGCATATCCAAACACATCCTTTCTGACCATACATCAAATCCAAGTACTGCTGATCCCTGTGAAATAAATGTAAATATATACATACATTTGCATATATGTGTGTATGCATGTATGTATGTATTCATTTGTATTTACAGGTATTTTTGTAGTGAAACCACAGAGTCACAATAAAGCTTAAGCAAGCCTCAGTAAATATAAGAATATCAATAAGAAACAGTCCAGTAAACTAAAATTTTCTTTTGGTCCATTCATGTATCACTCATTTAATTTGTCAAGTCAACAAGGAGAACCAGTATTAGAGCCATATAGCAAGAATTTCATTTTAAACATGCCACTGTGAAAGCCATTCTTATGCACATATTCTCAGAGATGCAGGACTAACTTAAAGGCATAAGAAAAAGTGGCTACTGCCCTACATTGTTTGTGGTAAATTCCTAGAAAGTAAAGACTGCCACTGTCTTTGGAGATACCAGGAAGGAATTCCTGCTGAAGGGGGGAAAGGGGGTATGGGTGACTCACAGTAGCAGCCATTGCCTCCTTGCATCAATACAAGCAAAAAATCAGATCTCACATAGGCTCTCCCCAGAGTCTTCCAACACCTTTCTTCTTTTTACACTCCCTTTTGTGAAGGAGGAGGACCTTTTCTAGTCTTTCCTTCTTTTTAAAAATCAAGCACTCAACAAAAGAAAACGCAAAGAAGTAAAGATGAGTATACTGGAGCTGGTGCCTTAAGGCTTTGGAAGTTGCCTGGGTGTTTGGAAATCTGCCTCATGTTATTCATATGACTAACTCAAAACAGATAACAAGGGACATCTCATGTCCCTTGTTCCGGATGGATGCCTCAGAAATTGACTATTCTAGAAAATGTCACCCTTGTGAAATTGGTTGTGAAAAAAAAATAAGCAAGTCAGAAGAAAATAAAAAAGGAACATCCCGAGGGGAATCCCACAACAAGTCAACAGAAAATGCCTTCACTGCTGCAATGAGTACGCCTGAGGCCCAGACACTGTAACATATTCAAGTAGCTTAAAAAAAAAAAAAAACAACCCACACCCACAAACAAAAAGAAACAAACAAACAACAACAAGATAAAAGGCATAATTCTGAGAAGTCAAATTCTTAGCACTAACTGGACTATGAGATATCATGAATTGGAAATAATCTTTCAGTAATGAATTTTTTAACAGACTATTTCAGTAGTCACTTAAATGCAATTTATTATTTTTTAATAACATTCAGAAATTCTGATTTTTACAAGCAAAACAAGACTGTAGTTTCTTTAAGAAGCAGGCAGATAAGCATCTTACATACACATCTACAAAACTCATTTTTATGGTTACTTTTTTTCTGGTTTTCAGTTACTTCCACTAAAAAGCTAAAACAATTTATGGTAGTTATAAACTTAATTGCCGGGTTTTAATTTGCATCAATTTTAGCATGTTTTAGATACTCTGGTTATAAGACTGCTAGACTCTATAGGAGAATAATAGACTAAGAAAATCTCTTAGAACCAAGGATTTTTGGTAGCTTTTTCTTTATGCAATAGGAAGGATTGAAATATTTTTCATGGATTGAAATATTTTTCATCTTTAAGCAGAATTCACAACTTTAAATTTTCAGCAGTGAATCATTTGTTTGTATTAACCAAAACACTGAAAAAAAAAATATTGGGTATTTCTGCATAAATATATTCCAGACAAATTTTAACTGGTCATATTATCTTTTTTTTTTTTTTTAAAGACTTTTCTGTAGAAGGTGTCATTGCTTTACACAAAAATGACATAGCATGGCATCTGTATCACCATGTATCTAATTTTCCAGTTCAGACAGAAATAGAAATCCAGCTGTATCTCAAGCCTAACATTCTTTGGGGAAATGCCAAGAATGCTTTTTTTCTTAAATTGTCATAAATACTGTGAGGAAAATGCATACACATAGACACATCCTTCTCAAAACAGCTCAGCATACATAAAATTAAGAAGAGTAAAGGAGTTCCTGGTAAGGCAGGAAAATATATATATATAAAAAAAATATGATTTCCTAATTTTGCTTATGTTTATTACGGGCCTTTCCCAAAACTTCAATTAAACTTAGCTGAAGTAAGTTTCTATGGGCTCAGCCCATTACAGTAACTTTAAGGGGTTGATTCTCAGTCAGCCTTTAAATGCTAGCTGGCTTCGTTCCACTAACTAATTATTTGAAAATCATTTTTCTGCTTGTACTGCTCATCTAACTTTGAAGAATATTCTTTTATACATGTTCAAAACTACAGTGTTATCTTTATCATATACCCTTCAAAGAAAAAGAAAAAAGTAAAATTGCAGGATCCTTAGAACTCTGGAAGATATGTCATGACTATTCTGTGGCAATGACATGAAAGTGCTGGTAAATTATGAATGAGCAACAAAATTACAAAGAAGCACCACCTGAATACATAAAAAACAAGAAAACAAAAATGCCTGTTCAGTAATAGTCTCTTTTTATGTGGCAGTTCTTTACAAATCCCTGACTAGCATGACATTAGATCCTACAAAGTGTAAAGGACAGTACAAAATACTGGCATAATATTACTGATATAATATTGGTAAATCCAGGAAAAAAACTCAAACAACTTGGAAAAAAAATTGCTTTAAATTCCTAAAATGCAAGGAAAAATTCAAAATAGAATCAATGTGATTTCATAAGCAAGTGCCGATTCATTGTCATGATCTGTCCTGACAGTAGAGAACCCTAGAAATGCTTAAAATTTTAGCTAGAATATACCTGTTTCAAATCCCAGAGTCCATAAAATCAATCCTTTCCAGAGTCACAGAAACCAAAAAGTTTCAGCAAATAAAATTTTGAAGAACTCATGAGAAACCAGTCATGGGCGCCAGAAAGGCCATAAGCTACTGCACTTGATTTCCAAATCCCCCTGTTCCTCCATACTACGCATTTCTAAGTCCAAGGAAGTTGAGACTCCTGGAAAAAAAAAAAACAAACAAAAAAAAAAAAACAAAAAAAAAAACACCAAAAAAACACCAAAAAGCAGATGATTAAAAATGCTGTAAGGTTGGAAGGAATGGTGGCAGGGTTTTAAGCTGTGATAACCAAAAGCCAATATGCCACCTCTCCTGTAGAACACATTGTGAATAGGAGTTCAGTAGAGCCTTTAGAGAGGTTGCCAACCAACTGCATTATCACTTTTCCCATTAAACCTGGTACTCATCACTGCCTTCTTTTAAAGATACTTTCTATTACTAAGATTTTCATCTTAAGACTCCATCCATCATGCAAGGTATAGTACACATGCCCATCTGTCTGGAGAAATTTAAGCTCATTCCATATATCTCTCTGTATAAAAATATAATCTACCATTCCCAAAACTCTCTGTCAAAAAATATGCATGACTTAAACATATAAAAGAATTAAAAATAATACTACAGGGCAGAAATATTTTCTCAGAACTAGAAAAATCCTGATGTTGGGCTGTATATTTATTTTCCTAGTCTCATATTTTCCTAGTTTCATAGAACAGTAATGTAAACAATAGTATTTGAACAGAACGTGATGGACTAGCAAACATTAATATTTTGCACACTGATAATATTGCTTATATTGTGTTTCTAAGTATTTCATTAAGTGGCTTTTTTGTGTGATAGGTAATGGATATGATTTCTGGATAGTGTTTTTTCTATTATGAGACAAAAAAAGTGGTAGCAGATTGCAGATACCTGAAATGTAACACATCACATGCTTGAGAATCCTCTATTGAAGAAACATTTAAATATCTTGTCCCTCTGAACCATAGATTGAAATAGTTACATAGCTGAAAACTATCTGACACATATTTTGGGGAAATGCTGTGGCTGAGAAGAGATAGTACAGCTTCAGGACAGATATAATAGAGATGACAGTCTCTTTCCAATGGTCTCATAGTTCCCTGTGGAATCCAGGTCAGCAGGGTGTCCTTGCCAGTCCCACATAATTCACTAGGCTGGCTCAGTCAGTCAGGAGTGCTGATGTA
Organism: Xenops minutus; assembly: GCA_035221455.1. Taxonomy (NCBI): domain Eukaryota; kingdom Metazoa; phylum Chordata; class Aves; order Passeriformes; family Furnariidae; genus Xenops; species Xenops minutus. The sequence continues at coordinate 107,714,041 of JAWWEE010000001.1, read as the reverse complement.
AATAGGGCAGGAAAGAAAAGCCTTGGATAGTGAGCCAGTGAGTTATTTACTTTCAGGGCAAAGGAAAAATAGATGGACAGGAGTCTCTCTGTTCATTACTAGGAGCCTTTACTTGAGATAAAGAAATACATCAGCCTGAGCCTAAAACAATCTAGCAGTGTTAGCACAAGCAGGAACCTCTCTCTTACTAGTTCACCAGTCATGATCACAGAGAAGTAAGAATCTGAAATCAAGGAAAGGTTTTTGCAACAAAAAAATGTAACCAAACTGAACTAACATGCTCAATGGAACCAGCATATTTAGGAGAATACATAAGAAATACGTGCTGATTAGGCCAATGGATTAATGGAAAAGTTGAAACCATTTCTTTTTCTAGACAGCAAACAAAAAACATTACAGCAACCTGGCAGTAAACTGACAGACAATACTCAAAAAAGTTAGCTTAACAGTAATGTTTACAAAAAGCTAGTTGTAAAATGGTTGCTGTGTTACTTAGCTTCTAAAGGCAGATAGACTAGCAGCGCAGAATAGAATAAATAAAACAATTTTTCCTCTTCATAGTGTTAAATAGATAAAGAGGAAAAATTCAAAGACTATCAGTGTGGTCCTGAAACGTTGCCTTTTCAAAAAAGAAGGTCTTCTTTCCAAATTTGTGTACATGGGTCAATTTATGGCATGGTTTTGGCATGTGAGATAGCTGCTCTTGCCTTCATTCTTTGACCACTCTGGATCTTTGCTTTTTGAGGGTCGGTAGCCTTGTTCTTGTATCAAGACGAAATTCCACCTCTGCCAAAACTGACAGAACAAAGTTTTAATGCTGCTAATATAATTTTGGGGTAATTCTAATTGCTTGTGTTTTCAGGCAACTAAATGAGCTCCTGAAATATTTACAATAGCAGTAGAATAATAGAAACAAAAATCAAAGAGCAGTTTGAGCTGGAAGGGACTTTAAAGTTGCTGATGTGTCCATGTGACTGAGAGATATTAAACAGTGCTGGTTCCAATAACAATCCCCTGAGGGTCTCTCATCATCAGTGTCTCCACTTTGACATTGAGCCATTGACGACAACCCTTCAGTGAGACCATCCAGCCAATTCCTTATCCACTGAGTGCTCCACCCATCAAATAAATGTCTCTTCAGTTTAGAGACAACAATGTTGTGTGGGACAGAGTCAAATGCTTTACAAAAATCCAAATAGAGGACATCAGTTGCTCTTCCCTATTCCACCATGGCTCTAACCCTGTCACAGAAGACCACTGAATTTGTCAGGCATGATTTGCCATTAGTGAAGCCAGGCTGGTTGTCACCAATCACCTCTTTATTTTCTATTGCCTTAGCACAGCTTCCAGGAGGATCTGCTCCATGATCTCACTGGGGACCGAGGTGAGACTGACCATCCTGTTGTTCCCACGTCTTCTTTATTTCCCTGTTTAAAAATGGAGGCTATATTTCTCCTATTCTAGTCTATATTAAATGTATTTACCATACATATTTGCAGACTTCAAACTCCTCTTCCACCTATGACAAGTTTTCAAAGACCAGCTATTTGTAGCAAAACCACTGCAAAACAGAATACTCTAGTTTCCTATATGAGTACTTTTCTAGTTTATGAAGAGCTACAGTTTTGTAATAACATATGTTTGAAAAATAAATTTGCAAGATGCAACTTAAAGAGGAACTTAAATTTTAGCTTAAGTTTGGATAAAAGCCCTTTTTCAAAAGTTCAGTCTTCATGAAAATTTCTGAATAGATACTTCATAAAATAAGTGTATTGTGCCTCAGATACTGACAGAAGAATCTAGGTAATTTGACAATCAATAAGTATTATAAGAAAGACTTATTTCCAAAATTCTCTAAGTAATATCTCCATTCTTATTCACTAATGAGATATTTTCCTTCGAAATGAAGGACTGAAGGATGTGGAGGATGAAGCTCCACTGTGGATAATCTGACAGATTTTTTACAAAAAAATAATAACCTCCCTCATCATCACTAAGATTATTGGTTTACATGACACTAACACCAATGGTTTTCCATAACTGGTACTTTTAACTCAATTTGACTTACACAAGGTAATCTCAGACCTTTACAGCATGACCTGTTTTAATTTAGTGCTTACTCTATTCTGCCCTTTTAGATGTTAGGGAAGTGGTCTCTAATTTACATTACACTTCATACTACATAGCTCACTTTGCATTTTAGAGTTGTGAAAAGGGAGAAATAAGTGTCTCATTTATCCCCTCTCTTTCATAGCCTAACTGACAAGCCCTTTATTCTTGTTCAAATCAGATTTTGACAATCTGCTGTCAGATCCTGAGATTGCTCCTGGGCCTGACTGTCCCTGCTCAGCCTCCCCTGAGACTTCCCTCATAGGCCTGGGACCCCATTTCAGCTCATTCTGGGAATGTAAGTCCCTGTCTCTGTGACACTGCAGGAGAGCTGGTCTCCAGCTCCATGTCTGGCCCTTTCTGGATGATATAAACACTCGAGGCAGCTTGTCTCAGCATGGATTTCTTGCAATTATGCTGCTCCCAGCCTTCTCTATTGTGTCATCTCCTTCTGCTCCTGGCTAAAGCCCCTGGTCCTGGTTTAACCAGTTGCCATGCTCGGAGCTGTTGACAGACCCCACAACCAGCTCCCCTGCTCAGAGACTGTGGATCTGCACCCCTGGGTAAGGGCATGCACTATGCCAATGTCAGTCTTGGGGTCAGACAGTCAAACCTCATCATAACATGACACCTTGTTCCTCAAGGGGTCTGAAATACAGAACAACTGTTCACCAATGCCTGTCTCAAACCTGCTAATTTTCAATGCGAGAAAATTTCTCACATTTTAATACTACCAATAGCTTGATAACAGTTGCTGCTTCCTCTTGAAAATGCATGGATTGTAAATAGTTTTGCATTACAGAAATAATAGTAAAAAACTTCAGAAGTTTACAATTTTATCCATTACCTATGATATAATTATTTTAAGATGTCAGCAGACTATAAGAAAGATCACATATAAAAACATTTGAGCAGCAGCAACTCAGTATCTTTATGGGATTTCGAAGGCAATTTACTGCCTGGCACAGACAAGAGTCCATACAATGAATTTGCCATTTGTACATGAAGACGAACCTAAAGAGAAATATGCATACAAAGGATAAGTTAGCTTTACCATTCAGATATAGCACCCTCTGTACCAAAATTAAAAGCAGAACAATTTCTACAAGGATTAACACCATGGAATTGTTTGTAAACGATTCACGCATTAATGATATGTAACTATAATAATGGTGGTATAGCACAGCAGGTCTTTCTGCTCTGTTCTGCACACCATCACTGTGAGCCAGCTTTCCTACAACACCAACAATCATATCACAATTTTATAGGTCCTGATCTACTCTTATAAAGATGAGTAGAAGGGTAAAAGGAAGAAAGGATTGTAAATGGTGATAAAAGTTCTCCCATTAAAACTGTAAATCATTTGGCTGCCCTGAACAAGATAACTTTGAAACTGTCCAGGCCTATCATTCAGTTTGGGATGAAATTCATTAATCCTACCTCATTTTTAGTGTTGATCTTTTTTCTTTGTTTAGCTAGTTTTTGAAAAGCATATCTTCATATCTTTAATTTCAAACCAAACTCTGCTTGCTACTTCCCTGCCCTAGCACCAACCAGTTACCTAATAATCCCAGTGCAGAAGAAACTGTCATTGCTTGAGTAGAAAGTAGCAGACATTGCTTTCGTTCATCTGTAATCTAAACCTGTACTGAGATCCAACATCTTGATGGATAACAATTGCTGTTCCAAAATGAATTTCAGATTAAAACAATGGAAAATATACATCAAGTAAAGATTTACATATATCCAGGTCACAGACTGAGTATTAAACTAAACTGCAGTATATCCAGTTTGTTTCTGGCTATTTTCATAGCTGGGGGTGAGCTATTATGATACTCTTCAAAATCTTTATTTGGAAATAATTATCAAAAATCAAAAAACTGCCTCAAAAATCACTTCTGTGGAAATTATTACCATTTTCTCCCATCATGACAGGTACTCATCTACCCCTTCAAAACTGGGATTTCAAATACTCATGGATCAGGAGGAGACTGACAACCACACTGCTCTCACCTGTGGTAGATCAAACTTGGGATTCCAAGGCCCTAATTCAAAACTTTTTGTCTTAAAATGGATGAAATGCAGAACAGAAATAATTGGATAAAATACTATAATCATGGAACTCTTCCTTTCCTATACAAGTGTTAAAACTATTAAGCCAGAACTTGTCTCCTTTTGCTTCTTTTTCCACGTCCCTGAATTTATCATGCACAGCTGCACAGCACCTTGTTTTCCCCAGAAATTATTAAGATCATGGACATCAAAGTAACTGGATGAGGCATTTGGGAAATGTGGGTTCAAATCGTTCAAATGAAGAAGACTTACAAAATAATACTTCCATTTCCTGGGCATGTGCTGCAACTCCTGTAACACATACAAACATTGTGTGCTTTCAAAGGAGTAGTTTGTGCCATGTAAAATGTTAACTTGTAAAATAATGCGGCAAATGTTTATGGGTAGCTCACTCAAAACTATTCAGTTAATTTCTACCCTGTTGTACAGGGTAGAATGATTCTCATCATATTCACTAAACATAAAAGTAGAGCATTCCATAAAATTTTATCAGCTCCTATTGTGAAAGCCCCCAGGACATTTTAAAAGCTCACTAGAAATGCATCTAGTTTCCACAGAATTCAAAGCTGAGCATAAGTGTATTTGTCCATGAATCCATGCTATTGACAGACTACTGTTATGTCAATAAATTATATATACAAAATCTATATTCAGGAGACACTGTTGAGGTTTTATCTTCCCATTATGTCTAAAATGTAAGATCTTTGATACATTCTAAAAATGTACACAACAGTTGATGCTTATATTATTTCCACAGGATTTTGAATTCAAGCATGTACTTCCCCCATGCACACTAAGAAAGAACATGATCACTCACTCTCTAATAGCAGCCACCCCAGTCTCAATGAACTGGGAACACAGTATTTTTTTGGGTTGCTGCAGAAGTACCAGAAGACTCACAAGAAGTGACAATACCCGTCTGTTTCTGTCTCTCAATTGTTCAAGACTGTTTTGCTCACGTATTGATTGGGAGATTAGAAATGGATACAGATGGAAAGTAAATTTATGTCACAAGCAGGGAATCTGATACCATGCACACAAATCTTCTTAACTCTTCATTGGTTATAACACCAGGAGATTAATAAGAGCTATTAGAGGTATTAAGTAAGCTACAAGTAGATCAGTTTATGGGATTCCAGTAATCAATCTTTCTTTCTTTTCTTTCTTTTCTTTCTTTCTTTCTTTCTTTCTTTCTTTCTTTCTTTCTTTCTTTCTTTCTTTCTTTCTTTCTTTC
>JAWWEE010000001.1:107689913-107708525 GCA_035221455.1 Xenops minutus | reverse complement strand
TCTCTTCTTTTTTCTTTTCACATTTAATTAGAGGAGATTATTATTCTGATGAAGAAATTTGAGCTAGGGCTTCCAAACCCCAGTTGTGGTGTGACAGTTTCCCATTGTTTCATCAGGATGAGCAAAGGACAGTGGTTTGGAAGGCCTTCTAAATAGCCTGTTGTTAGCTCATCATTATTCATTAATTGTTTATATGATGGGGAGAAATATTTTGATTATTACATTTCCTGATTAAGCAAGGTGGGATGAATTGCATAACTGTTTGAGGTCAGTGACAGTACCGAAAATTGTCCTGACAGACTACAGAAATTACATGAAAAAATAGAGAAAACTCTAGAAAGACAAGTGTAAATTGTCAAGTTAAGGAGATCTAATCAACCAAATGCAGAAAAGTGAATAACAGCTTGCTAGGCATTGATTCTGTACAAAACGATCTATCAATTGTAGTAGATTGGAAACTGAATACCAGCCAGACTTCACTTCCTAAAAAACAAAAGTTAATTGCTATCCTGGGAGGTGCAGAGGGCAGAGAATCTTTAGGACCTAGAAGTCTTTTAAAAAGTGCATTTAACATTTGCATACATTGACTAAGTACAGCTCACTTTGACATGGGGCAGTGGAAGTTTCATTCCATGCTTTTGATTCTATGAAACCTCCCCTGAAAATAAGAGCGATATGTCTATGAGGTTCACACATTCTGGAATATACTTCTTCAAAACAAATGGACAGGGAGTAAAAGAGTTGTTAAGAGAGAAAGCAAGAGTGTAAAGCATAGATAACAGTCAGATCACCAGTTCTGGTTTGAAGCCAGAATGTGTTGTTTAGAAACAAATGTTGGTCTCGTAAGGACTCATTCAACAGCCAGTGCAGTCAACACAGGTAGAAATACTGGTTTTGACCAACCGGTTCAACATTATTTGAAGACAATAAGCATTTCTAGAATAAAAAGTGGCATGGCTGACATTTGCCCGCAGTTTTGGGTAAAAAATTCTGAGGTGCACCTAAAAGTCAAATGTGTGTTTCATTTGTTATCGCATCATGGCTCATGACCGTTTAAATATAAAAAAAAAAAAAAAAAAAAAAAAAAAATCCTGATAATTCTTTGTTTAGAAAACAAGGCATCTTTGTCTTGAAATGAAAGAATCTTGAAATAAAAACTCCAATGCCTGGCCCATCTGTGAATTTAAAGTCTGTGAGCTCTGCAGTTTAGCTAATGCATCACACCTCAGCAATATCCACAATATTAGCTCATCTTGAATGTTGTGGTAGGAAGATGACCTTCACAAGGTTTCTTAAGAAAAGAAAAAAGGAGGAAAAGGAAAGGAAAGGAGGATGGCCTAGAGGAGATGAAAAAGACACTCAAGGAAGATCATTACATCAATGTCATTGGTTTATGACGAAGCACAGGAGTGTGTGGTACTGAGTCACAGCACGTAAGGAGTGTAACTGGTGGTTGAGGAAGTAGGGAAGTAGGATCTTAGCTTTGAAGCTGCAAACCAGGCAAAAAGAAGCAAGGAGGAAATGTGAATTGGGAGAGTAAGAAAAAAATCAGAAGTAAAAGAGCTGCTAAATTAAACAAAACACAAGCTTTTTAGTTTCAGATATTGTGTCTAGAAATGCCCCTCCCAGTAACTTCCATCCTTAGAATACAGGGACAATGTAAGAACTCAGAGTGAGGTACCTCACAGATCTGCATTAGATCCACTTTAAACAACAGCTGTAAGTATAACATCCTTGCTCTAGCCATTGCCTATTTTTCACTGCCTTATACATCCTGCTCAAGTTGTACACACTTTACTGTGTAAGGCCTAATAGCTACAATCATTAAATACAATGGGTGCTGAGCTAAAGGAGTCAGGACAGTACATTTCTTACTGACTTTTGTCCATTCAGGACAGAAACCAATTTTCTGCTAAATGTGCATGCATTGTTAGTAATTATGTGCAAATGAACTGTTAATGGAGGCAAGTGTAATAAAAAAATCCTGAACTAAGTAAAGGTTTTAACAAGTGGAGAATATTAGCACAGCTCTAATGGAACGAGTATTAGCTGTTCACAAAAAAGCTTTTAGCTCTATTGTATGGAAGCAATTATATACTGACAAAGTTTTGGCTATCATCTTGTGTTAATCAACTAACTTGAAATTCATCATTGTAAGAGTGGTGAGGCACTGGAACAGGTTGCCCAGAGAAACTGCTGGTTCTCCATCCATGAAAGCATTCCAGGCCAGGTTGGAGGGGCATTTGAGCAACCTGGTCTATTGGAAGGCATCCCTGCCCATGGTAGGAGGAGCAGAACTGGATGATATTTAAGGTCTCTTCCAACCCAAACCATTCTATGATTCTATGAACTTCAATTTGTAATATAAATATTTAATAAAATGTATTTCATTTCTCATGTGAATCAATTAATTTCCAGCTTTTAAAACAGAGGTCATGATAAGTGTTTTGCATTCTCTGGTGTACTTTGTTTTCTGCACCTGCTGTCAGATAGCCACTGAAACCTTCTATTTTATGGCATCTTATCAGAGCATGCATTATATGAAGATATTTCATACAGTCTACAATATTTAAAAGATACTAATCTGCTAAAAGGATTTATTTTATGTTTATATTTATTTTATATATTTGGACAAGCAAGGTAATTCTTTTAGTTTCATACTGCGTAGAATTTTTTGTCTTTCTTGCAAAATTAAAGAACAGGATATTGAAAAACTTCACCACTGAAACTCATGGCAGCATGAGCAGAGAAAGAAATTCCCATTCCCAAAGAAATGGAGAAGCTGTCTACCCTGGTAACAAAATCTAGCTATTTTTAAGGAAATATTAATTCTATCTATGCATGTTCAGTATTACCTAGGCAGAATACATCCCTTTCTATACTACTGCTTTTAGGGAATTTCAGTACTGTTGACTTTGTCCAGACAGTGCAGAGGTAGATGAGGAGTATATGCCTCCTACTTACCAAGAGAGCTGATGGCTTGTTCTCAGCACTGCTACTAACAATGATGCCCACACAGATACATGAGAGCAATTTAATTAGGTATGAATTATCAAGGGTTCTCAATTGTTTACTTATTGCAGGTCAGGCAACTTGTAGAAAGGTTGCCGCCTGCACAAAAATCCCTTGCCTTTTTTTTTTTTTTTAATTTATTTATTTTCAGGAGAACCTATTTATTCTATAGCTAACACAGGATGAAACTGGTTTCAGCAGCAAAGCAAGCACCCCAGCTTGCATTATGACAGAAATCCTCACTTTCTCAGTTTTATGATATGGTGACATAAAGCCTAGAGGAACATATACGACAGTAAAGGGGTAAGGAACATCAAAATAATCTTTAAATCTCTTACTAAACCGCATTTCTTCTTTGTTAAAAACATTAAGCAGATTGTGTGAAGCAGTATCTTCTGCTCTGACTGAGCAGACTCATTTGGGGTGCCATGAAGGCTGCAGCTCCCCATGGGCTGAGGCCATCGCAGGGCTCCCCATGTCCCATCACCCCAGCCAGGAGCAGCCATGAGCAAAGGGGCAGCCCCAGCTCCAGGAACCAGGCACCTCCCTTGGGGCAACTCTCAGGACCAGTGCCTGGGAATAGCAGCTTGAGCCCATGGCCCAATTTCCCCCTAAATCTGGGCACATGCCACAGTATAGACACATGACTATAGTATAGGGTAGTCGCACCCAAGTCAAACATCTTATTTAAGGCTCTTCAGAACAACATCAAAATGTTATGGAAGTTTACAATCCATTACACTACTCTGTAGGAATTAATATTTTCAAGCCACATGAAAATGTGAATTTATGGATACTTCTGGCTAAAAATCCAGTGTAAAAGGAGAATGGGTATACACACTGAGGAAAATCTGTTACCAAATTTCAGTTTGATTTATTGAATCAACAGAGACCTTATTTCTAACACTGTTTTTATTCTGTCCTCCATCATGCTCCATAAGATGAGACAGAACTTGCACCAAGGGTCTAGTGAAGGACTAGCCTGACAGCAACTTCAGTATATTTTCTTATACTGGAGAGCTGAAGCACTACTTGGGAGTAGGAGAATAAAAAGTAGTAACCACATTCCAGAGAAAACATATTTTCTCCAACCTATGTTTGGAAGTCTGCTCCAAAGGACAGCATTCCCCAAAGCAGAGTTATAAAAAGAAAAAAGAAGATGAAACCGACAAAGACACCCCCTCCTTACAAAAATCTATAGGACTTGTAAAAGCTGAGAGAAAGGACTGTAACAACACAAGGATGAATACAGCAGAATCAAAGGGGGAAGAGATGTTAGCTTGAGGCACTGCTGCAGACACTGCACAGTAAGACAGGAGTCTTGAAAAGGTGTCTTACTCCACCATGCCCTGCCTGTGGTTCCCGTCATCCTGTGAATTTTGTGCCATTTATGAAATTCTAAATGTTTGAAAATATTTTCTTTGCCAGCAGTCTGGTACATCTCCAAAGACATGTCAACACGGATAAATGTGGTGGTGTGGTAGGTAATTAAGAAGCTTTACACAGACTTCAAAAGAGAGGGTGGAAGGCAGGAAAGTCAGGTTGCAATATCTCACTTCAAATGAAGTGGCTAATTAGCCCTGCATGAGACAGAAGGCATGGCAGAACTCAATGCAAGATGCCATTTGGACTCATAAAGTTTGAAACACAGAGACTTAATATGATGAAACTCTTCATCAGTTTGATAGGTGTCCACTGAAATAAATTTACTTAAGTTGTCACAGGTATATTAAAAGATTGACTTGTTAAAGTAAAACAAGTCAGATCCAACATGAAGATTATAGTGTAGGTACATTCTTTTGCTTGCTTTATTAGATATTTGTCTTTCAGGCATGCTGTTGAAGGAATAAAAATTTTCCATTAATTTTTAACTCTTAATTTTTTCCTCACTTGATGCTACAGTTGAAACATACCTACTTAGCAGTTCAACTTCCATTCCTCCCTGCCTTTGCGGCAGCACTTAGCATACATTTATTTCACTGAATTGTGTGAGCATGCTATTCACTTTTGCTGTGAACAGCGATCTTAAAGGAAGGGTCAGATAATGTGGGAGAGAATGAAGAGATGAAAGTAGGTAGCATAGCTAGTTATCAGCACTTAGATCTGCTTAGGTTGTCACTGAACCCCCCTGGATTAACTCACGAAGTTCAGGATGCCATCTGGTTTTCTTGCTGACTAACCTAACCTAACAAACTGCAATGTCTGAGTATAGCTTTGTGTCAGCAAAGGAAGTGAGGAGAGAGCGCAATGTATTTCTTAAATCTGCATTTATATCCTGTGATATCAGGCAGCAATGAACTGTCTATATAGTTCACAAACAAGATGTTATCTTCAGACAAAACAGTCATCCTGGAAGAGAATTACATTTTCAGTTTGCTGAGAGGCCCTGATCACCTACAGAGAAAAAGAGCTCTCCCCAAATATTCAGTGTTTGTGAAGTACAGTTTCAGAATTTTAAAGACTGATTTTTAACAAAGAGAGCAAAGATCTTTAGTATGAATTTAAGGGCATGCTTGATTAGACCATTACTAAACTAAATCTTACTTTGATTACTGTACAGTATTTCCATTCTGTAAGTAGATGAGACAAAGTATTTTTTAATGGAAGTGGCTAAAGAAATTTTGTCATAGTATGAACCAGATTGAAATAGATCAAATCAGAATGCTGTCAAAGTCGTATTTTATTTACTTTGTTACTGTTATAAGAAGTATTGGCACATGTCAATACTTATAATGCAAATAAGTTTGTAAACTTTACTGGAGTAATTTAATAAAGTAATTCCTTTACTGAAGTATTTTCTACTGAATTGTTAAAAATAAATATTAGTAATAAAATATATGAGATTTTTCTTTTTTAGGTTTACTTTATCTGGAATATTTCACACATCTCTTTCTCTAAAATGTACATTAAATTGAAGCTTTGTTTATATCAAGTACACTGATCATATGCAACTTGTATGCTAAGGACATTCAGTTCAATGTGACAGTTAAAGATTAGCTAAGATTTGTGTGGAATGGTTTATCCTAAGAGTTTTCTGCCACTGTAAGGCTATCATCAGTAAAGGTTAGTTCTGAGTTTTGACAAGAGTTAAAAATCATGTCCATATATTATGTTCTCTGGTTTATCACTCAGATGAATTTGCTAATAATTGTGTCTCTCCACTCTGAAAAAACGCAGCATTAAAACTAAGCCATTCCTCTGACTGCTGCTAGTTTAAAATTATTTGCTTTATAATGTTCTCAACACAGTTAATTCTTCATTCTTTGTGAAATTGAATAATTGCCAATGGGAGTTTTATAGATAACAGGAATGACTTCCTTGAAATTGTAGTCCCTGTTCATCCCAGGTAGTTGAAAGTTTATACTGAAGACGAGCAGACTGCAGTCTCATTTAAATTCATTAATGCTGTTATGAAATCATTTAGCTGTTTTATGTATTACAGCAGCTGCCATTGTAGCTTAAAATAAAATGGGAAGGGACCATTCTGCTTGCAACAGAACAGTCTTTACTGGCTTGAATTGGGTAAAGGCATCATGCTATCTTGATGACTGTTCCCTGGATGACTATCTCCCTAACAACAGATGATGCATGTGTAATATTGTCTGAAACAAAAGGGCTTCCGTTTGCAATCCTGCTCTCAGCACAGTTTGATTACCAAAACAGGCAAGACAAAGAGTCAGATTAGTGAAAAGTATTACCCTCTCACCACCACTCCCAAACAACATCTGAGGTTCTTACTCAGAAGAACCACAACACTTCTTAGTATAAAAGAGAACAGTTTTAGGATTAACAGATGCCTCTTCTTGCTTTCCCTTGCCCTTTTTTACAGGCAAATCATTTCCAAGATGATGAGAATTCCTGTTTTATTCCTAGAAGCTTCATGCTCATCAAAGTCTCTGAAGATAATCATCTGTATAAACTCCATCAGAATAAACTCTCACTTTGGATGAGAGCATAGACATAAAAACTCAAGGACTTCATACTTTATTTTCTTTCCATGATGATCTTTTGGAATTAATATGTTCTCAAATGTATCTGTTTCCATGTTTCTTACTTTTCATTAAAATCAGGATCTGATAACAAAAATATTTGCCCTCTTATCTGAAGGTTGGAAAATAAAGGCAAAGCTTCTTTGAATATATTCCAAAATATTCTGAAGGACTGAAGTAAGTTCATGAAATTTGACAATTAACCTTCAGAGATTAACAGCATGCCTTTAGACTTTTACACTTTAGGCAAAAAGTCAACAAGGTACAGACCTATCTGAGAACCCACTTAGAGATTCCATTTTCATAGAAAAATACATTTGTCAAACAGCATCACTTATTTTTTAAGCAAAGAACAATGAATCATTTAGGAATCTAAATTAGAAAAGATCAGAGTAATAGAATCTTTTCAAGGTTCACTGTTTGGGCATATGACTTCTATGAAGGTAAACTTGAAAAATCCTGAATAATTCTGATATAATGCTGTTTGGAACAATCTCTGGCCTTTCAACCAAATCAATTATTTATGAAAGTTTGAATGCTTTATTTACAATTGCATTTATTCTTAGAAAGTACTGGAGTAAACATGATTTTGGTGTTTAATACCAGCCTAATAAATCCTGAGTGATACAGAAGGGTGGATGAGAGAATAAATTTGCCAAAATTTTAATCACACACTGATATAAGATTCTAAAACTGTTTTGATAAATTAATGATTACAAAAGAAAGAATACAATTACCCATCCTTACTTAGATTTTAGAAAAGCAGTAAGTGTGTATGGAAAGCAAAAAGAAATCAAATTACAAAAGGATGTCATCTGTCAGATCTACCAAAGGCATAAGGGATGTGCTGAGCCTTGAAGGGAATATCTATTATATGCATTATTCCCTGCAGGCTGTGCTATGGAATCAGCGAGAATGTGCTCTGAACTTACCTTTTACACTCAGCATCGTTCTGAGCACACCTTCTCTTCTACAAATGGAAGAGGATTTTTAGATTCATGATTAATTGCCAAATTCAGATCTTACTTTAGGAAATATGTTTGCATTTAGAATAATAACAATAAAAAAGCAAGTTTCTCTTCCTTTTATTACCTTAATTTACTAATTTCTTCTTTACATCCTAACCTTTTATTCCCTATTCCTGCTTGTTCAAATGAAAATGAATAAATGGTGAACTGTTTCATGTTCAGGATGACAGAAAGATTTAGTTTTAATTTCTGGTTAAATTGTTCATATACACCCACCAGTTATTAACTTTGAGTGTTTCTCTGTTCTCCTCTGCTTTAAGATTTATTGAACATCTCTCCAATTCCAAATATAAAAGGACATACCTTTTGGGCATTTCTAGATAGAAAATATTTACTATATAGGTGTAAAAAAGAAAAGTACATGACCTAAGACCTACTCTTTCTAATCTGCTCATACTCAGATAAAAGACACAGAAACTGGAGTGAACAGAGAAAGTTAGATTTTGTTTGATGCAGTCAGAATTGACTTGATCTGCTCCTTCCCCATTACAAAGGGCAGAACAATGGGCTGGCAAACTATTAATTTGTCAGCTTATAGCAACTGTCCTCAAGGGAATTAAGAATGACCTCCATAGCATGCCTTATTCCTAGATAGTCCCTGCTAAACTGAAATAGTATTATGCCTTTTTAACAACCCAAATCACATTTTGTATTTCTTTTTTTACACAGCAATAAAAAAGAATATGAAAATTACCAGGCTAAGCTTTCAGAAAATCACCAGTGACCCACTTTATAAAAGCATGTTGCCACATTGTCTTGAAATGATTGCTGGGCTTAGAACTTTGAGTAACTGCAGTGATTTTTTGTAGGGAAGTGTTAGTTTAAATTACTATGGCCACTGAATAGCCAGCAACCATTAAAAAGGGTTTTTTTAGTTTAATGACATTATTTATCTTCACACTATGAACTGTACTTGGCAACAGATGTGTAATGTTTAAAAGATACACATCTCATAAAAGCAGAGAACAATTTTCTATCATAGGAACTGTCTGACTTTTATAATAGAAGCTGCATACTCTTTCAAGGGCTATAGTAGAAGGATGAGACTGGAGAAATCTAATGGAATAACAGGAACAAAGGAGATCAGTTGGAATCCTGATATTCCATAGACTTTTTCAAAATGTTTCTTTCCACAGGATTACAAAATAAAATAACATAAATGCAATTCAGAGAGGAAGTGTTACTCTTTTTAAAGTATAATCTCTATGGCACCACTAAAAATAGCTGTTCATTTCAAATAATAAATAGTTTCTAGACCAAACTGGTCTTGCCCATTCTTTTTTCCAAAGATCATTATGTCTTCACACTCCTGCAGCAGATTAAAAATAGTAAAAAACATGCCCTGAATATACTGAAGTTGGTGTAAGGCAGCAGAGTCAGATATGGACTGGTAGAGCGATTGAGATATTCCACCAACACCTCTTAGGTGACTTCTAGACAATATGTTCTTCTAGAATAAGAACCATTATCTATATTTTCCTCTAAGAAAGCCATAGAGCAAATTTCTTGAGTGTATTCCCTTTTCTTTCATTTACATTGGAATTTGACCAGAAAGATTTGTTCTTTCCTCTCCCTGTGTGTCGTCCCAAGGAGACAAGAACATGAAAATTATGTTAAAATAGTCAGACTTCCCTGCCCACTTTAAAAAAATGATACTTTTTGATGGGGATTGAGTATTTTTGAAGGTAAATACTGCATGAGATTATCCAATAAATGAGTTGGTTCCTAACCAAGAGGAATAAACTGTACACATTTCTGGTAGATTTTTGCAAGTGAAGAGCTGCTTCCCAGCTCCTTGCCTTCTTGAATTCTGCCTATCTTACTTGGAAGCTGTTTCTATCAAATGCAGTTGCTCCTGTACTCCTCAAACCTTTTCATTGACTGATATCCCTAGTAGTATGTGTTCCATGTGTTAGTGCAAAATAATCACATGGCTTCATGAAAGAGAGATGAAATGGAAAAGGAGCAAAAGACTAAGATCCCTCGAGGAGGGATATATTTGTCATAAAGGCAGGCAGCTTAGAAACTGTATTTATCTATCTGCTCTATAGTTGAGAAAAGCTACATCAGGAAACAGAATCAAGTATTTAAACTACTTCAGCTCTTTGCCCAGTGCCCTGTGTCTCTGTATAACTTGTTACACATTCATACGTTGTTTAACATCCTGTCCACACAGGAGCCCAGCCTGCAAAATATAACTGTCTTTCATTTACTTTTCACTGAATAGGCTGATATACTGTGATTTATATTTTGATGCTATTTTTTCTTAGTAGAAATGTGAAAAGTTACATTCTCAGAATACTTTCCTTTCTATTCGTTCCCCACTTAAAGCACTGACAATAAATACTGCAACAGAATCACAGAATCATTCAGGTTGGAAAAGACCTCTGATACCATCGAGTCCAACTTTTGACTGATCACCACTTTGTTTGTACTAGACCATGGTACTCAGTGCTGCATCCAGCTGCTTCTTGAACACCCCTAGGGATAACTCCACCACCTCCCTGGGCAGTCAATTCCAGTGTTTAAGAAACCTTTCCATGAAGAAACTCCTCCTAACATCAAACCTGAATCTCCCCTGGTGCAGTTTGAGGCTATGTCCTCTTGGCCTGTCACTAGTTGCCTGGGAGAAGAGGCCAATCCCCACCTTTCTACAATCTCTTTTCAGGCAGAATGTAAGGTAAGGTCTTAGCACCACAGCTGAGACCAGAAAATGATCCTGGTGAAGCTTTGGACACAAAGGAGATATTAGGGTGATGCACAGGTGGAGCAGGAAACACCCGAACTGATACAGCCACCAGAGACAGTGGTTGGTGGAGGAAATCATATTACAGGAGCTGAGTGATAAACAGGAAGCAGCAAAAAGCAAAAGAAACTCAAAGAAACACAGACTGACACCCACCTCCTGCACTGCCCAGTGCCTCACCAAGGAGATGAAGAGTGAGGAAGAGCAAGGGGATTGGAGATGGGGAGTCAGGGAAGAAAGGTATCTGGAGTGAAGCTGAGGCATTCTTCTCTAGAAGTTTTATTGTATTTATCAATTTATTAATACCAGAATCAGTGATTAAAATGTTTTGCTAACTTGCAATAAATTAAATAAAATTAAATACTTTCTTTCCTGACCTTTTTAATTGGAAGCTAAGGTAGATAGCTTCAGAAATCTTGTTTAGCTCAATTGTACAAAAAAACCCCCAATGATTTCCCCAAATGAGATTAAAAATATTCTTAAATATCTGGGAAAAAAAAAACTAAAATCATCCTTTATTAAGCACTTCTAAAAACTTTTTCTATAGCACTTCAGAGGTTTTAGGGTCCACCCCGCTAATGTTCAGAAAAAATGACCTTTTATCCACTCTCTTAACTTCCACACACTTCAATATTCCTAGTAGCCACACCTATCTTCTTTAAAAAAAGAAAAATACAGAAAGAATAATGGATTAGGGGTAAATAGTCTTTCTCAAATTATTCATGCAGGCTTATGACATTTACTGAAGTTTTAAAGGCAAATAGAGCTCAATATCACAGCCATTAAAATGATAAGAGTATTATTTAGGTGAAGCTAGGTGGATGGCATTCATTGAAAACAAAATGCTAAGACTGCTTGAGCAATTCTGCTGGCCACAGAGCTCTGCAAATTACATTTTACAAGCTGTCTAGTGCAGATGAGCCAGAAAAAGCTGTATCAAATTATTCTTAATACACATAAAAGACTCACACTGAACAAATAATAAATGAATCCAAGTGAATGAGACATGATGTGTGTAAACAATGTAGTTAAACTATCCTCATACAGTATTTCTTTCCATGTTATAGCAATTTTCCTGACTGTCATAATAAACTCTTCATGAAGTAAATAAACAGCTAGAAGGTTTTCATCTATATGTCAATTTATTTAAAAAAAAAGTGCTTAGAACAATAAAACATTTCTGAATTACAAAGGACAGTACATTGCAACTTAATTCAGATGGGCTTTATCACACCAAAAAAACTAAGTTTCCTGGGTAGGAGAACCACAGAGGAGAAGGTTGGTAGTGTTGCATGTGACATGGAGCAGGAGGGTGCATTTTTCACCATTGCCATTATTTGTAAACCCACAATTTCACCTTAGAAAGGTTGTTGTTAATGTGCATCAGTGTAAGGTAAGGATAACACCACACTTTTTTGGTTTTGGTTTGTTTGTTTGTGGTTTTATGTGGGGGGTTTTTTTGTAGGGAGAAAAAGAGTAGGGGAACAAGACCTTAGGATAGTCCTGACACATACAGCAGTAATTATACAGCCTGCTAAATAGATGCATGGGCGAAATAGAAAAAAACCATGTTGCCGCCAGCTGATATTAAAAATCCACCGTAGTGAGTTTACATCTGAGGTGACATGTACAAGCTTAACAAACTTTTGGGTCATAGTGTTACTGGTATAAATTTGCACTAATTCGCTGACTTGCATGGAGCTGCAGAAATTCCTGTGACAGAGTGTGAGCTGAAGTACACACTCACTTACAGTGAAGAAATACACGTTTGATTCAAACAGCCATTCAAATACAACAGATGTTCTATAAGCTGACTTTACAGAATATAAATAGATAGTAAAACACATAATTAAATCGGGGTCCATAACATTTTGGCTGATAGACTGATGCACTTCTGTAGTGTTCCTTTGGAATTGACCAAATCAGGAATGGTGTTCAGATACCCCAACATAACTCCTGTGTATATGATATCCTTGCAAGGTAATCCATCAGCAGTACATCTCTGTCTAACACTGAGATCCCACATGCTCCTTGCTAGCTCCTGCCAAAAATCCCACTGTACTGCGGAGAGAAATTCATCATGGAGAACTGGAGTTCCCGAAGGACAATGCTTATTACAATAATATTCCAAGGGGAAATGTTTTGTAGGTTTGGCTTGTAGAGTTGAATATTTGCAGGAAACCACTCATTAACTCAGTTTGTTCAAATGACAAAAAATACACCCCCACTCTCAGTATCACTCCCTTTCTGTTTCACAAACACACTCATTCACAAGCATAACTGTTTTCCAGTCTAACTGATTGACCTAATTATTGACCTAATAATTTTCTAAGAATTATTTAATTACATTTAATAGAAGATAAGGACATGGTTATGTAGTTGAATAATTCAAAGGAGGGGAAGAAAAAAAAGGAAACTTCATTTCTTCTTCAATTGTCAGCTTTTCTAAAAGTAAGGCTGCATGTGAAGCACATTAAAAATCCAGATTATACAATTAGCTAATAGCCACTATTGACACGTAAAATCAATTTATGGCAGCTATTCTAGCAAAGCCAAGCCAGGTAACGCACTAGATTCTGCACCATTCACTTTGAAAGTTTTATCATTATTAGTATCATAAGGAAGATACATTATGTGTATACACCCAGTATGCATATGTACAGCGGATACCAAGGAGTTATGACACAACATAACCTAGAATGGCGACAGCCTACGTATTGTCCTTTGAGAGACTAGAAAATTCAGCTTTGGCACTGGTGTTCTGCAAATACTTCCCTCCAATTTTGAGAAAAGAATTATTTGCTAAAGTCTGTGCTAGGACAGAGCACTGTTGCAGAACAGTCTGGGGCTAAGTGCCAAATATGACCTCAGTTCTTGCCCCAACAACGAAAGTCATTGTTAAGACTAGTATTGACAATGTTCACATTTTCTTTCTTCTTCCTCCTACCATCAGCAAGAAATCTATAATTAGCCACGTCTCTCTTGAGAACAATTGCTGTAAAGTGAGGTAAACAGCAGTGTCTTATAATATTGAAAAGAGACTTATAATATTAAAAGCAAGCTAGATTTTCTTTCTCATAAAAATTGTGTGGCAGTTTATAAATGGCTCTCTACTTCTTAAGACATACATTTGTCAGCTTTCAAAATATATACTCCCAGTAGGGAAGCATTCAGCTAGAAGGTTTGATCAGATGAAGCAAAGGCAAACCTTTAGCTGGGGGGCAGAATACATTGTCAAGATCCATGCGGCCTTAAAGCATGTGAGTAATTGCATTGTATCTGGGAGCTTTAACTTCAACAGGATTGCTTGTGCAAGTAAACATTATGCAAGTGGATAAGCATTGGTAAGTCATTTCCAGTATGTGTATTCTTGGAAGTTATAGATTTCTAGAATAGATCTGGGAACACATCTCTTACATGCAGAAGTTTACTCTAACTTTCTAATTTGTAACACTGAAGAAGATGTGCTAAAGCCAAAAGCTTTATATGAAATTATCATGTTATCAGAAACTGTATCACAGAGAATTATTTTCAAACATGGTAAAAATATTCTCTAACACTTCACTGTCACAAAAGTTATTGAGAAAAATTTTGTATCTCCAGAATTCCACCTACTTCAGTGAAATAGGAGCAGGTATAAACCAGCACAAAATATATTCTTTCTGCATTCAGTAGGCACAAAATGCTGGTATCAAGGAGACAAGAGTAAAGTTTTTGAAAGGAAATAGCAGAGGGAAGTAGATATATATCTGCTTTGTATGCTATGAAATTTTATGAGACTGATAACATTGAACAAGCACTGAGTAAACCATTTCATTTTCTGTGTATGTTGATTTTACTCAACTTTCAGATTAGTGTTGATAACACATCAAAATATTTCAAAGAAAATTAAACTAAAGAAATGGTGTCCCTCTATCAAGAAATAAATTAGTGCCTTCACTAGGAAAAGCTATATAGTATTAAACAGAGAGTACATCATGCACCTTGAAACATCAATACTAGGCGAGTATACACAAAGGTGAAAAATAAGAATCAATACAATCAGACAGAAGAATCAGAACAGAAAGTAATATGCATTGGGGTAGAACTCTGCTATTTTCCAGTGTTTTCCCCAAACTCTTGTCTTCTCTTGTCTATGGAGAAGGAAAGTTACGGTTTTTTTTAAGACTCATGATGAACAACTTACATTCTCTCCTCAAAGGTAAATGTTTCTCATTAAGCAATTCTAGACAGGCAAAGGACGAAATACATTTGTCTGTTCATGACAGCTGTTCTTCCTGTGACCAGGAACATCTCAAAGGACAAAAGTACTTACTCCAGTACTCCCTGATAGGCGCAAAAAGCAAACTAAGTGTGAATTCTTACAAATACTGGGGAAATTCTATCTCCAGACAACTACAAAAGTTTTAAATTCACATTCTATTTATCATGTGTACATGATCCATCACTTTCTGAAACCTCTCCCACTCTCATGTCCCCTTGTGACAGATGCTTTCATGGCACCCCCTGTAACAGCTTGAAGCAGCTGAGAAACAGAGACACAGAGATGCCTTCAGTGTTGCTCTGTCCTGTAATCTTGCAGGTGAGTGTGTGTGATATAGTGGTTTGCACTTCACACCTAGTGATGCCTTAGAGTTTTAATGTATTTGTAGATTTTTATACTTCTATGTAGTTTCTCACATTTAGAGTAGTTAGCAACCTCTAACCCTGTGCTGGCTGTCTTAAGGGTCGGATAATAGCTGGAACACCACGCCTGGGAAACATGTACCAGAGCTAAGAGAATTAGATACCACATTAGTCAAAACACAAAAGCAAAGCCCAGCAACCTTGGAGAAGCTCCAAGAAGGGAAAGTGGCATGAAGATGATGATAAAGGATGAAGTGAGGGGTCTTAAGACCTCCAACTCAATTCTAGGAGAGGCATGCCAGGGGGCAGAACCAAGGGAAGTTCTGGGTATGGACATGTCTTAGATTGGATGCAATCTTTAGATATGATAATTGAGCAGTGTCATAAAATTGGTATGCTGCCACGTAGACAGCAAGCTTTCCCAGCTCTTACACCTTGTTGACATTTCTCTCTCTCTCTCTCTCTCTCACACACACACACACACACACACACACAATCTCTCTCTGCTGCCCAGCCTGGTGTGGTGCCCTGTGTTCCCCTCCCGAAAGGGGAAGGCAGAGGGAGCTCAGAAGAGCTCTGCTTGCAAAGGGGGGTTTTCCCTCTCTTGCTCTACTACGGTGGGAGGAGAAGATGTTTCCCCTCGCTTGTTTTCCCAGATCAGACCTCAAGAACCTCAAGTCCGGCTTGAAAGAAGACGAGACCGTTAATGGGAACTGGGTGGCAGCATGAGCTGCTGGGGTAGCTGAGCTGCGGGGATGCAGCTGTAAAAGGGAGTTTCTCCCTTGTTTATGGTGGGTCAGGAGGGGAGCTGACTTGGGCCCAGATGTTGCAAGAGTCATGTTCCCAGACCCTGAAAGGGTCTTTCACCTGGGAGGGGCAGGTTGTTGTCCCTTGTTTGCTTCAGTAAGACATGGCAGAGTGGCTCAGGGGTTGGCTGGGTATGTGTCCAGCCAGAAATGAAAGGGACACCTTTCAGATTAATTTACTCTGCATGTTTTGAAGTGGTAGTGCTTGGAAAAGAGCTCACGTGGTATTCCTGAGGCCATGAGTTCAACCTAGCACTGATCTTTTCTATCTGTTACTTGTCAACATGCGTTGTACTCTTTTATACTCTTTTATACTCCTTTATTTTCCATATCCCTAAAACCCTTTAAGTAAAAGAACTCTACTTTACCCACATAAATTTGTCTTGGAAAGTTTTTTCCTTCCCCTTACTGCAACACTAGTGTTCCCTAAATTTGTCTGAGCTGAGCTAAGTTGAGCCATAGCTGTCTGAGAAATTCAGTAAAGTTTAATTACGTTTTCTAAACCCTAAGGACTCAAGTTTATCAGGTCACACACAAGGTTTTATCAACATGTTTGGAAGATGACTGTTACTTATAATTCATCAACACAAGCTCTGAAACAAACATTTAAAACAAGACTAGAAGATAAAAGAACATATTTCTAGGGTTTATTTAATTTTTTGTCTGACCTTACCAGCATCACCACTTGCAGCTATCTGGCTTCCCTACAGTACTCTTCCAGCTCACACCAGTACCCCTGCAAGTACTTCCTCCACGGCTCTCAAGCAGTAAGGCAGGTTATAGACACTATTCAAAACGTGGCCTTCTTATGTGAGCAGCTTGACTCCCCAACACTATGTAAATGGAACTTATAAGAGCAACTCTAGATCTTATCCAAGAACGATTTGGGGAAAATGTAATAGAATCGATATTTTCATGATGGATACAGATACTAGATACAAATGAATATTGCACACTTGGCTGTATTCTAGTGTAGTGTAAGACTTTAGCCATTCACAGTAAAAGGAAATGTTAATGTTGTTTAAAAAGATTCAAGGACATAAAATTTACATTACTTTTTCTCTGTTTTAGATGAAATGAAGCAATGACTTCACTGTTAACATAGAAGCATCCTAACCTTGAATAATCAGGTCAGTGGACTTTACGTCAAAAAAAAAGCACTAGTAGGCAGCAGTACAAAGTTGCTCGCTTCTTTCGTAGAGATTTACTGGAGTGGCAACATGAGTTTTACCAGTACATATGACAGTGCTTTAATGGAACTATTCACAACTCCACGTTTCCATTACTTGCAAGTATCAGTGCTTTATTATTTATAGAATAGTCTCCTTCTCCTCTAATCTTTTCTGACATCCACAGCTCCTGCTTAGTCTGTGTCATCTGTACTTCTTGGTTTTCTTTATTCTGTACTTCTGCCCATATTCCCAGAAGCACTTGCTGCTGATCTCATACTCATCTACCATACTGTTCATATTTCCCCTCTTCCTTCTGCCACTACACAATTACAGTTTTTCTCTGCAACAGCAAATATCTTTGCCTAAATCTTCAAGCAATGCAGGACCTCCTGGGGGAATAACTGCAAAGAATTCCTGTTCAATTCCTGCAGTCATAAGCCATGTGAGGTCAGCATAAAAACACTCTATAAGCATGAAGTGTCAGTAGATTTTTCTGATACTTGGAGTGCTAGAAGTTTGTGCCGTTCTGTAACATATGCAGACTAATTAAACATAACATGCACTTTCACATAGAGCATGCTATGTATGAGAAAACCACACTTCATGTACTTCAGATTCCTTTTCCAAAGCATGGAGATACTAGAAAATTTTAAAATATATGAATTTTTGTTTTGTTTTGTTTGTTTGTTTTTTTAACTTGCTGTTGCATAACCTTACTAAAGGTGACTTTCATTATCAAGATAGTCTAAATAATTTTATAATGGCTTGTATCCAGGCTCTCAGGTATGACTTTGTAGAACAAACCAGATATAAAAGTAATATGAGTAACTCCTTAATGTTTTACATTGTCCACCATTTCTGAACTTAGTCTGTTAATATACAACAAATCTACTGAGAGTTTCCTCTCCTTTAATGAGCAGCAACAGAGATCAAAGCAATACTAAGTATTATAATTTCACTCATTTTCTGAAAGCAAAACCAATTTTTGTATGGTACGTGTAGAGGCGTATGTGCTGTAAGCATTTTCTTTAACCTATTTCATATCACAGCTTAAAATGTAGAATCATAGACTCTGAAAGCATCAAACTGCAGTGGTTGATGGAAACAGTAGTAATTGAAATCATATATACAAAAACCACATTTCATATGTATATAAAATCTGTTCTCAATATAAGAAGCCATCCACATACAGATTTGTAATGATTTAAGGTTAAGTTCATGGGGGGGGGGGGG